>CAEFZP010005597.1:0-217500 GCA_903064625.1 Mallotus villosus | reverse complement strand
GTGTATGGAGAGAGAAACAAACATATTTAAATGAAAGATAACGTGTTTTCTGATGAATCCCTGTAGGCAGGCTTGAAGAAATTTCTGGATTACGTTCAGGCTGGCTCCATTGAGAAGATCTCGAAGGTGCTGGAGAAGGGTCTGGACCCTAATTACCATGACCCTGACACAGGAGGTGAGTTCCACAGCAGCCTGACAGGATCATTAGGTCTGACTCCAGCTCACAACATTCCTCAGTGCCCCAGTAGAGAGGTCAGGCCAACTATTTATCACAGATATTGGTAAATTGTGCCCTCCTCTTTCTCTCGCTGCATCTCTCTGTCTCTGTCTCTGTCTCTGTCTCTGTCTCTGTCTCTGTCTCTGTCTCTGTCTCTGTCTCTGTCTCTGTCTCTGTCTCTGTCTCTGTCTCTGTCTCTGTCTCTGTCTCTGTCTCTGTCTCTGTCTCTGTCTCTGTCTCTGTCTCTGTCTCTGTCTCTGTCTCTGTCTCTGTCTCTGTCTCTGTCTCTGTCTCTGTCTCTGTCTCTGTCTCTGTCTCTGTCTCTGTCTCTGTCTCTGTCTCTGCTCTCTCTCTGTCTCTCTCTCTCTCTCTCTCTCTCTCTCTCTCTCTCTCTCTCTCTCTCTCTCTCTTTCTCTCCAGTGTCTCACTATCTCTCTCTCTCTGTCTCTCCACCCTCCCCCTCCAGAGAGTCCCCTGTCTGTGGCAATGCAGTCGGGTCTGTCTGTGGAAGGCATCAGGATTCTGGTTCTGGGTGGGGCCCATGTGGACTTCAGAACCAGAGATGGACAGACAGCCATACACAAGGCTGTCATAGCACACAACCATGCTGGGCTGCTGGTAACCACAATCCTATCCCAACACTGACACGCTCAGTGAGACGCACACACACACACTAACACACACACACAGATGCACATACGCACACATTCTGTACACACACGCATTAACACAACATTGCACACACAAACTTACTGTAACAAACTAACATAAATGGTTTTCCTCATTACCCTACACTCTCTCTCACACACAAACACACACCAAAAAACTAAAAGAGTTGTACATTCTGTTCCCCAAACCCTGAGACACACACACTGACAAACACAAATGGTTTCACATGCGTTGGCCCGTCCTGTGCCTGTGTCCAGGCTCTGCTGTCCATGGGAGTGTCACCTGATTACCGGGACCGCTGTGGCCTGACCCCTCTGTACCACGCCCTGCTGACAGGGGGCGACACCTCCTGCTGTGAGACCCTGCTCTACTACAGGGCCAAGCTGGGAGTGAGGGATGAGAACGGCTGGGAGGAGTCTCACCAGGTATCTGTCTGTCTGTGTCTGTCTCTCTCTGTCTGTCTGTCTATTTACTGTACCCTCTCCCATTTACTGTACCCTCTACTTTCTACTTCTGGGACTTGTCACTTTCTTTTTTGTATCCAGTTTCATGGGGTCTCCTATCACATTTTTGTATTTAAGTGCTGTATGTCAGGTTCTCTTTTTATTCTATTTTATTCCGTGTCCTGTGTATTCCACTGCCTGCCCATCACTCGTCTCTCCATCCTCTGTCCCTTCTCCTTCCTCTCTGTCTCTCTCTCTCTCTCTCTCTCTCTCTCTCTCCTCTCTCTCTCTCTCTCTCTCCCCCCTCTCTCCCTAGCTCAGGGACGAAGAGGAGTTTGGAATGCAGGAAATACATAAGGTACACCCCGTGCCCGTCAGCGGTGCAGTCTACTGGATACACAGACACACCGTAAACAGTGGGCCCATTGGGAGTTCCTGTATGCTGTCTAGGAAATGAGGAGGGCTACACGGGGAGGAAGGGGGGAGGAAGAGGGGGGCGGGGAGCGGTTGAGTGACAGTATGCCCACTACTTCACACTAGACTGCACCACTGACTGACAGCCCCGCAATGGTTAAGTACAGTATCCATCCACGATGGTATACTGGGATGCTGCCTAAGGCTGACTCTGAGGGTCAGAGAGGGGTCATCTATAAAAACATGAAATGAAGGAGAATCCTGATTGGAGACCAAATTGGAAAGTCTGGTGTCGTGTTGCATCTAAGGATTCCACAACACGACACTGGTAACACAGTCAATGTTCTTGATGAATATTCCGACAAAATAATCTCATGTTGAGTCCAATGATGACGAGACATTGGATGTGTTCTCTCTCTCTCTCTCTCCCATCTCTGTCTCTCTCCATCTCTCTCCATCTCTCTTTCCTCTCTCTCTTTTCCTGTCCGTCCCTCCCTCCCTCTCTCCTCTCCTCTCTCTCTCTCTCTCCCACTCCCTCTCTCTCCCTCCCTCCCTCCTCTCTCTCTCTCTCTCTCTTGTATCTTTATCTTCCTGCACCCGTTTGTCTAATTGCTGCCTTGTGTGTCATTCTCTGAAGCGGTTTCTCATGATCTCTGTGCAGCACAGTTTGGTTGTCATGGCGTCCTATTCTATTCTTTTGTGTTCTTATAGTGCCCCAAAAAATATGACTGGGTTTGAGGAAACATGCTAAGCTTATTTGTGTTGCCTTGATTGTCTGTCTCTTCTAAAAAAAAATCACTGCTACTGCATATATATATAGGGTAAGATATAGGGTTAACTCGAAGCCTTATCATATACAGTGTACATACAATTATACATATACATGTAAACATGTATATTCATTTGTGTACTTGTTTATTTAGATGCTAATAAAAACCACACAGCTTTACGATGTCACTATGCTTCTACTTTCTTGTAGATTTCGTCCAACAACAGTGGCTGTCTCTATTTAGCCTTTTCCCTTGCCTAACTTCTCCCAAGTGACTTAGTATAACCATGTCATGTGTGAATCTGTGCTCCACACACATCCTTAGTATAACCATGTCATGTGTGAATCTGTGCTCCACACACACCCTTAGTATAACCATGTCATGTGTGAATCTGTGCTCCACACACATCCTTAGTATAACCATGTCATGTGTGGATCTGTGCTCCACACACATCCTTAGTATAACCATGTCATGTGTGGATCTGTGCTCCACACACATCCTTAGTATAACCATGTCATGTGTGGATCTGTGCTCCACACACACCCTTAGTCTAACCATGTCATGTGTGGATCTGTGCTCCACACACATCCTTAGTCTAACCATGTCATGTGTGGATCTGTGCTCCACACACACCCTTAGTCTAACCATGTCATGTGTGGATCTGTGCTCCACACACATCCTTAGTATAACCATGTCATGTGTGGATCTGTGCTCCACACACACCCTTAGTATAACCATGTCATGTGTGGATCTGTGCTCCACACACATCCTTAGTATAACCATGTCATGTGTGGATCTGTGCTCCACACACACCCTTAGTCTAACCATGTCATGTGTGGATCTGTGCTCCACACACATCCTTAGTATAACCATGTCATGTGTGGATCTGTGCTCCACACACACCCTTAGTATAACCATGTCATGTGTGGATCTGTGCTCCACACACATCCTTAGTATAACCATGTCATGTGTGGATCTGTGCTCCACACACACCCTTAGTCTAACCATGTCATGTGTGGATCTGTGCTCCACACACACCCTTAGTCTAACCATGTCATGTGTGAATCTGTGCTCCACACACATCCTTCCCAAGGCCTGCCAGTATGGCTTTGCCCAGCATCTGGAGCACCTCCTGTTCTATGGGGCAGACACAACTGCTCAGAACGCCTCAGGAAACACTCCACTTCACGTATCTGCCCTCTACAATAAGGTAAGCACCATATGATACTGTATATATATATATAATATATATAATAGATTGTATCTATTTAATAGCATTGGTTCTGGGACTCCAAGCTCTATCATTGAATGATTATTGTATCTCTGGATGATTTATTGAATGATTATTGTATCTCTGTCTGGCCTATCAGGAAAGCTGTGTCCGAGTTCTCCTGTATCGGGGAGCCAATAAGGAAGCCAAGAACAAACATGGGCAAACCCCCTTCCAGGTATAAATAGAAACCTGAACATCAACAGGGTCCACTTCCTGTGGCTCTAGCTTCCAGGTTTCATTAGTATCGCATCCGGGTGTCATATCATCTGAAACATTCCATTTATAGACCCCCCATCCTTTGTTGACGTTTAAATACCGTATGCATCCACAGAAAGTGCCTGTCTGCATTAATGAATGTACATTGATTTTGAGCGAGTGAATGCTGTGTGTTTTGTAGGTAGCGGTCATGGCCGGCCATTTTGAACTCGGGGAAATTATCAAGAACCATCACAACACAGACACGGGTGAGTCTCTGCCGTCTTCTCGGTCTCTTCACATGGAGAGAGAACACTCTTCTCTCTGACTGCTCTCCACATATACGGTCATTCTATACACCAACCTCACCTTTACCTGATTGGTATCTACCCTCACGATATTACTTCCTGCCTCTACTGTTTCTCTGCACTTACCCACATTCCTCCCCTCCCCTCCTTACCTCTCCTCTCCCCACCACCCCCCTTCTCCTCCCCTCCCCCCGCTCCTCCCCTCTCCTTACCTCCTCTCCTCACATCTCCTCACATCACCTCCCTTCTCCTCCTCTCTCCTTACCTCCTCTCCTCACATCTCCTCACACCACCTCCCTTCTCCTCCCCTCCCCTCCCCGCTCCTCCTCTCTCCTTACCTCCTCTCCTCACATCTCCTCACACCACCTCCCTTCTCCTCCCTCCCCTCCCCGCTCCTCCCCCTCTTCCTTA
Source organism: Mallotus villosus (assembly GCA_903064625.1). Taxonomy (NCBI): domain Eukaryota; kingdom Metazoa; phylum Chordata; class Actinopteri; order Osmeriformes; family Salangidae; genus Mallotus; species Mallotus villosus. The sequence continues at coordinate 212,800 of CAEFZP010005597.1, read as the reverse complement.
CCTCCTCTCCTCACATCTCCTCACAGTCACCTCCCTTCTCCTCCTCTCTCCTTACCCGTCCTCTCCTCACATCTCCTCACACCACCTCCCTTCTCCTCCCCTCCCCTCCCCGCTCCTCCCCCTCTCCTTACCTCCTCTCCTCACATCTCCTCACATCACCTCCCTTCTCCTCCTCTCTCTCCTTACATCCTCTCCTCACATCTCCTCACATCACCTCCCCTCTCCTTCTCCTCCCCTCCCCGCTCCCCCCCCCCGTCCCCAGTGCCCTTTCTGGAATCCCCAAAGTACGCCCCCAAACGGAGGGAGAGCACCCGCGCGCTGCCTCTGTCTCTGCCCCTGCCCCACCCCCACCCGCTCCTCCTCCGCGCCAACAGTGACAACAGCATGACCCTGCCTGAGCAAGCGGCTCCCGCCCAACAAAGCACCCAGCCAATCCCTTGCAGGTACCGAAAGGCCACAGAGTTAAAGGCTCCTGAAGCTAAACTTGTGTTAGCTGTCATTTGATCTGAGGAGAAACATCTTACCTCTCGTGTCTTTTCTTTTGATCGTTGAGCTTACTGTAAAAGGGAGGCCTTTGTCTTTCAGGGAAATACATTCATTTTGTTTGTCGTTTGTTTAGTTTGAGAGTAAGTCTACCAGTCAGTCAATCAGTCAGTTTGTTAGTCATCCATTCAGTCGTCAGCCAGGCAGTCAATCACTCAGTTAGTCAGTCAGCCAGTTAGTCAGTCGGTTAGTCAGTCGGTTAGTCAGCCAGTTAGTCAGTCACTCCCAGCTAACCCAGCCAGGTGGTGAGTTCTCCGGTGAGTGAGGCTGCTGTGTGTCCCTGCAGGCTCAGCGCAGGGTGTCCTCTGGGAGGGCGGAGCTCCAGCAGCCCCCGGGTCAGGACCCCGCTCCCCCTCCAGAGGGGCGGGCAGAGCGACACGGAGGAGAGGCTACGGCAGCCCCGCGGCAGGCAGGGGTGAGGACGGGCCGGAGCAAGGAGGGAACGCATCCACAATATATATATATATATGTGTATGTAGAAAACCAATGCTCTGAGGGGGGTTTTCTTCACTTCCTTCACTCTCTTTTTCCCCCCTTCTCTCCCATCTCTCCATCATCCCCCATCCTGTCCTATCTCCTCTCCCTCCTCCTCTGCCTTGCATTCCCTCTCCCCCTCATCCTCCTCCCCCCTCTCCCCCTCTCCTCCTCTCCTCCTCTCCTCCTCTCCTCCTCTCCTCCTCTCTTCCTCTCATCCTTCTCTCCTCTTCCCTCTCTCCCCTCCTCCTCCTCTCTCCTCGTTAGTGGTGCTGCGGGGAGCGGCGGGGGTACGTCAGGTGGTCAGATGAAGCGAATGTACAGTGCCGTCCCCGGGCGTGTGTACGTGGCCACGCGGGCGTACACTTCCCACGGCGACAGAGAGCTCACGCTCAGCAAGGGGGACAAGGTCAAAGGTGAGGGGGACTCGTGGCTCGAGGGCTTGAGGGTCAGTGCTGGTTGTGATGACCTGATTTACTATGCCTTGCTTTCTTTTTTTTTCTCTTACGTAATCTCTGTTTCTTGTCTCTCTCTCTCTCTCTCTCTCTCTCTCTCTCCTCTCTCTCCTCTCTCTCTCTCCCTCTCTCTCTCTCTCTCCTCCTCTCTCTCTCTCTCTCTCTCTCTCTCTCTCTCTCCTCTCTCTCTCTCTCTCTCTCTCTCTCTCTTTCTCAGTGTTGAGTGTAGGCGAGGGGGGCTTCTGGGAGGGCACAGTGAAGGGTCGGACCGGTTGGTTCCCTTCAGAGTGTGTGGAGGAGGTAGCCGTGCCCACTAAGGACCGATCAGGTGAGACACATTCAGGTCCACTCAGCCCGGTCCAGTTCCTGTACGCACAAACGTGTTACTACAAGCCTACTGTACTGTACAGTATTGTAAGCTGACTAGGTATTGGGCCACAGTCAGGAACATCAGTCACACACAGACAGTCGGCTATGTGGTCGTCGGAGATATACTGAAACACTGCAAGTTACATAAAGATTCACACACCTCATTCCTGGGGAGTACATGGTGAATACCTGTGATTTATTTGTGATTTCCAGAGACTCGCAGTGAGAAAGCTAAGAGGAAACTGTTTCGCAACGTCACCGTAGGAGCCTACGATGGCATCGATGGCCCCAGGTAAGAGTGGGATTGATTGTAGTTTTTGTAGTTCTTTTATCTGTCATGGACTACAACTTGCATTACTGGCTATATATGGTCATGTATGATGTTGGATCTCTTACGGTAACGCCTGGTGATACAGAGAAACAAGGTAGCATTGTTGTGTTATGAGTTATGCATCCGCCGTTCTTGTTACTGTAAACAAGAATTAGCCCACAAAGAGTCTTTCAGCCTGGTTAATGAAAATAAACGAGAAAATAAACCAAGGTATTTGTGTTTGGTTTTTCCATGCTGTGGATGGGGAGCGCTAAGTGAAGCTAACGCTACACCCAGCAGTGAGTGGCCTTTATCCTCTCTACAGTCCTCCTCCCTCCACCGCCCCAAAGGAAACGTCCGTCACTCTCTGCCCATCAGACAGCTGTGACTGTTCACTGTCTGGGGCTGGCAGCATCAGGCACTGTGTGCGTTTAGGAAGGGGTGTCTGGGTGCTTGACTCTGATTGGCGGAGGTGGCTGTTCCATGATGTGTGGGGACCCTGCTCTCACTGTCCATGATGTGACAAAGGGAAGGGTGTGTGTGGGGGTCGGGGGTTTCTGTAAGTCTGTGTGTGTGTGTGTGTGTGTGTGCACATGTTCTTTTGTGAACACGTGTGTGTGTGCGTGTGCACATGTTCCTTTGTGAACACGTGTGTGCGTGTGCTGTTGTGAACATGTGTGTGTGTGTGCTGTTGTGAACATGTGTGTGTGTGTGCTGTTGTGAACATGTGTGTGTGTGTGCTGTTGTGAACATGTGTGTGTGTGTGCTGCTGTGAACGTGTGTGTGTGTGTGCTGTTGTGAACATGTGTGTGTGTGTGCTGTTGTGAACATGTGTGTGTGTGTGCTGTTGTGAACGTGTGTGTGTGTGTGCTGTTGTGAACGTGTGTGTGTGCTGCTGTGAACATGTGTCTGCATGTGCTTGCATGCCCTCTCTGCATCTCCTGCACGGTACAGCAGGTCTGGGTGGTGTGCGCTTGTTTCGCCTGCCGTGTTCCCAGGACTGCTGTCCTTGCTGGGGGCGGTGGAGCAGCCTGTCCGCTCCAGCATCCAGCTCCCAGGCTGTCCTCCACTCCGGATTGTTCTACGTGCAGAAACGTCCACACAGGCCCACAGAACCAAGGCCGGGCTTCAGTTCTTGACGGTTGTCGTAAAAACACACATGGCACGCGCCGATCGTTGATATGTAGCCTGGTTCTGTTCCTGTGTGAACCCTGGTTTGGAGGTGTTGAGATGTGAAGGTGTTGGGGGTAGACGTGTGCGAGGCCGTGCGGAGCAGAGGTGTCCAGACGTGGTGACCTCTCCGGGGTCGTACGCGGGGTCCGCTGGTCCATCCTGGTTATCCTGTCTTGAAGTCCTGTGCTTGTTGGTGCTGCGCTGTGTAACGCCATGCTGCCTTGTAAATGAAGGCTTCCTTCTCCCCCATTGCCTCTGTCTGATCCACTAGCGTCAAACTGTGGCCCAGCCCCGGGCTGCAGTAGTTCTGTTGGATCTGCGTGTGTGCGTGTTTGCGTGTGCGTGTGTGTGTGTGCGTGTGCTTTTTTCTATGGGTGTGGATGTGGGTGTTAGTGTGTTCTTATTTGTTTGGGAGTTGGTATGGTGGTGCTTTTTGAGTATGTGTGTGTGTGTGTGTGGGTGTGTGTGGGTGGTTGTGGGTGTGCTCATTTGTATGTATGTATGGGCATGTGTGTGTGTCATACATGAGTCATGTGGTTCTGCGAGGCTCTGAGCGCTGGGTCAGTCGGTGGCTAGTGTGAGAAGCTGGGAGTCCCGGGGCATTGCACTCATCTTCAGCCCACAGCTGACACTGGTCCTGCCCTCAGCTGCACTCACTACCACTCCCAATGTCACCCACATCCAGACAGCTTCCCTGCCTCACCAGGAGGATAGAGGCCTGTGTGGGGGAGGAAGTGGGGCAGAAGGGAGTGTTTGCCGTGTAACGGTGGAGTAGAACGGTGGAGTAGAATGGTGGTGGAGTAGATGGATGTGGTAGAAGTTACTACGTTGTTACTACAAACTTGTTCTTAGTTACGAAGAACAATTACTAATACACAGTAGCCTCCAGATCATGCTCAGGTGTGTGATTGGGAGAAAGAGGATCTGAGTGTTTGTGTGTGCCTGTGTGTGTGCCTGTGTGTGTTTGTGTATGTGTGTGCGTGTGTGTCTGTGTGTGTGTGTGTGTGAGAGAGAGATAGAGAGAGAGGGCTGCAAAAAAGCTGCCGATTTTCAAGTGAGTAAATCCGGGGTGAAATCAGCTGTTGGTGAATCAGAAAAACAGTCAGCGGATGTGTAAATATACACACTAGCCCTTTAATCCATCTCTGCACACATTTATACCATCCCCCCTTTCTCCACCCGCAATTTCACCTCTTTCTCTCTCTCTCTCTCTCTCTCTCTTTTATGCTAAGCCACATCACTCTCTTTTTCTCCCTCCCTCCGTCCCTCCCCGCTCTCCCTCCCCCTTCCCTTTCTAACATCCAGCGCTGCCCCCCTCCTCTCTCCCTCCCTCCCTCTCCCCCTCGCGCTCTCTCATCCTGTCGCAGCCGCGCAGAAGCATCACTGTCGCCCCCCCCCTCCCTCTCTCCCTCCATCTCCTCTCTCTCTCTCCTCTCCTCTCTCTCTCTCTCTCTCCTCTCTCCTCTCTCTCTCTCCTCTCTCTCCCTCCCTCTCTCTCTCTCTCTCTCTCTCTCTCTCTCTCTCTCTCTTCCGCGCTGTCTTAAGTATGCCGGGTGCAGAAGTGCCAGCCAGCAGCACTCGTTCCCTCTCGCTCTCTCCTCTCTCTTCCCGTCGTCTCTCGCCCCTCCTCTCCTCCTCGTCTCGCGGCTCTCTGTGGCAGACAAGAGGAGAGGAGGGAGGAGGAGGAGGAGGAGGAGGGAGGAGGAGGGGTGGCGGCGGCGGCGCGAGAGAGGAGGGGGGGACATGGCAATGGGGGGATGCGGAGAGAGAGATCTGTCTCTCTCTCTCTCCCTCTCTTCTTCCTGGCCGTCATTGGGCCCCAGAAACAGGAGTGTGTGGTTCATTTACAGGTAGCCGCTGTTTGATCATTCATTGCCTGGCTATGGATGTGAGGAGAGGACAATGGAGAGAGGGGAGAGGTAGATGCTTCTGAGAGGACGTGGATCTGAAAGGCGGATTTTCTAAGCTATGTACTGTCGCGTGCGTGCGTGCGTGTGCGAGCGAGTGTGAATGCGTGTGTTTTTAAACGCCTTTTTCCCTGTGCCGTGGTGCGTGAATGCTGCATGTGACGGAAGTGGCTATTGAATTGAGGCTCTGCAGCAGCATGTTTATCTCCTGTATGTCCCTTCTCATGTATTTATCAATGTAATGTGGGTGCGTGTGTGTGTAGTGTGTGGTGCGTGTGAGAGAGAGACCGAGCGAGAGAGAGAGAGAATATACTGATGTATTTTGTTCAGACTGTGTGGGTGTATTCCGTCCGTTTTGAGTCATGATTTTTCTAAAAACCCATTACTTACTTCATTTTATGAGCGTGTCCATTTTAAGCCTTCCTGGTCCTGTCTTGCGTGTTTGCCATTCTTAGTGTCATTATTAATGTGCATTCGTACGACTGACACCAGAATATGCGACGAAATTAGTGTTGATCGAAATGAGAAAGTGGACACACTAAGTGGCTTGTTCTTTCTTATGCTTCATTTGAGATGATGGAAATAGTGTGTATGTGTGTAAGTGAGTGTGTATGTGTGTAAGTGTGTGTGTGTGTGTATGTGTGTGTGTGTGTATGTGTGTGTGTGTGTGTGTGCGAGTGTGTGAAAGAGATATTGAATGGTCATGCTCGAGGAGGAGGGGGGGTTCACTAATTCCTACGGGTCGGCTGTTCACGTATGTGTCACCGTGTCAAGTGTGTGTACGCACAGACACATCGAATGTGAATGTGTGTACGCACAGACACATCGAATGGGGACGTGTGTGTGTGCGCGTGTGTGCCCAATGCACATTTTTGTGTGTGTGGTTAAAATACTGCCTTTTTCCAGTAATTGTGCATGGTCGAGAGTATGACTCAGAAGGGTACATAATAACACTGTTCTCTAATAGGCGTACAGTCTGGTTGAAGCCTCATATATCCTGCTAGCCAATAGCATGGACCGGAAGAGAGACCAGATATGGTCCTATACCTCCTGTATTGACTCAACAGCAATGACAACATCAGGCTGGAGGTAGCTGGGAGTGGCGCTATAGGAAAACACCTGTGGACCTGCACCCATAGGGATGCCTGGGTGCCAGGAACCCTTCTGAAATCCTCCACTCTGGCCCATGTTGGTTTGGATGTGTGGAGAGAGATAAAGCGAGCGAGGGGCGAGGGATGGAGAGGAAGAGAGAGGAGGCGAGCGAGGGAAGACACGATGGAGGAGCAGGGTGAGAGGGAGAACGGAGTGAGGTGTGAAGAGCAGATGGCTGAGAGGCGGCCCTGCGTTGGCGAACAGTGGCTTTGACAGTGAGGCCTACCGGGGATGGATGGAGGGACGGTGCAAAGTAAACCTCGCTGGGGGAAGAAGTTGAGGCTTGTCTGTTGGCTGTGCTCTCTCTCTATCTCCTCTCGCTCTCTCTCTCTCGCTCTCATCTCTCTCCCTCTCTCTCCTCATCTCCTCTCTCGCTCTCTCTCCCTCTCTCCTTCCTCCCTCCCTCTCTCTCTCTCTCTCTCTTCTCTCTCTCTCTCTCTCCTTCCCGTCCCTCCCGCCCTCCCTCTCTCTCCTCCCTCTCGTCCCCTCCCCTCCCTCCCTCCTCTCTCTCTCTCCATCCCCCTTCCGCTCTCTCCTCGTCCCTCTTCTCTCTCTCCTCTCGTCTCTCTCTCTCTCTCCCTGCCATCCACATCTCCCTCCTGCAACTCTCTCTCTCTCCGATCTTCTCCTCATCTCTCTCTCTGCATGCTCCTTGCAGTCCTCGCAGTGCAGCTCTCCTCTCGCCTCCTCTCTTCTCTCTACGCGTCTCCCGTCTCTCCTATCTCTCTCCTCTCGAGGGCTCCTCCCCTCTCTCTCTGCGTCAGTCCTCTCTCTCCTTCTGTCCTCTCTCTCAGCTCCTCCTCTCGTCTGCTCGTCGCCTCTCTCTCTCTCTATCTCCTTCTCCCGTCTTAGTCTCTCGCGCTCCTCAGATCGTCTCTCTCTCTCTCTCTCTCCTCTGTGCTCCGGCAGGGTCTAGAACTCTCGCTGTGCCCCCCCGCGGCTCAAGAACTGTCATACTTTTCAATCTCGTCAAGTTTGGTCTGGGCTCCTGCCAGCCCTCGTGACTGTATAGGCTAGTTGTCGTAGCAACGTGCAGCCACATCTGAAGAGTTAGCGAGGTGCGGTCTGGGACAGGGGGCCCCGTGCGCAGGCTCACCCCATCCTCCTTTCGCGTTCAGCCAATGGGAGGAATGGAAGCCGGGTGACCCTGAGCATCGTACCTCGGGTGGATGGGTCGGACAGAGTCAAGTGTCAGTTTGAGTTTGGTGAAGCGAGCGGAATAGAAGCAGATTAGCGAGGGGGAAAAGAGATCTCCCAGAGTCACGCAGGGACCGAGAGGACCCCAGACATCCCAGCGCAGCCTCAGCGCCCGCTGCCACAGAGGACAGTGGAGAGCAAAGTGAAGCAATTACACCAGCTGAGAGATTGTGGTGCAGTCATGTGCACAGCGTAGCAGAGTCAGGGGGCTGGAGCGGTGTGCTGGAGCGGTGTGCTGCCCAGGCTGGCTGCACGGGGGCCAGAACACTGAAGCCCTGCCATGAGTCTGCCTGGGGGCCACAGGTCCTAGCCATGCTAACAGAGTAATGAAACAGCATGAGTTCCTCCCGGCTCTGGGTCCATAACACCACGCTCCCCCCAACTCCCCTCCCCCCACCTCCACTCCCCCCCCTCCCCCCCTCCCCCTCCCCCCCTCCCCCTTCTGGTAGACCAAGATGTCAGCCCCGGCCCGTCATGGCTAAGCTGCTCTGCTGCAGCCTCCTGTGCTGGATGTGTGTTGTGCTGGATGTGTGTTGTGCTGGATGTGTGTTGTGCTGGATGTGTGTTGTGCTCGATGTGTGTTGTGCTCGATGTGTGTGGTGCTGGATGTGTGTTGTGCTCGATGTGTGTTGTGCTGTAAGCTCTGGGAGAAGCCCGGCCTGGGAAGCAGATAAGGAGGCTGCCGTCTATTCCGCCGCTCTGCATTTGAAATGTCATGTTCTGAGTTACTCGACCAGGACATGTTTCTGGTTAGCACTGAGCGAGTCGCTGAGGTGAACATGGAGGCTGGTTGTCACGGCGAGGTGAAAACACGGAGGCTGGTTATCACTGTGAGGTCATCGTGAAGGCTGGTCTTCACTATGAGATGATCCTGGAAGCTGGTCAGCATTAAGAGCTTTCCAGAGGCTGTAGGGAAAGCCTCAGCAATGTTTTCCCTCGGTACTTTTGGGCATTTTCCATTAGCGCTCGAGCGGGGTATATATACAATTTGTAAATGTGGAGAAGACATGCGGTCCCGCTACATGGCGCTCGTTAGCGGTCAGCTGTGTAAGGTGTGAGGAAGTCTACTCTGGTAGCTAACTCGATAGCGGTCCCGACACTACCTCAAGCCTGGTGGTGGAGGCCTCTCTTTGGGACTGCTCTGACATGAAACAGCCCCCTGCACACCCCCCTCCCCACCCCTGTCTTTTGGTGCAGTGTGATTTCATAATGTGATGCTGTATAGCTGTCTCCAGATTCACCAATGCTTTATTTGCATGACAATAACATTTTGCCGTTGCTATAGAAGTCATACATTTAGCTCTGTCTCTCTCTCCCTCTGTTTTTCTCTCTTTCTCTGTCTTCCCGTTCTCTCTGTCTGTTTCCCTCTCTTTCTCTCTCTCTCTCTGTCTGTTTCCCTCTCTCTCTCTCTCTCTCTCTCTCTCTCTGTTTCTCTCTGTCTCTCTGTCTCTCTCTCTCGCTCTCTCTGTATTTTCTCTCTCTCTTTCTCTGCCTCACTCTCTCTTTCTCTCTTTCTCTCTCTGTAACATCTCTCCCTCTCTCCCCACTCTCTCTCTCCCTCTCTCGCCCCTCTCTCTAAGTGACTACATCATTAAGGAGAAGACAGTACTCCTGCAGAAGAAAGACAACGAGGGCTTTGGCTTTGTGCTCCGAGGAGCCAAAGGTGAGTGTGCTCTCCTCACCCTTAATCCCTCCATCTTCCTCACCCCTCTCTCTGTCTCCACTCCTGCCTGTCCCTCCCTCCCCCCCCCACACCCTCTCTCCCACCCCCCTGGCTAATCTCCCCCAAATCACATAGTTTTGTTCTCTCATTTCCCCTCGCGCCTCTCTCCCATGTCGTTTTTCGTATTCTCCCCTGCGTATTCTCCCCTGCGTATTCTCACCCGCCCTCTCGTCCCGGCCGCGCGCAGCTCAGACGCCTATAGAGGAGTTCACCCCCACGCCGGCGTTCCCCGCGTTGCAGTACCTGGAGTCTGTGGACGAGGGCGGCGTAGGATGGAGGGCAGGCCTGAGGATGGGGGGACTTCCTCATCGAGGTATACGCCCCTCTCCGGGGGCATTGCAGTATTACGATCCTTTTAAGACGCTTTTAGCAGTGTGTTCCTACAGAGCACTCAAGGGGCTGGCAGTGATTAGGTCGGTCCCAGAAGGAATCAGATCTGAAACTTGAGGGGTGGGAGATAACTTGAGATCAACTGAGTATTGACTTGAGTTAGTGCTTGGCATTGCACATGTCGGACACGCGTTTTGAAGTAGCTGATAAGCTCTCACGGTTGAGTTTCAATCGTTTTTCACTCGCTAGGATTGTGCGTGTCTGTGTGTCTGTGGGCCTTGATAGAAATATGTAGTTCTTGCAAGTTCTTGTGTCTAGGCTACTTGTGTCACATGAATAAGTGTGAGTGTCTCAGCTAAACAACTGTGCTTGTCTCTCCCAGGTGAATGGCCAGAACGTGGTGAAGGTTGGCCACAGGCAGGTGGTCAACATGATCAGACAGGGGGGCAACAGCCTCATGGTCAAGGTCGTCATGGTTGCCCGCAACCCTGAGATGGAGGACAACGGCTCGGAAGAAAGGTCAGACCCCCTGAACCCGCTTGTGGAACTACTCACGTCCTACTCAGTTTGAGATGTTGGGGAATGCCATGTTTGTTCTGGTGTTGTTAACTACTGAATGTTGTTTTTCTTGTAACATAGTGATAAATGGTAAGTGTGTGTATGTGTGTGTGTGTGTTTCTTTTGGCAGCCCCCCAGCAAGCTAAGAGGCTGACCCCCCCTGCCATCGCCCTGCGCTCCAAATCGATGACTTCAGAGCTGGAAGACATGGGTAGGCCCCTGCAGCGGAGAGGGGGATGAAAAAGACAGAGCAGAGAGAGAGAGAGAGAGAGAGAGAGGAGAGAGTGTAAAAGTGAGAGAAAAAGAATTTGCGCACTCCGAGGTTCTGAACGATGGCATAAAAAGAAAAGGGAATTTCAATCGTTCATAAAATATGCATCGAGTTGATGTAGAGAGCCAGGTCATTATCTACAGCAGTATTGGTGTGATTTAATAGCTTAATTACTAACAGATGAATGAGTTGGCCCGTGTCATGCACGGCCCTTCTCCAGTGTCTATAGATCCCCCCCGAGCCTCCCACAGCCCAGCGAGGCATTCAAAATGCTCCCATACTGAGCAGTTTTTACTAAGCTGGTTTGTGTGGTTTTGTGTATTGATCGACAATCTTCTCTCTGTTCTGCTCTCCCATCGGACCGCTCCACCAGTGGAGAAAGGTGCGACTGGCCTGCCTTCTGTGATGTCATTGCCATTGTTGTCGTCCTCACCACCACCACCACCGCCCTCCTCGTCACCCCCATCATCACCCCTGTCCACATTACTGTTGTCAAAGTACGCCCCGTATCTCATTATCATCGACTGGCTTTCGTGCAGATGGCTAGAGTTGTGGAAAACGACCTTTTTTTTTCTTCTTTCTTTTTTTTCCCTCTCTCCCTCACATGGTGTACGCTCCAGCGGCCTCTCCCTGGAAGAAGAAAGCAGGTGAATATCTCTCTTATCACGTCCTCCCATCAGCCCTCCAGCCCTAATTAAGAAGCGCTCTCTGGTTTGATCCGTCGAATAATTCCATCTGCTTTTTCAGAGTACGAGACCTCGCAGGTGCCAGATAAGAAAAGGACAGTCTATCAGATGGCGCTGAGTAAGACTTCGCCCCCCTCCCCCCCCGCCGCGCCCCCCAGTCGGCCCCTCAGCTCCCCTCCTCCAACCCAGCCTTCTGCTACATAAAGAGGATGTTTGAACTGTTCGAAAATAAAACAGTGCTCCGTCCATTTGGCTTACTTTTCGCCGCCCGGGTAATGGACTCTCTCTTTCTCTCTCCCCCCTCTCTCCGACTCCCCCTCTCTCCCCCCTCCCTCCCTCCCCCCTCCCCTCCAGATAAACTAGATGAGATCCTGGCAGCTGCTCAGCAGACAATCAGCACCTCTGATGGCCAGGGTCAGCGGGGTCACGGGGGCAAGAAAGACCGGAGCAAGGGCATCGCCCCTAACGAGGTGCCGTACACCAGGACACCCCTCCATGTCATCCCTCTATCACATCCCCCAGGACACCCCTCCATCTCATCCCTCTATCACATCCACCAGGACACCCCTCCATCTCATCCCTCTATCACATCCCCCAGGACACCCCTCCATCTCATCCCTCTATCACATCCCCCAGGACACCCCTCCATCTCATCCCTCTATCACATCCCCCAGGACCCCCCTCCATCTCATCCCTCTATCACATCCCCCAGGACACCCCTCCATCTCATCCCTCTATCACATCCCCCAGGACACCCCTCCATCTCATCCCTCTGTCACATCCCCCAGGACACCCCTCCATCTCATCCCTCTGTCACATCCCCCAGGACACCCCTCCATCTCATCCCTCTATCACATCCCCCAGGACACCCCTCCATCTCATCCCTCTATCACATCCACCAGGACACCCCTCCATCTCATCCCTCTATCACATCCCCCAGGACACCCCTCCATCTCATCCCTCTATCACATCTCCCCCCGTCGCACCTTACCATCACACCCCTTTATCACATCCACCAGGACACCCCTCCATCTCATCCCTCTATCACATCCCCCAGGACACCCCTCCATCTCATCCCTCTATCACATCCCCCAGGACACCCCTCCATCTCATCCCTCTATCACATCTCCCCCCGTCGCACTTTACCATCACACCCCTTTATCACATCGCTCATCACATCGGTATGACGACCCTCCGTCGCTCTCTGCCTCCATGAGACATTGTGCCTGAAGAAACCTTCTGTTTGACCTCCGATACCACAACACGTTATCTGGCTCCAGCAAACGGGTTCACTTTCACATCTGAGAAGAGATCGGTCATTTACCGGAGTCATTCGTCTTTATACGGACCATTCCTTGACTCTGATCACCAGAATACTGTTTGAACCTTCTTATCCTTGATCTTCTGCTGTAGTTCTGTATGCGCTATTTGTATGTCTAATAAAGCCTTAAAATCTTATTTCAATATCAAATGTAATGTAACTCCTCTCCCGTCCTCTCTCTGTGTTGTGTTGCTGTCTGGACCTGAAGCCCGCCTTCGACCAGTCAGCAGCCGGCATGATGTCGCCCGGTCAAGGGTTCGGATATAACCACGCCCAGTTTCCGCCCGGTCATGGAAATCAGCACGGCGTGATGCTGCGGCAGAAATCAATCGGTACGGCTAACCCGTCTGACGCCGCCACGTCCAGGAACAGTTTGTAAACAGTGAAAAGTAGCGTTCGCATGTCTGTGTCTGTTTGTTTGAGTGATGTCTGCTGCCTAATGCACCGGTTTGATGTGAGGAAGGATGAATAATTAACCACAAGTCAACAACACTGTGTGCTCCTGCTCAGGTGTGACAGAAGAGGAGAGGCAGTATCTTCACACGCCTGCTGTGAAACTGGCCCGGAGCCTGTCCGTCCCGGGCCCCGAGGAAATCCCCCCTCCACCCAACACCTCCGCCCCGGAGCCGCCCCTCTCTGCCGGCCCCCACACAGGCCGGAGAGGGGAGCCGGCCATGCCCCTACCCCCGACCTCCCAAGCCCACTACCAGCACCACTCCCAGGCCTGGGACAGAGGGGCCCCTGGGGGTATGAACCAGAATGTCATGGCCCCCACCCTCCGCAGGGGAGCCCCCAGCGCACACGCCGCGGAGCCTGAGGTGCCGAGGAGGGGCGGGGGCAAAATGGGCGGGTTGAGGAGGGGCTACAGCAGCGCCACTCCGCCCACGAGCGCCGCGCCCAAACGCAGGCCCCGCAGGCGCCGCATCACCCCCAGGCGGCGACCAGGGAGCGGGCAGGAGGGGGCGGGGGAGGAGGGGGCGGGCGGAGCGGGGGCGGAGGGGCCAGACGAGGTGGGAAGGGCGCCCTGATGAAGCAGTCCAAGGTGGAGGACGGCCAGAGGCACCACCGCGGGGCCCAGGGCGCCAAGGAGAAGAGCTCCATCCCCATCCCCACCATCATCGTCAAGGCCCCCTCCACCAGCAGCAGCGGCCGCAGCAGCCAGGGCAGCAGCATGGAGGCGGAGCCCCGCGCCCGACCCCGACGACCCCGCCTCCCCCCCAGCCTCCCCGGACATCCCCGCCCCCGGGCAGCCCCTGCCCCTGGTCCCCACGCAGCCCCAGCCCCCAGCCCCCTCCCGCCTACGCCCCCCTGCCCCCATCCTCCAGCAGCCCCTCCCTCCCCAGCCAGCACGAGCTGGAGAGCCTGGACTTCACCACGCAGCTGGGCGCGGCGTTCGTGGGCGCGGCCCGGAGGGACCGGGAGAGGCTGAGGGACATGAGGCGGAAGAGCGCCTCCTTCTTCCTGTCCTCCGAGGACGACGTCCAGGGAGAGGGGGGAGGAGAGGGGGGCGGGGCGAGGACGCCCGTCTCCCAGATGGACGTCCCCACCCCTCGCCTGCGCCCCTCCAAGTCCATCGACGAGGGCATGTTCTCCGCGGACAACTACGTCCACTACGCCAGCAGCATGCCGCCGGCCTTCGGCCTGCCCGAGTACTCCTCCCCCATCCTGGGCCAGGACGGCCAGCCCAGGTCGGCGCCCTCCAACTACGGCCAGCCGGCCACCACCTTCATCCACCCGCTGACGGGGAAGGTCCTGGACCCGTCCTCGCCCCTGGGCCTGGCGCTGGCGGCCCGCGAGAGGGCCCTCAAGGACGACCGGCGCACCCGCCGCGAGGAGCGCCATTTCGGCCGCCAGATGTCGAGCGTGGGCTCGTTCAACACCCCCATCCAGACGCCGGCCCCCTCGCTGTTCCCCACCCAGACGCAGTCCGCCTACAACTCCCCCGTCTCCCTCCATCTCACCTCCCCCGCCACCACCCCCCCTGCCCCCCTCCCTGAGCCGCCCGCAGTCGCCACGGATACTGCGCCTGGGAGGAGGTGGGGCCGGCGGGGGGCCCGGGGGCGGGGCCGAGAGGATGGAGAGGGATAAGGAGGGCGGGGCCAGGGAGGGTCTCCGAGTTCGCTTTTCCGAGGACCGAACCAATCAGTACCAGGCCCAGTTCTACCAACAGAGTCCCAGGGAGAGAGAGGCGTACGACAGCAGGGCGCCCGCTCAGCCTGCGGGCCCTGCCCCTCAGACCACCCCTCGCAGACCCTCCTTCCTGCAGATGGAGAGCAGCCCCAATGCCAACTACGTCCCCCAGTACGCCCTCCCCCGGAGCCCCGGCCCACGAGCCCAGAGGAGAGGCAGGGGGGGGAGGGGGGCTGGGCCTCATGGTCCTCTCCCTCCCCCGGCCCCCTCCATAGATCAGGATGACGAGTTTGTCTTTGTGGACCCTTTGCCCCCTCCGATACAGTTTGCCAACGGCGGTTCAGACAGGGGCCAGAGGGAGCTCCAGAGGTACCCACAGCAACACCCACACCCGGCCCAACACTCCTCCTCAGTCCCACCCCCGGCTCCGCCCCTCCCCCGCCCCGAAAGGGACCGCGGCCGGGGGCCTCCCCTCCAACGCGCCCCTGCCCTCCCCCCAGGCGGGCGACTCGGCCGCCTCCAGCCTCACCTCCTACGACAGCGAGGTGGCCAACCTCACCCAGTCCGCCCTCTCACCCTCCCTCCCCTCGCCCCAGATCTTCCCCCCGTCCTCCTCCACCTCCTCCAGCACCATCCAGCCTGCCCCCTCGCTCCACAGACCCCAGCCCATGTCCCACGCCCACCCCTACTTCAACCCCGGTAACCCGGTCACGCCACTGGCCCAGGACCGGGGCGCTGCCACCCTCACCACCACCATGACCTACGCCACCACCACAATGACCGCCACGGTCGCCGCGACAACCACCACCGCCGCCGCGGCGGCTTCAGACTACAGCGTACCCTCGGCAACCGTGAAGGCGGGCATGGGCGGAGACTATCACCACCACCCTCACCCTCACCACCCTCACACTCACCACCACCACCACCCCCCACCCCTCCATGATGAAGACTGGAGACTGGCAGGATACCGTGGTGGATTCTGGGATCGAGGAGCTGGACAGCCACTGCAGCAGCGACCACCCAGGACATCCTGGGTGTGGGCGGAGCGAGGGGAGAGAGAGGTGGAGGTGGAGGTGGAGAAGGAGGAGGAGAGGGAGAGAGAGGCGTGGAGCACGTGGATCCCTACGTGAGCTACACGGGCGGGCACACGTTCGAGTTGCACCACAACGCCAAGCCGGCCGGCCCCGCGCACCCAAAGACCCCCCCCGTCCAAGGAGAGCGCGGGAAGTGGCAGGGAGGGGGCCGCGGCGGCGATCCTCCGCAGGCAGAGCAGCACCAACCCCCCCCGGCCTCCACCACCCGCACAGGCCGCCCCCCCCAGGAGGGAGAGCCCCGGGCGGAGGCGGGCGGAGCAACGGAGGAGAAGCGACGCAAGCCGAGCCGGTCCAAGATGGAGGAGGGCTTCGGCTCCGCCCTGGCCGCCTGCCTGGAGAGGCCTCAGGCCGCGGCCTGGGGGGAGGCGGCGGAGGCGGAGAGGGCCGGGGGGGGCGGCCAGGGCTGGGGTCGGGGCCGGGGTGTCGCTGGAGGGCCGCAGGGGCCCCTCGCCCCTCGCCGGCGTCAAGGCCAGCATCATCAATGAACTGAGCTCCAAGCTGCAGCAGATGGGCAACAAGAGCCTGGAGGAGTGGAGCAGCAGTCCCAGGTTGCCCAGCACACAGAGGTAGGACCGCTGCTTCTAGATGCTTCTAAATGTGTTCTTTTACTCGTCAGTTCTTTTTTCAGACTCGTCTGTCCAAAGCAACGTGTTGACAGTACGCCTGGTTTATAGCTTTCGGTCTGTTCTTCTCAGTTGTAACTTTTTAGAACTGTGGAAACACTTCACATCCACTCTGCATGAAATCAGCTGGACTTTTTTGTCTGTTTCAGATTTTCGGCGGATTTCTCCGACGTGTTCCAGAGCCCCCCCATGACCCGCTCCACCTCGCCCCTGCCCACCTCCTCCCCCCAGCACCGGCAGCAGACCTTCGCCCCCAACCTCACCGCCACCCCCCTCCGTCTCCCCGTCCTCCCAGCCCCCGCTCCAGCCCAACTGGACGCGCTCGCCCTCGCCCCAGATGCCCACCTCCCCCATCCACAGCCACCCCCCCGACCTCGCCCACCTACTCCCCGTACCCGACCTCGCCCAAGCACCGCTCCAAGTACCGCACCAAGACGTTCGACTTCAACCCCAGCCCGGAGCTGCGTTCGTCGGTCGCGCGGCGCCGCGCCCCCCAGCCCCCTCATCTACTCCAGCGAGCACGCCGCCGCCTCCCCCCCCGCGGCCCTCCTCCCTCCCCATCCTCCCCAGCACCCCCCGTCTACAGCAACCCCTTCGACTTCCCGGGCCCCCTCACCCCCCCCTCCCCGGGACACCCGCTGGGAGACGCCTATGGCCCCTCCGGCCCCTCCGGCCCTCCCCTCTTCAACCCGCGGCGGCCGCGGCCGCGCTCAACCCCCTGCTGGGCGCCCGTTCCCTCTCGCCCACCCAGTTCCTCTCCGGCGCCACCTCCCCCCTCCATGCACCTGCCCCCCACCCCGCCCTGCCTCATCTACCCCCCACCTCAACCCCCCGCCCCCGGCCAAGCCCTTCGCCGTCAAGCCCCTGTCCTACTGGACCAAGTACGACGTGGCCGACTGGCTGGCCTACCTGAACCTGGGCGAGCACAGGGAGCGTTTCCTGGACAACGAGATTGACGGCTCCCACCTGCCCTCTCTCACCAAGGATGACTTCCTGGACCTGGGGGTGACGCGCGTGGGCCACCGCATGAACATCGAGAGAGCGCTGAAGAAGCTGACGGACAGGTGAGGGAGGAGCGGAGCGGGGGGGGCGGACCCCTCCCCCGAGGCAGCAGGTCCGGCCGGATGGGGGGCGGGGCCGAGGAAGAGTGGATATGTGAGAAGGAAAGGACGGATGGGGAAGGAAAGACGGGTGTTTGCTTTCCTTCGTTGCGCGCCAGCTGGGTCCATCCCCCTTCCCTTGGTAGAGTTTAGTCGCTAGATGTGATCTGATAAGTTACTCCTTCTCTTTCTTTGCCATCTCGATCTTTAGCCTCATCCTTCTCTCTTTCTTGCTCACCTCTCTCTCTCCTCTCTCTCCTCTCTCTCCTCTCTGTCTCCTTTTTCTCCCTCTTTCACTTTCTCTCCCTCCCCCCTCTCTCCCTCTCCTCTCTCTCCATCCCCCTCTCTCCCCTCTCTCTCTCTCTCTCTCTCTCTCCCTTCTTTCTCTCTCTCTCTCTCTCTCTCCTCTCTCCCCTTCTCTCTCTCTCTCTCTCTCCTTCTCTCTCTCTCCCCTCTCTCCTCTCTCTCTCCCCTGTCTCTCTATCTCCCCCTCTCTCCCCTCTCTCCCCTCTCTCCCCTCTCTCCCCTCTCTCTCTCTATTTCTCCCTGTGTGTCTTCTCAACCGCCTTGCCACTTACAGCAGTCTTTCTCATTTTCTTTCCTCTCCCTTCTTATTGGATGTGCTCCCTCCCTCTCTCTCCAGGCTCCCCTCTCCCTCGCTTGTCTCTAGCCCCTCCCCTGAGGCCCAGACTGACAGAGTGAGGGATGAGGTGACTCAAAGCTGAGAGAATGATAAGATAAGAAGAGATATAAAGAAGACGAGTGCGTGGACACAAGCCGTTTGTTTGTGGGACGAAGGATCATGATGGACAATCAAGCTGTCAGAGATTCAGTTTGTGTGATGGACAATTACTTCAAGTTATTTTTTAGTCAATGGTTGCACGTGTTGGTCAAAAGAGGGTACAAAAATGTTAAGACTTGCGGTCTTATCTTATAGGGTTCGATTTTCACACAGTATAACTACTGATGAAAAGGCTTTTAATTAACCTACCGTAAACTGATACGTGCTCACGAGCTATTCGCCCATGCACACGTGCACACACACACACACACACACTAACACATGCACACACACGTTTGACTGGCCATTCTCACTCCATCTGCTGCTTGGCAGCACCAGGGAAAACTTGAAGGCAGAATTGTGAGTTTGAGAAGGTGCTAAAGCTCCTGTCCCAGGAAACAGGTCCTCTAGCGCCGCTACTTCACAGCTAACCGTCAGGGCCCTGTGCGTAGAAACTCCATCAGATCACGATCTGTGGGAGACTATTAGCCCAGGTGGGGTTCCCCATGGGGGGTTCCCCATGGTGGGGTTCCAGTCCTATAGACAGCTAGTCAGAGGAAGGCCCTTCATTAAAAAGATCATGGTCAATAATTACAAAGTAAAGATGTTGATACAAGTGTTTTGATACCTATAGTGTTATTTGCCCTAATCTCCCTAGTGATTTGCCAACAAGCTTTCTATGTCTTTTGCAAGAACAACAACACATGCAGTGTACAGTAAAAACCGACGTGTAAAGAAAACGAGACCCATAACGATCATTGTTCGTTTGTTTTGTATCGAGCGCTGATTGCAATCATTCATTTGCAACGGGTCAGGGTAACGACATTGAGTCATTTCAATTGTGTTTGTAAGGACAATTTATGAATAATTCAAAAGTGTTGTGAATTGACATTTTACTATGATCCAGTGCACTGAGAGGGGCGAGGGAGAGCAGAGAACAGGTTTGCTATCATATCATGTTACAATGCAGATCGACTTTTCAAATGCGTTGTTGATGTTTACGAGCAAAGAAAGCACTGTCCGAGGCCATGGGGGCCCTCTTTGATGACATCACAGTCCATTGACTATTTTCTCACACAGGTGCAGCGATTGAAAAGGGCTTCTACCGCATGTCTGTCTGTGTGTCTGACTCCCCAGCCTGTTCCCTTTGTGAGTGTGTGGCTGTGTTTCCGTCTGTCCGCTGGCCTTGTTACATAGATCAAATCCCGATACCTCTCTTTCTCTCTTTAATGCCTTCTCTAGAACTCAAAGACAGATTTCTAACATTCAAACATCTTGTATCTTGGGATGTATGTTTCGCAACACTCGACAATCCTTACATTGCCCTTTGTCATGCTCTCTCCTCCAAACCTCTGATCGGAGAGAGACAACACACACTCAGAGACACGCACACACAAATACAGGCTTTGTATAACACGTCTAGCTACCTTCAGTGAACTGTACTGTATGGGGACGGCTAAACACTCAACTTCTACACGCATCCTTTATAGGTTTATGTAACGATGCTGACGAGGATTATGATAATAATAATAACAAAACATAGTATGATTTAACACAGATTATTATATTAAAGATTAAGTATTTAAACATTTCTAAAAATTACTGAATCTCCGTCTTCCAAATAGTGTGACAATTATTTGAAGCTGTCTGTTTGTGTTTTGGGGGGTTGGGTTCTGGTTTGAGGTGAATGCTTTCTCTGCTCTTCACCTGGCTCCACAGAGGAGCCCAGAGGAACTCACCCCCGTTCACAAGCATTCCTGGGTAGACGTGCACTTTTCAATTTCCTAATCTCATGCCGAGACGCCCTTAAAGTTGGGTTCACCACACGCTCAAGAAACTGCATATAGGAATGAATGTGCGGTTTTGTAGAAAGCATTACTGTCTATGATTTAAAAGAATATTTTAGGACTAGTAAAATATATACAGTATAATGAATATGATATATACAGTATGAGAACATGTATGCAGCAGAGATAAGAGGTATTTATGAAGTTTTGTTTTAAATAACAATACAATATACAGATAAAATATGATAGAGATATAACTAAGGTGTCAAAATAAATGCTGAATAAATAAAAGTGTGGCCCTGTCTTTCTTTTTTTATTTAAAAAGACTTTGGTCCTAATTGTTTTCATCCAGTTTCTCATTAGGATCTCATCCAGCATAGCGTGTTCAGATGGAGTGGTTGGTCCCCCAGGGCTCTACCACAGATTGTCCACATGTACAGGATTATTCTAGACAAGCAAGATAAGGGCCTTTGATATGTTCAAACTTCTGTATCAATATGCTCTGAATTACGTTTGAGAGCTCACTCAAAAACAGGGCGGCTTTGTTCCGTGTGTGTGTGTGTGTGTGTGTTGTGACTTGTGAGTCAAAACACAGAGAAATAAGAGGAATTGAGTCCAGTCATTGCTGGACTCACTGACTGGTTTTAGATGCAATGGATTTTCATTGGTTGGTTTTAAAAGCAGTGGGATATGTATAGAACTGGTCAATGACCAGATATATAGAGATACAGTACCAGTGAAAAGTTAGGACACATTTTCCCGTGAAGATGTGTCCAAACTATTGGTACGAGTCAAACGTTTGGACACATTTCCCCATAACTTTTGACTGGTACTGTGTATCCAATACTTATAAGGTATATTCTGCACTTCTGAGACTAGAGTTGTGGAAAAATTCACAAGATTTATGTTATTGTTGAACCCTCACACGCACACACACACACTAATATGCTCACATGATACAGTGCCACACTGACACTTGGCTGTGACCAGTCGAGGGTTGAAATGAAGTTTACATTCTCCCTGGCCTCCTTTAACGTGTCGACACTATAGTTCATTAGCACCATATTGAGAGAGGGAGGGAAAAAGGGATGAGAAGGAGGGGGTTCCCTCCAGCTGTTTCTGGAAATATACACTAGGGGTGGAGAGACATAGGGAGAGAGAGAGAGAGAGAGAGAGAGAGAGAGAGAGAGAGAGAGAGAGAGAGAGAGAGAGAGAGAGACGGAAAGTATGGGTGGGTAGGAGAAAACAAAATTGTCACTTGACAGTTGGGGGGAACTTGAGTTCAGAAAACAACAAAGCAGAACCACAGGATGGGAGAGAAGTGAAGGAATAACCCCAGAGAACAGGGAGAAGCCGCCGTGACCCGGATGAAAGGATAAGACCGCCTCAGCCACAAGTGAAGAACTCCGGGGTAAGATTCCCGGTGTCCAGCCCTTGACCGTCGTTTCAATCGCTTTGCTTGTGGGACTTTCATGCACATGCTCTGTTTTGTGTCAGTCGTGGTCATGCTGGGTGGTGACTCATTCCCTCTCTCAGATCATTACGGTGTGTGTAACTTTAAGTGCTGACTGGGTCAGACAGTGAGTGAGGAGTTGGGAGCATGTGTGGTGGGACGAGACACACAGACAGAGAGGGCAGCCGGAGAGAGAGAGTAAGCGTGAGAGTGAGAGAGAGGGGGGGGAGAGAGTCTGAACAGCCCTTTAAATGTAACAAGTGATCCACTTGAATAGTCACTGCTGATTCAGAAAGACATGTAAGTGACAGTTAGTCCCGAGCATGTTTTTATTATGAGTGTGTGTTCTCAAGGTTTGTGACTTTGGCTTGGATTTTTATTATAATAAATAGGTGGTCTGCTGCAATGCTCGGTGTTGTATAGCTTTGAGAGGAGAGGCTCATTAGTTGACACTTGTCATATATCTCACCTTCTCCCTCCTGGAACTGCCATGGTAACAAGGAGGGGTGACATTTTACTGTGTCTTTGATTCAGAAGAAGTTTAAATAGTTGTGACATAGATCAAGAAACAATTTCAAGATGGCCGCCTTTATCAACACAAGGCTTTTATCTGACAGAGGGCCAGCTGTGACAGAGAGAGAGAGAGAGAGAGAGAGAGAGAGAGGAGAGCGAGAGAGAGAGAGAGAGAGAGATAGAGAGAGAGATGCGATAGAGAGAGAGAGAGAGAGAGAGAGAGAGAGAGAGAGAGAGGAGCATGAGACTGCTGTTGAGAGAAGTTGCTCTCCCCCTGACTAAGTCTTGTGATGAGGTGTGGTTAGCCAGTTTCTCAAAGAGGAAATTATTATCGCTTCAACAGGAAGGTTCCAACGTGTTATAGCCAGCCTAAAATAGTCTGAACCCAAATGTGTCTCTCGAAGTGCGATTACGTACAAAACCTTGATCATAAGACAAAACTTTATTTTCTTCGGATGATGCAGTGACACCACTTTAGGCATCGTGTGTCCACAGAACCGCAGAGCTCCCACAGCTCACACTTTTGTCGTCAGCTTTTCCACGAACTAGACAGTAGTGAGAGTGAGAGCGGGAGAGACGGTTGCGCTAATAGGCAGAGCGTCAGTGAGAAGGGAAAGATGACCTTTCCCTGCTGTTTATTTTGGGAGCGAAGCAGGAAGAATGCCGGAGTGGGTGTTCTATTCCTGCTGTCAGATTCCGGCCTGTAAATTCCGCTCCCCAGCATGCCACACCCCTCACTCACGCTGGGGATTAATATCTGTAAGCAACGTACCGTATAAATAAACGTGCCTTCTAAACTGGTTGGCAGCCTCACTCACGCTGTGTTGTGCAGTTGCTAGGTTCATTCAGTTTTATTGCCATCCAATCAGGATCTGGATCACTTTTCACTAATGCTATGGATATTTGCTCTCTATTTGAATATGGTATGCATGTAAATATTGTATTTGATGTTGACATATGGTCACCATTGGCTTCATCAGTCATTGCATTATCTGCAATGTGAACACCACTGTCACAGACACAGGGCTATGTTGCATCTCCTTGCCTTGCTTTAGTCTTCTATAAGGTCTTGGTCATAGACACCAGACTACATGATGACTGTGTGTTCCTCTCTTCTTCAAAGACATCTAAATAATGGCATCCCTACCCAAAGAGCCCCCTGAGGATGTGAAGAAGCAGAGCTTCTGGATGGTGAGAACGTCTGAGACATGAACACGCACACACGAACAGACAGTAGAACACTGCCACTTCCTTGCATGATGGAACATCACACTTGGTGCACGTGTGACCTCCCTGAGAAAATACATTTTGTAACCACAACCTTCTTCCTTCTCCTCACCCTCCTCTTCCTCCTCTTTCTCTCCGTCCTCTTGCTCTTGCTCTCCCCCCTCCTCCTCTCTTCCTCTTCCTCTTCCTCTTCCACCTCCTCCTCCTCCTCCTCCTCCTCCTCCCTTCCTCTTCCTCTCCTCTTCCTCTCCCTCCTCTTCCTCTCCTCCTCCTCCTCCTCCTCCTCCTCTTCCTCTTCCTCTTCCTCTTCCTCTTCCTCTTCCTCCTCCTCTTCCTCTTCCTCCTCCTCCTCCTCCTCCTCCTCCTCCTCTTCCTCTTCCTCTTCCTCTTCCTCTTCTTCTCTCCTCCTCCTCCTCCTCCTCCTCCTCTTCCTCCTCCCCAGCCAGGGAACTATGTGCACACCGTGCGGCGCACCGACCAGTCCCACCAGGCGTGTAATGACATCATGGCCTGCTTCCTGGAGAGGGCCAAGGTGGAGAAGCACTACTCCCAGCAGCTCAGTCAGTGGAGCAGCAAGTGGAAGGCCATAGTGGACTCCCGTAAGTCCCCCAGGGCCACAAGGACTACAATGACTAACTAGAAGAATCAGGGATAGCCAGAGACTGAACTAGTATGAACTCCGATATTTTGTAGTCTGTATTTCATTTTCTAAGTTAGATATAGATGTATGCATCTTTTTAATGGTTCACAGTACAACACTGTGAAATTGATACTTTACGTAAAGAAAGATCTAGAACTTTGTTTAGTTCCTATCTGGAACTAAATGATTGAGATTTGGCCCTGTCTCTTCTTTCCATGTCCAGGGACCCCTCTACGGCTCTCTGATGAGGGCGTGGCAGTGCTTCTTCTCCTCCGCTGAGCGCCTGGCCGTTCTCCACGCCGCCATCTCCCAGTCGCTCACTGTGGAAGACGGGGACAGGGTGAAGATCTGGCAGAAAGAGACGTTCCCCAAGAAGATATTCTGTGGGTTCCGCGAGACGTACCAGAACAAGACAGAGTTCTCCCGAGCGCAGAAACCCTGGTCCAAGAGGATGACAAAGGTCTGACCACCTGCTGTACATCACTCTTCACTGCCATTTGTTTTACGTTGTGTTCCTTCTGTGTATGCATGTCCGTGTGTGTGTCTGTGCGCGCGTGATTCTGTGTGAGTGGGTGTCTGTGTGTCTGCCTGTGTGTGTTTGTCTTTGTGTGTGTCTTTGTGTGTGTGTGTGTGTGTGTGTGTGTGTGTGTGTGTGTGTGTGTGTGTGTGTGTGTGTGTGTGTGTGTGTATGTTCTTTCCTGACTGTATGCGTGCATAGCTAGACAGCTCGCTAGACAAGATTAGAGTTGGATCGGCACATTGCTTAGCTCTCACCAGTGTAAGTGACACACCCTGCTGAGCTGAGTCCATTATTCCCCGTGGGAGATGTAGCATTCATGTAAGAGCAGATCTGCTCTGAGTTAGGACTTGCGGCCTGACTTCATGTTCTCTGGTGTGTGTGTGTGTGTGTGTGTGTGTGTGTGTGTGTGTGGCAGCTGGAGAAGGCCTGTGGTGCGTACCACAAGGCCTGTCAGAAGGAGCAGACAGCCGCCGACAGAGAGAAACAGGCCAAGGAAAACACAGAGCTGAGCCCGGAGAAACAGAAGAAGATAGAGGCGGCCAGGGAGCGTGCCACTGAGGACAAGGAGAAAGTGAGGAGGGACAGAGTCTGGAAATGCATCACAGATGAATAACCCCATAAGCATGCAATGAGGGATAGGTTGCACTTAACTTAAGGACAAGCGCAAAGCTCCTCATTCAAATCAGGCCATGGTTATTTTCATGCACCAGCCTCAAACCTCAAGCCAGTGCATACATATTTTACAATGTACAGATACCAGAGACGGTACTGGAACAGGTGTAGCCTCCCAATCGCCCCACCCCGACCCCCCCCTGAGCTGGCTGAAACCCCCCCCACCCCTGGGAGTGTGGACTATGTTGTGCCCCCTTTTATGGAAAGGTCTCAAAACTGTTTGTTTATCTAACACCAAATCATGTGAGCATATAGGGGCTCTCTGCCGGCTCCTGGAGGTCTGATCTGTATATGTTTACTCCTGAATGGAAACATGAATCTATGGGTGGTCATGCAGTAGACATTACAGTCTGGAGTTCTGGTCATAAACATGCTCTTTATGGACGGTGAACAGGTCCGCGAGCGCTACGAGAATATGCTGGAGGAAGTCACGTCTTACACACCCCGCTACATGGAGGAGATGGAGGCCATTTTTGACCAATCACAGGAGGAGGAGAGGAAGAGGATCAGCTTCCTGAAACAGGCCTTCCTCTCAATCCACAGACACTTAGACATCACCAACAATGACAGGTGACTGGGAACCCGGTTTTCTTTCTCTCTTTCTATTTGTCAATCTCCTTTCCTCTGTTTTTTATTCCTCTCTCTTGTATCTATATATCCCCCCCCTTCTCTGTCTCTCTTTCTCCTTCTCTTAGTCTGTGTGTCCTGCTTGCTCACATGCACAAACTCACTCGTTCATTCTCGCTTCCTCCCTCATCATCCCTCCTCTCACTGTTTACACATGTGGGTGGTGATTGGCTGTTTGTATGCATGATAATGTCCTATTCGACATGACATGTGTCACATTTGACTGAATGTGTCGTGCAACACGGCATGCCAATGTCCCCCACCTGCTCTCTCTGCCAGTGTGAGAGCAGTGCACAGTGAGATGTGCTAAAGCGATCTATTTTGCTAGCGGCTAGCAACTAGCTAAACACATGTGCGTCACATACTCACCCTAGGCAGAAGAGGGTGACAAGCTCGTAATAGAGACCACTGCCACCAACACCTTGAACAGTGGCGCAGTGGTAACTGATATAGGACAACAAACTGTGCAGATTTACTGTAATTACATGATTTTTTTAATGAGGGATGGATAAGAAGTAGCTAGATTACGGACTACGACACCTTCCTGGGGCCCTGACTCTGTGCTGTTTGTCTTCGGCAGTGTGAAGGCTGTGTATAGCGAGCTGCACCACACCCTCATGTCCATCAGTGAGGAGGATGACCTACGCTGGTGGAAGAACAACCATGGTCCGGGCATGCCCACCGACTGGCCACAGATTGAGGTAAACCCACTGGAAAATGTCACCAAACTAAAATGTGCTGTACATCCCGCTGAGGCAACATAACGACACCATGTTGTGGTCTGGGTGTGTGAGGTGTTTACAGAGGGGGGAAGTGACTGAGCTCTGCCTGCTGTGTGTACCAACAGGAATGGGTGCCGCCTGTCAAAAGACTGAAGAGGAAAAAGAGAGACAAGAAGGGCCAACTGGACCGACCGTAAGTCAGCTATAGTTGGAACCGTGTGTGTGTGCGTGCGTGTGTGAGAAGTTGAATTCTGTTTGCACAATGCTATTCCATACCCATATTATCATTTCACCCCGTGGTTTTTGGTTCAGTTTGAATGTCTGTCAGTCATCACCTACACACGGTTCAAACCCGTGTTCTTTCCATAACCCCGATGGAAATGAGCATAGACGTCTGTGCGGTGTGAGCTGACCCTGTGTCTTCCCTCCTCCATGCTGAGTCAGGGTGATGATCGGAGGAGTGAAGGTGAGAGCGCTGTATAACTACGTGGGAGAAGAAGGTGACGAGCTGACCTTCAGAGCAGGTGACCGTGACGTTCTGACGTCCAATTGCACGCAGCTATAAGTATGCATGTTTCAAAACTCTGCAGAGTGCGGTCGGGTTTAGCCAGAAGAAAAGCAATCAAACATTAACTAACAGGCTTCACCAGACCTGGGGGAGACACATTTTACAAGAGTAGCGTACATTATAGCAGAGGATAACTTTATATCTCGGGGGGCCGGGGATTGTAGTACTAATACAATAGCAGAAGCATGAACAAAATACTGAATTGTATATAGAAATGCTGTGGTGAAGAGGGTTCTGTATGCGACACTAACTGGACATGTGGCTGTGTACTGCCTTCTCAAAGCATCCTGACTGACTCGTGTGTTTCTCCTTCTCCCTGCCCAAGGGGAGGTCTTCCTGAAGGTGGAGGAAGAGGATGACCAGGGATGGTGCAGGGGAGTGATGGATGAAGACAGGGAGGGCTTCTACCCAGCCAATTATGTTGAGCTTGTGCAGTAATGATGTCATAGTGCCACACCGAACGATTTTCGAGTATAATGTCTTGTATTTCACGAAGTGTGCATGTCTTGGTTGAAACATTCACTGTTGGTGCCTGAACATTTTAATATTGTCGATTGTAGGAAATAACCTTTAATGTCAACATCCCCAAATGTAGGCCTAGTTGTAGTATTTTGCACACTTGTGCAATGTACATCCCCGAGAGCCTTTATAACTGTTTTAAGAGACAAGTTAAATTAAGCCAAAAAGTGTATTAAATTATTATTAATTATGTGACAATCTAACCTAATGGGGTTTAACAGTTGTTGGTGAAATTAATTAACTTATGAATGACTTCTACGCGTTTATAATTTCTGTGCTAAGGGCTGTGTTTGTGCGTCAGTATAGGCGTGTTAGAGATAACGTTGTCTGTGTCTTACACTTCTTTAAAGTTATTTATTAACTATCAATAAAAGGTATGCTACCCTTCACCTTGCCAAAGTACAGGTTTACAGTGATGTGTGTATAGATTATACAGTGAACGAAATGTAATTTATGTTTACACATAGGACATTACATTATTTCAATTGCATTTAGAAAATAAACATCCGACATTTTGAAAAACTGTATTTTCTTTTAGTTCTTTCTGTAAAACCATACAATGTGAGGGTGGACGCCAGGATATTTTTATTGATGAACTACCAACCGTAAATGTAACCTCTTCCAGTGAACGCATTAATTGCAGTTTATCCTAAGTAACAGGGGATGAAGGAAAGACAAAAAAAGGAGAGACTATAAAAGATTTAACTTGGCTATAGAAATAGCTCGACCCACTGACGGATCCGTCAGATGAAAGACGTCGAAATGACGTTTAAATGACATCAGACTAAGTCGCTCAGAGAAGAACATAACTAGTTATTTAGATTAAGCAATGCCAAAAGAAAGGTATCACTTAATCAACATGTTACAAGTGCACGTCAACTGAGACTATCCGGACCGGTAGAGCAGGTTGTTTAGGATTATCCTCAAAAGAATGACGCAAAAGACACTTCTTAACTCAAACAGGAAGTATGTCCATGGATGTATTGTCAGTATTCTCAAGACTTTCCACAGGTAAGTAGCCTACAAAGTCTACTGTAGACTGAGGAGTTTAAGTATCATTTTTGTATTTAACAATATATTTAAAACCAGATGTTTTCTTTTGTTTCGTATCTGCAGGCTATCTAGAATACTTCTAATTTAGAGGCGTATGAATAATCAGAATAATCAGGTGTTCAAGGTTAACTGCAGGAGAGCCAAATCGCTGAAGCTTGTAAGTCATATTGCGTGTGAGTGTGTGTTTGTGTGTGTGGGCGTTGTTGTGTGTGTGTGTGTAGGCTACTTGGATATTTAACAGCGTGAACATTTGCCAGTAATACCTGCCCATGTTTTAATATTTTGTACAGATATGAGTGCGTGACACATTCTGTAATTCTACTGTCTCCTGATTTTAAAGGTAATTAGGAGCCACCAATGGAATTTGCTTGTAAATGTATCTATGTTCCACCATCAACCAGTCAGAAAGAAGCCCAAAAACCAAATCCACATGTCTTTAAACGTTCAGGTGAGGTGAATTAAATAGCAAAGCATGCAATAGACTTGGAATTACCATTTTCAACATGTATTTTTGTTATAGAACATGCATAGATTCTATTCTACACTTTAGTTCAGATGTCTGCTTCTTTTAAGACATTTATGTGAGTCCCAGTTGGACCGTGTTCCAGAAGACAGTTGGCGTAGAGAGACATGTCTCTCAGTCTGTCAGGGCAGAGACACACCATGTTCACTTCATTTCAAGTACGACAACTTTTTTGGAACATAGACGTGACCTGTTCCTCTGCCCTCCTCTCAGCCCTCCTGCCTCCTGTCAACAAAGTTCGTCCCCGCACCCCGCCCCCCCCCTCCCCCTTCAGCGGCCTCCACAGAATCCCCCCCCACCCCATACAGCACCCAGCACAAAGACCGAGAATGGGATAAAAGGCCCAAGCCCCTCCCCCCCTCATGATACGACTGCCTTTCATCTCAACCCTGGCACACCCCGGCCACAACAATCGACGCCCACTCGTAGGACAGGTAGGCTTTCACCATGCGGGGCGTGATGTACATTGTGAGAAAGATAAAGACAAACTATCAATGAACATGCTAACCCTGAATTAGCGTCCTCTCTCACAGATACAGCCGTAAACCAAACACAAAATAGAATGACTGCAAGCTAACTCTGTCTGCCTACTCTTCTAGCACTTCTACCACCAACCATGAGACCATCACAGACAAACGTCCAATCACAACCCACCAGCACTGAGCCAATCTTGACGTCTAATTTCCCTTTCCCTGGCTGCGGGCCAAGCAATCACGTCTCAGGGGAAGACCCGTGTGATCCAGGCTACACCTCCATTATGTCAGAGGGTGGCGAGGAGGAGATGAGGCCCCCGACCACGTCTGGTGATATGTTCATTATACATTCTACTGACACATTCCCAAGATGTTGTTGGACAAATGAATGCACTGTTGCTTGGTTGATTTCTCCACAGTGGTGCTGACCATCGTTTGTTCTTGTTTTTAGGTTCCTCTTCACCTCCGCCGCTCCCACCTAGACCATGGTTCTTAAATTTGATCCCAGATTACATGGTTGTGTTACCCTCCACCGCTCCATCCCCCTCCCCCCCCTCCTCCTCCTCTTCCTCCTCTAGTAAACCACCACTGGCTCCTCAGCAAAACCTGGGTAACGGTGCATTCCTGCTCTTTCTCTTTCTCTGCCTTTGTCTCTCTGTCACGCTGTCACGCTATCTCTCTCTCTCTCTCTCTCTCCGTCTCTCTGTCTCTCTCTCTCTCTCTTTCTCTCTGTGACTGTCTCACTCTCTCTACGCATGTCATCTACCTGTTACTGTGCACAGTTCATGTCAAGTACCTTGATAGCCCTTCTGGGATTGGATTGTTTTAACATTGATGTATTTTTCCTTTCAACTCATGTGATCAGTAGATAAAGGACCAATTCTGGGGAATCCCAATGTGATCCTCATCAGTTTGGAAAGACTGCTCTCAGAGGAAAAGGGTTGGGAAATAAATCATTAGTTTCATTTATCCAAAATACTGTATCTTCAATCATTGATGCAGTATCATAAATATCTGTCCGGTTAACTTGCTGCCCTGTGTTGTATGTGTGTCCAATGACAGTGTTCACTGTCCAGGGAGAGCCTACCTCCTGCTCTCAGTGTGGATCCGTGCTGGAGTCCTGCTATGACAATGTGGTACAGTGACAAACTTGAACATAAGATGCTCTAAATACCCAAACTGTGAAGATTGAAGTCACCAGTCACAGCACTGATGCCCTCCCTACCTGTGAAAACGACCCCGGGTGATGACCTCATGGTTTGTCTCCTCTACAGGTGGAGAGCTGTTATTTCTGTCAGTCATGGTGGACAGCGTCACCCCCCTCCCTCTCTGACTCCCTCCCGCTCCCGCCTCAGCCTCTCCTCCCCCCAATCGGCTGCGAGGACAGCCTCTTCCTCCTGTCCCCTGACGACAAGACAGTTTCACCTGACGACGCCCTGCTCATCTTCTGCGTGGACATCTCTGGCTCCATGAGCATGACCTGCCAGGTACTGACTGTAACCGGCCCTTTCCCCTTACCGTGCGACTTCTCAAAGTTTGGCGTGTTTCACATCTATGCAACATGGATTTTTCCTCCTTTCTCTTGTTGATCTGCAAAGGTGTTTGAAGGACACCATGTCGTCTACAAGTCAAGACTTCAGGTAAGCTGCGTTTGGATTGGAGCAAACCCTTATAGACTCCAGAAGCCCACATGGTGTCAATTTACCACAGATTGACCCTAGTGTCCTCCGTTCGAACTCACAATGATTTCTCCAAACCAGTGTGTTCAGGAAGCGGTGATGCAGAGTATTCAGAAGCTGAGTGGCACTCGACCTCACACGCGTGTGGGACTCATCACCTTCAACAACCAGGTACTGTTGTCACTTAACACATTCCCTTTTCACGTTCATGTTATGTTGACGGATGCAATATGAAGTGTAATGTTTGTGGTACATTCACACACACACTCACACATGCACCCACAGACACACACACACAGACTCACACATGCACCCACAGACACACACACACATGTATGTGAGTCAAACCCAGTTTTGAACTTGTTGTGTTGCCAGGTGACTCTGCATGGATATGAGAAGATCAGCTCACGTTTTCTGTGGGGAGCTGAGCTGATGGACAGCGAGTACCTAAAGGAGGCTGCCTTCAGCTTTCCCAGCCCACCTCCCCTCTCCAGGACCAGGGACGACCTACAGAGAGAGGTCCTGGGGTGAGGAACACTGGAGAAGATGGAATTGCATTGAAAATAATCATTTAACTGTTCACAGTGGGGTTTAGAGAAGGTCTGGGAAATTCTGGATCTTTCCAAAAATGTTCCCCCCATAAAGCAAAACAATGGTTTATACTGTATTTTATGATTTAATTTCCGGTTCACTCGAGACCTTCTCGTAAAACGCCTCTCTTTTGTTTTACAAGATTGGTAGAGAGTGGGGCCACGGCTCTAGGTCCTGCTGCTGTCCTGGCCATTGCAATGGCTTCTCGACATCCAGGTTCAAAGGTCAATCTGTCACTCCAGAACTCTGTATCATCTGATACCATTCTGATATTATTCCAAAGAGATCATCTACTGTGGATGACAGTGTTTTTGTGTTTCTCCCAGGTTATAATCTGTACTGACGGGAAAGCCAACACAGGGCTGGGTAATCTTGAAGTGGAAGACAGCGATGCCCGCGCTCTTCTCTCCTCCACCATCTTCTACCAAGACCTGGGGGAGTATGCGGCCTGCCAGGGGTTTGTACAACAACAAAAACTCAATTTCACTGTTTGTCCTAGAAGAATAAATAAAGAGTTGATGGTCCAAAGTTAGTCAGGAATGAACCTGAGGGTGGCTCACCAGGTATAGGTGTATATATAACATACACGCTGAAGCCTTAACGCAAGGGCCTCGGTTCAAATCCAGCTCAGGCAATTTCCGCATGACATGCCCGCTCTCTCTACCCCATACATTTCCTGTCCCGTCTCTATCTCTGTCCATTAAAGCGGAAAAAGGCCAAAATATATCTCCAAAAGAGTGATCCTGAACGATTTCCCTTTCCCAGGGTGACGGTGTCGGTGTTGTCCATGGAGGGTACAGACTGCAGGCTGGATGAGCTGGGGAGACTGGCGGACCGCACGGGGGGAGACGTGAGAGAAAGCTAACACTTCCGGGCGCTGCGAAAACTCACCCACAGCTCGCCGTGTTTCATTACGGTGTCTGTTGTTCCAATCCCCAGGTGGTGACAGCGAGCCCGCATCAACTGCACACTGTGTTTGAGGACATCATCGAGAACAGGGCCATAGCCACCCACTGTAGTGTTGCTTTGCTACTCCCAAAGGCACTGTAAGAATTACATAACCAATACCATTTGCACCACCCGTTTTTTTTATATCGAAGCAGATTGTAAATAGCGGCATGTTACATCTGAAAACAATTATTTGTCCATATGTAAAGCATTAGCTACGGAGAATTCGAGATATGTTTTCCTGTGGGGGTTTCGAGGTTGTTATAGGGGTGATACTTTTGCAAAGCTGTTGTTTGCAGATCTAGCCTCACACAAATGGTGTGCTCATTCTCCAGACGTGTTAGAGGAGAGAAACAAGCGGGACACCGAGGGACCAAAGAAGTCGGGAACGTGGTGTCCGACACAGAAATCACCTTCCAGTTTGGTGCCAGGGATCTCCAGTCAAGAGAACAGAAGGGTGAAACGAGAGAAATGAACCGAAAACTATAGTTCCAGAATTTGACACCAGATTGTTCTTTGGATGACTATCATTTGAATGACTATTAAATGACTATCTTTGTTTCGGTCTGTGGGCCAATTTGCCTGCCTGCCTCCCTGTCTCCCTCCCTCCCCCCCCTCCCTCCCTCCCTCCCTCCCTCCCTCCCTCCCTCCCTCCCTCCCTCCCTCCCTCCCTCCCTCCCTCCCTCCCTCCCTCCCTCCCCCCCCTCCCTCCCTCCCTCCCTCCCTCCCTCCCTCCCTCCCTCCCTCCCTCCCTCCCTCCCTCCCTCCCTCCCTCCCTCCCTCCCTCCCTCCCTGCCTATCTGTCTGTCTGCCTATCTGTCTGTCTGTCTGTCTGTCTGCTATCTGTCCAGTGTCAGGCCTGGCCCCTGGCAGCCATGTGTCCATCCAGCTGCAGGTCAGTTACAGAAAGATGGATGGACAGAGTATGCTCAGAGTTCTGACTGTTGACAGAGAAGTGACTGATGACAGGTGAGAGGACACACCCTGAACACACATCCTTATCTTGTGTGTGTGTGTGTGGAAGGATGAGGTAATCGACAGAATGTGCAGGTTAACTGTGGCCATATAACACGAAACAGTAACCTTTTCTCTGACCCTTCAGTAACCCTTCCTTCCCCCTCTTAGTGTGACAGTCCTCTCGTCCTTATCCTGTGAAATCATCCAGCTCAACTCGTCCCAGGCTAGCGCTGCCCTGGCTGTGAGGGGCCGCTTCCTGGAGGCCAGGAGGGAGGGGGAGGCGCAGATCAAACTGTTAGAGAGATCCCTGTGAGTGTGCGGCCTGACAGACAGCAGCAAGGCTGCCAGTGTGTGTGAGGAGGATGAGTGCTAATTAGTGAGCAGGACTGAGAGACACAGCCACCAGAGTGTGCTCAAGGGGCCTGTGTGTGTGTGTGTGTGTGTGTGTGTGTGTGTGTGTGTGTGTGTGTGTGTGTGTGTGTGTGTGTGTGTGTGTGTGTGTGTGTGTGTGTGTGTGTGTGTATTTGACTATTATATAATGTTCAGTAGTAAATAATGCATGTTCATATGTTCACTGCGAGTTTACATACACATTAACATTGAAAGTCTCAAAAACATGTGGTAGATACATTGTATAGTAAGCTGTTGTTGAAGTGTACACTGTTCTGTGGTTGCTTTTGCAGAGAGCATAATCGCAGTGTGGAGGACAGCGAGGTTTACAAGGCATGGGTAAAAACCATGGATCCTATAAACAACAGTATACACAAATTCACAAGGGTAAGGGTTTGTGTTAAGCCCCATCACAACAGATGTACTGTAGTTACTGTAAACTGTCCTAATTACCGTTGCTCTTGTTTTCCAGAGACAGTCTGTAGTCTCCGACTCACAGGTAATGTTCACCATATACAAACAGATGTTATTGGAATGTTTTCAGTGAAAGGATCTGTGGGGGGAGGGAAGTCAAACTACATCTAAGATGTCTTCATGAGGGACCTTGAAGGAGAGAGCTGAGACCTGATTTTCTACTTTTCTGTATTGTTCTCTACATTGACATTATTAAGTGTGCTGTCAAATCGTAATATATTTTGATGTTCTTCCCTTCATCAGTCCCTAACAGACGAGGGTGCAGAACTTCTCTTCGCAATGAAGAACACCAACCGAGCGTCCTTTTCACTGCAGAACTAGCACAAAGCATGAATGGTGGCCACGTCAGGTTTCTGTTTGGTTTCTTGTCCGAATGCAGTGAATGATGAGGGATTGGCTTCTACTCACAGGCAATGGATATGGACATACCAGTGACACTGCACATGTAACCTTAGCTTTAACTATCAACTGTAAATATTGTACTCTGTCCTGTAAATACAACTTTTCTTGAAACGGAGACCATTTTGTCACTTGCATGGCAGTTGAAAAGAGGGTGTATCTTACACCTTCCTTCTAGTTGAGCTTGCTCTCTCATCCTGAGCACACCAGAATGACTTGACTCAGAAACACATACTGTATTCACATGGGAGAAGAATGCAAACACCCCACAAATCACACTTGCTGTTCTCAAGCTTCCAACACATTTTATTACATATATATTTACGGATATGACAGTTGGTGACTTTATGACAAATTTGAGTTATCTGCATTCAACGGTCGCATTGAAAGACCCATTGTCGCACATCGAGACAACCGGCAAGAAATAGAAACAGGAAATACATTTTTCTCCAATTATTGATGATCGGTCTGCTAATATGCAGTCCCTAACAGTGGGTCCACTCAGCCATCGTTTACATAGGTACACAGAACACAATCGACAGAACAAGAATGTATTGTCCCCTGTCAGCCTGAGTTGCAGAGATAGTGTGCAATTGAGTACAAACAGAATAAAACCGACGCAACAATGACCAGGCTCGAAGTGGAGGCCAGAGTGTAAATAGACATCCGTTTCTCCGCAGCGGCTCGCACGATGCAGACGACCGCGTCTCCACAGACGTCCGTCTTACACCTGAACGGACCGTCGTCCAATCTAGGGAGGTTCCACACCAGAAGCACGTAGACGAACCACATTTCCACAGCGATACGCAGGACTATGCTGAACAGGTAGAACCCCACTGTGCTCTTGTTCTTGTGGAGGTCAATCACCATCCTGGTGTCAGCAGAGCCAGCCAGCTCTGCGTCCCCATCCCTCCCGTCCTTGGAGGCCCTCTTCTGGGCCGCGGCGCGGAGGTGGGAGGCGAAGAGCTCCATGAGAAGCACCGAGAGGATGAGGAGGACAAAGAGGAAGTTCCAGGCCACCATCGCCGGCTTGTCGAAGTGCTGGTTGTAGCAGGTTTGGACGCAGATGCTGTCCAGCTTGGTGGCGTTGCAGCTGAAGTCCGAGTCCAGCTTGAACCAGGGCAGCTCGGCCACGAAGAGAACCACCAGGCGGACGCACAGGAAGCCGAACCACAGCGAGCGACACTTGTAGGTGGTGGTGGTGTCCACCGCCGTGCGGAGGATGGGGATGAGGCCCGTCACCAAGGCTGCCATTTGTTGTCGTTTTTTTTTACTGGTTTATTGAACCTGAATACTGAGCAGGCAGAATACAGGATCACAAAACAACACAAAGCATCATTGTATTCATGTCATTACTCATTCAAAAGTTGAACAGTTAGAATGTGTCAGCCCCGTCCAACCCTGTTTCTCCGGGGTTGTTCCGAACACGATGAGAAAGGTTACCTTGATTAGCCGTGTACACGATGTTGATTCTCTTGACTTTGCTCTAAAATAAGTCTTTTATAGGACGTATACAGTACTAACGCTTGGTCATCAGGATTAGCAGTGGCCACTCCTCGTGTATCTGCTGACTCTGCTGACACCCTAACACTTCTATTTTCTGTACACAGCACCCTAAAATTGTCAACTGTCAAATTTGACATTGTAAACAGACCAAAATTATGCCATTCATTTACATTATGGGGAAGGGGGTGCATTGTTTACTCTATGAAACGCAGCTCGACATTAAGTAAGACTATGATTGTACTGTAGCTGTTCAGCTCATTCATCTCTCTGTAGGCAGTGCACAAGAAGGCCACTATGATTCCACCAGTGTCTTTAAGTAAACAATTTAATACCATCACAATGTAACCGTACACACACAATTAGAATCAGAACAGCCTACAAAAAAGTAGAAAAAAGTTCATGATTAAAATCATCAGTTCTATGTTTTTAGACTGAAATGACATAACTGTCACTTATGTATGATTTGTTGACACATTGATAAACACACATTATTATACCAATGCATCGCTGTGAATAATTGTAACCAGTTTGAACCAATTTGATGAAATGATGCCTGACATCTTTTATAAAACATTATGTACATATATCATTCCATAAATATGTTTTAATTATCACAAGATCAAAACATAAACAACCACTGTGGCCAAATCAGAATCACTGTTTTGTCCTGCACTGCTGGTTTTAGAACATCAAAACTGTTTAAGTAAAAAGGGGTGAAAAAAAGTTGCAAAGGTTGGTTTCTTAAACCGATACTTGACATCTTTCTCACATTCCCTCCTCTTTGTCAACATACACAGGCATTGTGTGAAAGGCGGAGACAGGAACTGACACAGGGACAGCCAGGGTAATTGCACTGGGTTCAGCAGGGGTTGGGGAGACCTCCATGGGGGGTGAAGGGGATGGCAGGGGCTCTGTGTGTTCAATGTGTTCCTCTGAGAGGGAGGAGTTGGTAGCTTGGTCACGGTGTGTGCGTAAGTGCTTGCGAAGATAGGCTGCAAACAAAAAGGCTTTCCCACACTGCGGGCAGCTGTGGGGCTTGTTGGCCGAGTGGATCCTCTGGTGTTTACGAAGCCCGGCTTTGTTGAGGAAGCCCTTGCCACAGCTGTCGCAGACATGGGGACGGGGCTTGGGGTGCTGCTTCTCGTGCTCCTGGAGATCCGCCAGCTGTCCAAACTCCGCGTGGCACGTCGCACACCGGTGCGGGCCCGTCGGCAGGGCGGCCATGTTGGAGTAATCGGGGGAGACGGAGTGCAGGCTTTTGTGGGCCTGCACTTCCTCCCAGGTTCCGAACGTGATGTCACAGTGGGCGCAGGAGAACTGGGGGAGGGTGGTGTGGGAGGGGAAGGCCGGAGCGGCGGCCGGCCCCGGGGCCGCCTGCTGCTGCTGCTGCTCGGTCCTCTCCGCCAGGTGAGTCCTCTCGTGCTTCCGCAGGCTGGAGGAGACCACGAACGACTTGACGCACAGCTGGCACTTGAACGGCCGCTCCCCGGAGTGTACCCTGCGGTGCTTGTTGAGGCTGGAGCGCTCGGCGAAAGACTTCCCGCACTCGGTGCAGGAGAACGGCCGCAGCCCCGTGTGCACCAGCATGTGACGCCGCAGGTCCCAGGACGCCACAAAGGCTTTGTCGCAGCTCTGGCATTTGTACGGCCTCTGTCCCGAGTGCACGCGCTCGTGCACCGCCAGATCGGCCGGCTGGCGGAACCTCTTGGAGCATTTGTCGCAGGGGTAGGGTTTGAACCCCGAATGAGCCCTCTGGTGCCGACGGAAACTGGAGGGGTCGGAGAACATCTTGCCGCACTGCGGGCACAGGAAGGGCTTCTCTCCGGAGTGGGTGCGCAGGTGGGACTGGTAGGAGGAGAGCTGGGTGAAGCCCTTGCCGCACTGCTCGCACTGATAGGGTTTGCTCTGGGAGTGGATGCGCAGGTGGCAGGCCAGGGAGGACGAGCGCGAGAAGGCCTTGCCGCAGTCCGAACACAGGTAAGGCTTCTCTCCGGTGTGGGAGCGCTCGTGGTTCTTCAGGTCCTTCAGCTCCGTGTAGGTCTTGCCACACTCGTCGCAGGCGTAGGGCCTGTGGCCCTGGTGGTTGCGCCTGTGTTTCCGATAAACCGACGGGTCTGCGAAGCTCTTCCCGCACTCCGCACAGAAGTAGGGCTTCTCTCCCGTGTGGGAGCGCAGGTGGACCTTCAGCTTGGAGAGAGTGGGGTAGCTCTTGGAGCAGTTGGGGCAGGAGAACGGCCTCTCTCCGCTGTGCTGCGTCATGTGGATCCTCAGGCATATGGCCTGCATGAAGGCCTTGCCGCACTCGGTGCAGACGAACGGCTTCTCGCCCGTGTGGGAGCGGGTGTGGTTGCGCAGCTCCGTCTGGGTCTTGTAGGCCTTGTGGCACTGCGGGCACTGGAATGGGCGCTGGGCAGAGTGGGAACGTTGGTGCTTGGAGAGCTGGGCTCTGCTGGGGAAGACTTTGTTACACTGGGAGCATGTGTGCTCCTGCGCTCGTTCCTTCCCGTGTGAAGACAGCTTGTGGCTTCTTAGGGCCGCAGGGCTGCTGAAAGCCTGCTGACAGGCAGAACATCTGAACGAAGGTTTGGCTTTCGGGGGGCCGACCTTTGCCTCTCTTTCTCACAGGTGGCTCCTTCACCACCTCCTCCTCCTCTTCCTTGCTTTCCTCATTCGGTGGGGTGAACTGTTCTGTCAGTGGTGGACTAGCAGGCTGTGGAGAGGCCATATTTGGGAAGGCGGGTGTAGAAAAAGAAAAAAAAACAATTGCTTTGGACTGCTGTAGAAAAACAAAAGTGGAAAAAAACAAATTCATTATGCAACATCAAATAATTTATTTTCAACATCAAAAGAATATGTTATTGAATTATTGATACAAAATGCTCCTTGTAAGATTACTATGAACATCTGATCGTAATACGAGCTAGCATGATGACTGACTAGAATCAAAAGAAGCCACTTATAATACCTATGCAAAGAACAAAGTGGGTGGGGGCAAGTCCCAAAATGGCTGGCATTAGGACCTCAGGGACAATACGCGAGTAAGCTAAACGATTGTTGTCAAAGGAAGTTGCATGTACCCAGCTAGCAAGCTAGCGGGATCATAATAGATTTGAGATCAAGCAGAAACTGCGTTTTGCTGGACACCGTAGTATAAATCAAGTATTTTTTTAATTCTCACTCGTCAAAGGTATGTTTTTCCAAACGCAACGCAAATCAGTAGTACAGTAATCATTTTCATATATTTCTAGCTAGCGACTCAAAATGGCTGGCTTTAGGACCGGCTGATCAAGCTGTTCGCCCACTGCACTGGTGTCATCGCATGGGATGGATCATCATCTGGCAGCCGCTAGATCAAGTTTGAAGTCTTGCATTTAAAAAAAACTCACCCGATTTATCTTCTTGTAGTTGAACAATGCTAGACAGTATGGATAGATTGAAAGCCTCTCAAATTGCGTTTACAGTGAACTGCCACGATTGGCGATTGCAACTGATGAGGGCGGCTTTAGGACCATGACGAAAGCGCTGTTGTCGAGTGCAGCACTTGCGCGGGTTGGGAAATTGAGACATTGAGAAATAATAGCTCGTACTAGCTAGCTCTGAAGACACGAACTGAAATTAATTTCTTATTAAAAATATTGCAATGCTGACATACGTGGGGCAGTCGTGTTAGCAGTTTAAGGTAGACAGCTGTTAGTGGAAAGTAGGGGTTAGGAATGGGTTACAGGAATGGAATGATAACTTATTCTGACTTTGAAATGTTTGTGAATCACGTAATTTAATTCTAGCTAACAACATGACGGGCATGGCATGGAATAATCTGGATACACATTATGATATTTTACTTATGTGACTAACTTCATACAATACAATTAAAAACAGGGCAGAGCAATTTTTATTTATTTGACATAGCAAGGGGAGATATTTGAGTGGTACACATTTCCTGTTTCCTAGCAACAAGAGCAGGAAGTATGTGGAATGGGATGGGGGAAAAAAGACAATTGAAAAGATTTGTCCTTTACCTATAGTTGGGTCAGAAAACAACGCGAAGAGGGAACAGATTATGCATCGTGGGTCGAAATCCAGTTCATCCTAAACTAAAGAAGGTATTTGGGTTGGTGCTTGCATTATGGATGACAACTTCTTGTGTGCTCACTGAAGCTAACGAGCGTTAGCTGGCTAGCTTGCTGTAGCTTTTTGGTGCAATGTTTGTTTAGCTAAGCATGCTGATGCTAGCTGGCTTGTTCTGTGTTTTGCGACCAAGTACTACTATCTTGCTGAAGTTTGCATGCTTGCGTGGAAACCAATACAACTTTTTTTCCAAATGTGACTGCGGTTGTCGTGTTAAATATGAACAATGTGAACAGAACCGTCTTTTGTATTTAACGCCATTCCAACAAGGCGTTGGTCTCGGTTTGTTGACATAGCTAGCTAGCTAGCCTTCTGCGAATGAACGGTAGGTCGCTATTTTCCGTGCAGCGAATTCGTTTTTTGCAATCTCATTTTAGTGGTATTTGTACATGTCCAAGCTCCCAATATACCTATTGATGAAATGACTGTTGTTCAACAGCATGGATTTCGGACTTTGACATATGCGGGTGAAAAGCAGTAATGCAAACCAGACCGACAACCGTGGTGCCAAGCTTGTCAGTTGAATGCGAGGTGGCTTAACATTTTAGTGGAAATGCACCGTGGAATATGAGTTAAAAATATATATTATTAGTGCCGGTAGAATCGCAGTAAGTGTTGCAGTACTGGGGATGTGTGAATGTTATTATTCTAGATTTGATACTTGAGAAGTGCCAGTTATAACACTCAAATCTGATTGTGCATGGTTAAATCTGTTCTTCAATACAATTTGTTTCCCTTTTTCCGCAGATTTCCTTGTGTGGCAACATCTAGTCACACTTCAATGGAGGGGTGTTGACTCGTCCTTTTCCTTTCTTTTGTTGCTACCCTGGTTGGACCTTGCCAATGAATAGGTTCCTTTGACAGAAAGAGAGAAGCAGGAAATCTGATGCATTTTTCCTTCAGCTATTTATACAAACTGTATCTAGCTCTGAAAGGTGCAGCACTTTCCTGGAATGGCTATGCAAGAGCCAGGCAGGACCAAAGGATTTCCCTGTAAGCACTGTGGCGTAGTGCGCTCTAGTATGCCAAGCCTACTGGAACATATGGAAAGTCACTCCCAGCTAGACGAGGATCGCAGGTTCAAGTGTGAACAGTGTGGGAGGGGCTACAGGCATGCCGGTAGCTTGGCCAACCACAGAAAGACCCACGAGGTGGGTTCTTTCCAATGCCACATATGTCAAAGAAGCCTATCCAATGCTTTGGCCCTCAAGAGCCATATTCGAATCCACACATCCCAGAAAAAGCACTCCTGCGTGGACTGTGGGAAGGCATTTCGTCTGGCTACACAGTTGGCCACTCACGAAAAGGTCCACCTTTCTCGACAAACGAGGGGCAGGCAGAGTGACGTCGCGGCTGTAGACTACGCTCTTGACGAGGAAGAGCGAGACTATGAGAATATCAATTCCTTTGAACTTGAAGAGCAAGCCGCGTGTGCGTTCGGGGGCGAGCAAGAGTCGGGGTTGAATGTTAAATCGGAAGAATTCCCCGGTGAAGAGGAGGGTGGCGGCGGAGGTGATCGACCTTTCAGATGTGATCAGTGTGACAAGACGTACAGGCACCACGGCAGTCTGATCAATCACAAAAAGTCTCACACCGTAGGAATGTTTGAGTGCTCCGTCTGCTTCAAGCAGTTGAATAACCTGGCCGCTCTCCACAGCCACCAGAGAATTCATAACAAGACCAAGAGTGGTCCCGAGTCCGGTGCTGTAGAGGGCGTGTACGATGGTACAACACCGGATCAGTTTTCACCCCCAGTCAGTGATGCCCCGGTGCATTTCTGTCACCTGTGTCAGGTGTTGTTTCCCAATGATGAGGAGTTCCAGGAGCACATCCAAATGCATAATTCATCATCCATGTCGTTTGGACACGGAGGTTTGTCAGAAGACCACAATGTCTCCTATGACCGCAGTGGTACACAGTCTCCGGACTCAAACTTTTATTCACCCTCCCTAAATGATGCGCCTTCGATGCCCTCGTCAATGAGCAACCATGTGGATTTCAGTCAGTCGCATGACCAGATTAGCAATGGACATCTGTACTCTGACCACTCCAGTAATGAAACCCCATTTACCATCAATACTCAGGGAGAGTCCTCAGTCATGAAATCAGATATCCACAACTCTGCCCTGGTGCTCGCTGATTCTGCTGACGACCCGACTCTGATTGAAGAGTCTTTAGCCGGTGATTCTGACGAGCGGCGCTTTAAGTGCCAGATTTGTGGGAAAAGCTACCGGCACGCAGGGAGCCTCATTAACCACAAGCGGTCCCATCAGACAGGCAGTTACCAGTGCTCAATCTGCCGCAAGAGTTACCCACACCTGGCTGCTCTTCGCAGCCACCTCCGCATCCACAAGGCCCACTCATCCTCCTTTAACCTCAGCTCGGAGGGAGACTGGCTCTCTCCTGAGCCTCTGACGCTCGACAACCAGCAGAGCTGCTATCCCTCCCAGGAGGACGGGGAAGCCGGCAGTGCCGTCGCCCTCGCTCAGGACAACGCCGAGGAGCACGGAAACGGCGCGGCGTACCACGAGCAGTTCGACCCTGGCTTTCCCCAGGACAGGACTGTGCACCTACCTCACGACGAGCACCTGATGAACAGGCACATGTGCGCCGACTGCGGCGAGACGTTTGCCGACATCGCAGGGATCAAGTCGCACGTGTGCCCTCTACTCCAGCAGCAGCAGCCCGTTTCCGACGGCTACAACGGTCATGTGGACTTCCAGGTTACTAATGGCCAGTGTGCCATGGGAAACCCAGGGGATCACATGGAATTTCAAGGACTCAATGGTGCTCAAGACCAAAGGTACTTTGGCGAGCAAAGTTATCACGAAGACATGAATGGTGAGCAGATGAACGGCAGCGGCGGTGGCTTAGAAGGCGACGTTGACGATGAAGAGGATGATGATGATGACGACGACGGAGAACTCTACCAGTGCTCGGTGTGCGGGAACCGCTACACCAGCATGAGAGCACTGAGGAGCCACCTCCGCGGTCACACCCAATCCCACGGCACCCCCACCAGCTCCGGGCCGTCCTCCATGTCTTCCCTCGAGGAGGAGAAAGAGGAGGACCCGAGAGAGAGGCAACGGGTGGACGGAGGGCTGATCATCTGCAGTACCTGTGGGGAGAGTTTCACCAAGAAGCAAGACCTCCTCGCCCACCAGCAGCTGCACGATCGAGCCCAGGGCGACGTTAAACTCGGGAGTGTGGACGCGGAGGACGCGGCCAAGCCTAAAGAGGAGGGCCAGAGCATCATCTGTGGACACTGTGGCATTTTCTGCAGCAGCTACGACCATCTTGAAACCCACCACTGCTCCGCTAAGACAAAAACCGAGTCGACCGCGACGAACGACGATAAAGGAGATGCCGGTGAGCCGGCCGACCGACACGCGAAGGACGACGCGGAAGGGGGAGATCGTCAGTACAAGTGTGATCAGTGCGGACGGTCGTACCGACATGCTGGCTCGCTGCTCAACC
Source organism: Mallotus villosus (assembly GCA_903064625.1). Lineage (NCBI taxonomy): Eukaryota > Metazoa > Chordata > Actinopteri > Osmeriformes > Salangidae > Mallotus > Mallotus villosus. The sequence goes on along the minus strand of CAEFZP010005597.1, from coordinate 168,757 downwards.
ACAAGAAGTCGCACAAGACGGGCGTGTTCCGCTGCTTTGTGTGTCAGAAGCGCTTTTACAATCTGCTAGCCCTCAAAAACCACCAGCGAACCCACTTTGATGTTAAAAGGTAATAATAGTCCAATTAGATTTAATCTCAGCCCATTTAGTCTTAATGAAATGTCTATGCAGAGTATTAGCATCACTGAACAATATCTTAATGGCTAGTACAAGTTATGGAAACTATGCAGAATTATGTAATGCTGCACTTTTTATTATGTATAATAGTCTGTTAGTAGCTATGCATGTGTTCATATCAGAACATACAGACATATATTGCCTATACAGTTGGATTTGTTGACATTAAAGGTGTTTTGACATCAGACGTTCATTCATTCTGTAGAATGTTCTCTGCTTTGTAAACACGGGATTTAACCGCAGGCTTTGTCTCCTCTTCCAGGCACACTTGCCATGAGTGTGGGAAAGCCTTCAAAATCCAGAAGCAACTGCTGAACCACCTGAGAATCCACAAGGAGAACCAGGCCAAAATACAAGAACTCAACAACCAGATCCAGGCCCTTATGCAGATGAATGGGACCGGGTCAGAGGGAGGAATGCACTCCTTAAATGCAAACGCCAATCAAGCCTCAACCTCACGCAAAAGACGCAGACCGCCCCCCGCGGCCAGGAAGGCCGCTGTGAGGCCTGCCAATCAGACGGAGCCCAAGGCCGGGGTCAAATCAGAGAACAGCGGGGACCCGCGGCCCTATTCTTGTGACCAATGTGGTCGGACGTACCGCCATGCCGGAAGTCTGGTCAACCACAAGAACTCTCACAAGACTGGTGAATATTACTGCTCCATCTGCAACAACACCTACTCCAATCAGCTGGCCATGAAGAACCACTTGCGTATTCACTTTGCGCTAAAGAAGCACTGCTGCCAGGACTGTGGTAAAGGCTTCAGGGTAAAGAGGCAGCTCACGAACCACACCTGCCCCCACCTCAAAAAAGACGTGGCGGGGGGGCCGCGGGGGAGGGCCCGAAGGCGGACAAAAGACTTCAAGTGCAAGGAATGTGGGCAGGCCTTCGTCACCGCTGACCAGCTGTCCGTCCACGCCTGCGGAGAAGGCGACGGCCAAGCGGACGTGGCCTTGAAAAAGGAGGAGCGCCCGTTCGCGTGCAACATATGCAACCGTAGCTACCGCCACGCGGGCAGCCTCCTGAACCACAAGAACACTCACAAGACGGGCCACTTCAGCTGCACCGTGTGCTCCAAGCCCTTCACCAACCCCATGGCGCTACGCAACCACACGCGCATCCACACGCAGAAGAAGAAGTACGTCTGCCTCACCTGCGGCAAGGCCTTCCGATTGGCCAGTATCCTCCACAACCACCAGAAGGTCCACAATCGCGTGGCCAGCCACTTCAGTTGCCCCGCCTGTGGGAAGAGCTTCCAGGGCAAGTCTGGGCTGAAAAGGCATCGGTGCCAGAGGGGTCAGGACAGCGCCACGCGAGCAGGCGTCCATCACGCTGAGGGGGGCGACAAGTGCTTCATGTGAGTTACTGTCCCATAATCGGCTACCTGTGTAAGTCACAAAGTCCACTTTTTTGGCGGATAATGTTTGTTTAAAGCCGATTTGATTTCGGATGACTCATTTTATATGTATTGTAATGAATCTTTTTAAATGATATCGCAATTATTATTTCATGTATTTACACTGTACAACATAGAGGCAACAATTTGGTGAATTGTTCCAATGTTGTGGAAACAGCCATCTGGTGTATTTCTGGTGAAGCCCTAAATGAGATTGTCTCTGCTGCAGGTGTGACCTGTGTGGACGGTCGTACCGCCATGCCGGCTCCCTCCTCAACCACAAAAAAACCCACTCGGAAAACCTCCACCACTGCACCATGTGCCTCCAGACGTTCCCGGACCCCGTCACGCTCCAGATCCACTCCCAGATGAAACGCCACTGCTGCCCTGAGTGTGGGAAGACCTTCTGCCTGATAGCTCACCTGCAGAGCCACATGGAGACGCACAACAAGGAGAGGACCCTGGTGTGCAGCCCCTGCCAGCAGAGCTTCCCCAGCACGGCCAGCTACCAGCAGCACCAGGAGCTGCAGCATCGAGCCCCTGGCCAGTACCAGGCGCGCGGCGAGGGGGCTGGGGTCCACATGCAGGAGGACTTGGGCTGGGCCTCAGGGATGGACCAGGACATGGGGCTCCAGGGGATCCCCAAGCTGGTGCCGGCGTTCGCCCACATGCACGGGGGCATGTCCGGGGAGGAGGCGGCGGCGGAAGGCCTCGCGGACGCTCACGGCTCCGAGGAGAAGAGCCACGTCTGCGAGCACTGCGGACGCACGTACCGCCACGCCGGCTCGCTGCTCAACCACAAGAACAGCCACAAGACGGGCTCGTTCTCCTGCTCCGTCTGCCAGAAGGAGTTCTCCAACCTGATGGCCCTCAAGAACCACCGGCGCATCCACACGGAGCCCAAGCGCTACCAGTGCCTGGAGTGTGGCAAGGCGTTCCGCGTGTCCACCCAGCTCATCTGCCACCGGAGGATCCACACGAAAGAGAAGCCCTTCTCCTGCCTGCTGTGCGACAAGCGCTTCTCCAGCAAGTCCAACCTGCGACACCACCAGAAGATGCACCAGAGCACGCAGTCCTACGAGTCCTCCTTCAGCATGGACGCCAATTCTTTCATGGATCTGGACATGGGCTCTTTCCTCTGAAGGGGGGCGATCACCTTGACTAGACCGAACGGGTTCTATTGTCCAGTCTCGCCCTGCTCGTCAATAATTGTAAAGTAAGATATTTTTGGAAGAGTTCCCACAGAAAGCGGTTTCAAGTCTTAGTATGGATGCCCTCAAAGATGCTTCACGTGCTTTTCCTCTTTTGAACATCATTATATGGTCGTGGCGGAGATGCAAGTCTGGTGGAGAGACTTCGGATCTTACCTCAGAAATAGATCGAGACTCTAACGAAAAGTCCAGGACGGGTGAGTATGCCTGATTGTAACATCAAAAGTTTGATTGTTTTCCATGAAGTGCACAGAATGGAAACTAAATACGGAACTTGAAACAGTTTGAGCGCTGCAACTGGACTGTGACTTCATTCCTCTGGACCCCTCTCTCTCTCTCTCTCTCCCCCAGTCAACCAAAGCAAACACCACAGACAACTACTTTATCCAGGTCTCACTCAACACACTAGTCTACACATAGATGATTTGTCTTTTTTATGAGCAAGTGCTGTTCCAAGAATAGTAATTTCCTCTCTTGATATGTATTGCTGTGTTCAGTGCCTCTGTAGGTTTCTTGCTCTGCTGTGCCCATAAAGTATACAGGCCCTTATAGTACCTCCTGGGCTCCTCTGTGGTCCTAGTTCCGAATGGACTGGTCAGTATGCCCCATGTGCTGTGGTGTAGACTAGGACAACTCTGTTAGTGTGAGGAAGCAGATACTGTACCACTGGACCGGTCCAGATCATGATAGAAAATTGTATTTACCGTAATCATATAATCAATTACTCGGTTTTTATTGATGATTATAATATTTGAGTTCACCTGAATGGCATTGTATGCTAAATGGACATATTTAATAATTTATTCCTGTTCTATTCATTTCTTTTTAATTTTCTGTGTATACTTTATTATACTAGAAAAACAAATGTTTTTATGAATGTTAAACTTGTAAATTGAAAATGCTTAATATGTAGCTTTTAAGGAGATTCATAAATGTATCATATGATTTCATATATATACTCAATCGGTTCACCCCTGCAGGTAGAAATGCCTTGATCAGGGACGATGGTCTTGAAGCACTCAGGTTCCCCCACCTTCAAAAGGATAATACCTGACGTGGATAACATTGTAGATAGTCGGGTCTACAGTGTGTCTGACCGGGGCATGATATTGTTCACAGGTGCCATTTCACACCATTGTCTCGCACAAGTGAGAGCTGTAGCCTTTGTCGTCTCTCTCCAACAGTTGTAAGGCTCGAACGGCCCCGGCTGTCCGACCCCTCATCCTCTGTCTCCTTGTGCTCTCCTTTTGAAATGTATAACAAATGTCGATGTGCCAGTGCCTAAATTTGTGAGTCAAAGAGTGTAGCAATTATCCAGTGTGAAATTACTCTCTCTTATCAGCAGAAAACTGTAGAACACGAAATGTGTATTTGACTTTTTATGATTTTACTTCTGTCGAAGATCAAGCTTTAATTTGATTCACACTTTCGAATATGGTCCATCATTCCGTGCGTTTGTTACTTGAAGATAATGATTTGGTTTATTTTACGATGAGATTAAATAGTAATAACTTGCCACGTGCAATTAAGTGACAGGTAGGGAAGAATATAACTCTGTCAAGTCTAGGGAAAACAATACGCATCCATAAAATTAATTTGGCTTCTGCACAATGTTGCATCTTTTGGCTTCCCCTGAGAAAAGACCCTGTGTTTTTACATTCAGTATGTTGAATATGGTCACCAGGAGATGTGTTCACCTTGTTTGTGTTTTTATTATTGCCTTATGCTATGTAAAATATGGCTGTGGGTGGTAAGATGTATAAAATACCTCATGGAGAGCCTTGCCAATCCAGCGACCAATATTTAAACCCTTCACTGGTTTATCTTAGAGTCATTCGCTATAACGGATGTTCCACTCATCATGTTGTCGTCATTGCAATCCTTAAGTGATTCATCGAATGAGCATTCGTGACGAGCCTTTTCAACACCATGGACTTCCGTTTAGATTCTACAAGGACTGTTTCATACGCCTTCTCGACAACACTGATTTTGAAAGGACACGATGTTCCTCGTCCACCCCGTCGCCTCAGATCCTAGTCTCACAGGCGCAGCAGGTCCATGTAGCCCAAGTCTCACCTTTCTACCAATTTAAAAAAAGCAATATGTTGATAGGACTGTTTACTGCCCATTATTTCAGGTACAGTGTTGTCTACTTACATAATGTATGTACTGTACATCTTATGTTTTGTAAGATTGTAATTTTGTTGTCATCATGTATTTAAACATGTATACCAGGTACACTAATATAGTAGTATATATAAATGGTATACACAGCTTGAGTTAACCGAATGGCTAAGGACCTTTTAAGATATCATTCAGAATGACTTGCCAACACCTGAGCATCCTTTTCAATTCCATTATTTTGAATTTCCTATGACAATGTATTTTCATACGCCATTGTTACAAATGTCCAGAGTGTTAGTCTGGTAATCTCAGTTAGAATTGTTCACTGTTTGCTCAAGCATCCATATTCTACATCCAATCATCCCACCTGGCACTTATCTTTATGTACACTCCTCTTATCCGTGATCATAACCCTGTCAAATTTCTGAGAGTTCTGTAAATATTGGATTTGAACTAGAGTTGGGGTTTTCTGTACATTCAGAGCAAGAATATCTTCCACGTTAGGAAACAACTGCTAGTTTAGCTATTGTGTAATAAAAAGCGTATACCACACACGTCATTTTATTGAATTTTCAAAAATGTTCTAAAACTCATGTTTGCTCAATATTTAATTCATATTTATATGAACCTGTATATATATTTTGTCACTTTGAAACGTAGATTTTTACTTCTTTGTTAGTATCATGAATTTAAGTAATTAGAATATAAACACATTTGAAAAATTAGTTGTTGAAATTAAATTACGGAAACATTTGGTGTGTTGCGTCGTTTCTTGGTGATAAGATTCCGGTCAGGGTAGCTAGTGCTTAGAGAGTGCAAGGGCTCCACCTTGCCCTCTGATTGGCTAAGTGCACCATCAACACTAACGTTCTAATCAGTCATTTTACATCATTTTGGGGTGGTTGATGGGCATGGCATTCAATGTCACAATTAATCCCAACACAATTTGTGTTTCATGCAATTCCAATACAATACACCATGCAACTTTATTGTAATTTGTTTATTCTGAAAAATATGTTAACTATAAACAGTTCACTTGAAAGATTGACCTAAAGGTAAAGGCAAGAAAAATATACTACTCTAACATTGTTATTGCCCAGTAAATTGTCATCTGATACTGGAAGTTTGTTAACCATCTTCACAGGGATTGAAGTAGATTAATGTACAGCATATGCTATACATTATTTATTTTTTACCAATTTCTATTGTGACATTGGACTGAATATTATAAAAGATATTACAATAAATAAAAAATAGATTTACTATATATATATATATAAAAACATCTTTAAAAGTGGTAGCTTGTTACTGCTTAGAACTAACTTGTCCTACACAGCAAAGTACTCTATGTGTGATATGTTTTAAAAGGATATTGTCAATATGAAATATCTCAATATTCAGATTTTAAAATACTCATCACACAAATGTATCCTAAGTGAACAATAGAACGAGTCTTCGTTCAGAAAGAAAGTTCGGATACTAGTTTGTGTACATTGCCCTTACAGTATTCACTATAAGTACACATTCAAACAGAGAGGGACAATGTTAGAATTATAGTGTTACAAACATCATGTCACATAAGCACCGTTGTCAAAACAGTAAGAATGTTCTGCTGGTGTCAATTTAGAGACTGGGTTTAAATGCTTTCAAGAAGAGTATGATTCAGGTCCCAAGAATACTATGCCACCTTAATCCCATTACACAATCCTTCAGGAACCCCTGTGTTATGCTACCTAATTCTGCATAGTATATACACAGTGCTACAGCACATTTCCATCTACATAAAACTATCCTTACATTTGGATATTTAATAGACTTACTGTGGAGGAGAGATTTGAAGACTATAGAACAGTGCATGAGTGTGTCACACTCTTCAAAAACAACTGGTAACAAAATGTTTTTTTTTAAATGGATGCGTTCCCACTGGAAAGGAAGCGCTGGAAGTATAGAATCCTCCTAAAAGTACATTCAGATGGCCTTGATGTGCTCAACGTGCGTTGTAGTCAGAAAGATTAAATGACCTAAGAGGGTTTCGTTAATGACCTGCAAATGTAAACCTTTTAGTCTTAACTATACCATAGCTGAAGTTAGCCATGGTCATGGATTCACTTATACATCCTGCTGGGGGTGAGACGTGACATCGGTGATCAAAGATATCAGATATGTGTCTACTACATACGAAACTGCCAAAAAACAATGCCCTTACTACAGGAAAACTAGAGCAGAGAGGTGGGTGAGCGACGCTGCACAGTGAATCACATTGTTGTTACTCAGTGCTCTGCCCTGTTGGTTCTGAACAGGACAGGATATTGACAGCTTGGGAGATGCGTTACAGTCACAACAGCATTGTAGGTACTGTGACCCAAACCCATCTCGACTAACCCTAGAATAAATAAGAATGATCAGCTCTACACGAAAACAACACTGTGTCCAGGTTACAGTCCTTTACATGAAGGCAAGAGGGGATCTCTCGGTTCATCCGTCACATCCATGTTTGAAGGACGATGACACTGTGGACAAATCAAGAGATTCATCAGTTTCAACATCATTTATTCATACACTGTAATATAATATCATGTTTATGGGAAAAAAAAACTAATTTTGGGGTTGAATGCACACCTTCGAAAGGACTTATGGGCCTGTGGTCTCCTCAATGGGTTCTGAAAAACAGGAAGGAAATGACAGACATTTTATATCAGATACTACTAACGGTTCACAGCACTTCCCATTTCCCATTCAGACACGACAAGAAAATGTGTTTCACAACACGTTTCTACACAAAGACACAACTGTTTAAGATCCCAGCGGGTTTCGGGGTCTCACCGCGAAGAGGCCGTGACTTCCTCCGATGCAGCATGATGCCGATGATGAGCCCGGCGCTGATCAGTACAACAGCCAGCACGGAGAAACTAGTGATGGCTGCCAGCCGCCAGCCGTCTGGGCTCTCATCTTGGAACACACCTGACAACAGGAGAACATCCCAATATTAAACCATCACGTTTCAAAATATATACTTTTGTACAACGCTGTGGACAGTTATAAACTGTGAGATTGTTAATTGTTTCGGGCACATAGGGCCAATGATGCATTAAGACATTTGAACAGAGCTTGTTTTGAAACCTTTAGATTTCCCTCAGACTTACAGGTGTTACATGAAGGGGTTTTGGGATACAGCTTGCATGATGAGCAAGGCACACATCCATCAATGTCTGAACTCCAGAACTCACTACTTCTGCATTGGTCTGTGAAAACATGGAGGGAATTAGAACACATCTTAAAAAAACAGTCATCATATGAAATCCAGTCATGTGGAGTCATCCAATTCCTATTTCCACTGAAATTTCCAGTTAAAGACGTCAGTTTGAAACAGGCAGTTGCATGTTTGGCCCCCGGAAAAAACTCCCATTTCATAAGAAAGAATGCCTAGGTGACATGAAATGGGATGTCTTTCACCAGTGATTCAGAAGTCAGACGACAATCGAGCGTATGAAATGCGGTAGTTGTGAGAAGTCCTGTGGGTTTCCTCTTCTTACTAAATGAGCTGGGGAATTCCTGTGGTTGTTGGTCTATGTACAGCCTGCTGATACACAGACAAGTGTAGCCTGCAGGTGTGTGACTGACGGGATGTGCTGGTGCTTTCAAAGAAGACCACATACTGCACATTGTCGTGTGCGTGTGGTGTGCGTGTGTAACTTCCAGAGAACAACCTACAGAATTGGCAGACGGTGTGAACAAACATCACCAGAGCAATGGAGAACAGTGCTGGGGCCCAAACATGGAGGTCTTCCTCTCTAAACACATACAGAAGTCTAATATCCTTCTACTGGATCCGCAGATAGAAGCACCAGCGCAGTCAAATCTACACTGTGGTCTGATTTGGTCAATGTGTCAAACACCATTCTTTTATTTTTTAGGGACAATATCATTTATTTCAGGGACAGTGCACACCAATCAACAGCTAAACTGTAAGTGAGCCAGAGTTAACCAGAGAGGCTCATTTTCATCTGCTGTCCCCAGCCAGATGTTTAAAGGCAGCCTAAAATACCAAAATGTCAAATAACATACTGAGATTAAAATGAGTCAATAAACCACAATTCTCATCATGGTGTCACAAACACTAAAAGGTGCAAAAAAGGTATTATGGAAAGAACTACAGCTTTCTTCTCTAATTGTACTCTAACTCCCCCATGATAATACTCGTGCTGAATTTTGGTGCTGACTGCACATCAAACTGTGATTAACTCTTTGAAAAACGATACCGAAACGTCACTGCTGAATGACACACTCAGCATAAGGCAGAAGTTGAGGCATGAGTGTGCAGGAAACTGGAAGCAGGGCATTCACATCTATCTGTCAGTATGGGTTGTCAAGCAATCCATATGCAACAACACTTGTCTTGAAGGACTTTTTCATCCTGTTCTGGATTGAATTATGTATTTTATGCACACAAGTGTGTTTCTGTTTAGTGATTCACTGTGGGCTTGCATTGAGTTAGTGTTACAGTCAACGTTTTTAACCCTTAGAAAATCGGTGTCAAGCTGAAAACCCCTAGCCTATATACATTGTCCAGGCCAGTCCTCTATAGCTGGCTCAGTCTAGACATTGTGCACATCTCATGTGTGTCTTGATCTTCTACAATGTAGATTCTACATTGTTTTCGTAATTCTTATATATGCCTATAAAAGTTACCACATACACTCAGCTGTTGTGAGATAGCTGGATTATGAATATAGAGGTCTCAATTCCCAAGGGTCTGATTCTTGGAGGAAGGAGGAAGGAAAGGACTCGTTTGTCCTTGTTCCTCGAATATTACTGGAAGACTCTTCCAGGAAGAGACCCAAAAATAAATCGTACGGTACAGATTTTATGTGAATATTTATTTTTAACTGATTAGAACAAACGTAGATGGTGTTTGTCCATTGAGCTTGGTCTGTCCTGTTCACCCAAGGGCTTAGACGAGGTGAAATAAGGCTTTTGGAATGCGGAACCGGTGAGACGTGCAGCTGGTGGAGGAAGCCACCCCGTCAGCGGGTAGCCCTATTATCTGACTCCTTTGGAGTGGCCATGCGATTACGATGTTTAATGAAACACGAATTCCCATGCAGTCAAACGTAAAAAATAGGGGAAATGTTTTCTATCATTTTAAGAAAGTAATTACTACAACCATTACGGATCATTTTCACAGTCTAAACAATACACTTTTACACAATACAACATTTTGTCACAACGAATATAAAGTTTCAAGATAGTACAAAAATGCCATAATCCAAATCACTTACTTTGTCCATTGACACCATATAGATTAGATCCAACTGTTATTATAAATCCACAAAGCGCACAGAGAATATTAGAATCCATTGTAGGCTACTCGTCGTCTGCTATACACGCAATTCCCGAAAGTTCATCTGATCAATCCGTGCTGGTTTTCACCATGGAAAAGCTAGCATCAGAATGACTCACTCCGAGTAGTCTGCGCCTTGTTTTAATAGTGCACACACCCACGCTAACAGTTCAACTCCTATGAGTCATTTCCTATGTGTACTGTACTCGGCTGTGTGCGAAGGAGCCGTCGAGACTCGCGGGAAACTTCACTGTTTGGTCAATTTACGTTTTGTCCAAGTAAAAACTAAAATGTTGATATACAGTGTTAAGTACTTGTTTTAATGCAAACAGGATAAATGTAAGGACCCCACCCATCACGCTCTTTTTTTAAACTTTAACTTGGAGGGCAAAGCCTGTATAGTCTGGAATTAATAGTGTTCTCATTGTTATTACCACGCCTGTCCTACGTCATTCACTTACCATTGCCAAGAAACACAAGTATCTGGCGAAGAGCTGGACCCGTCGTCAAGAGAAGACAAAAACAGTATTTGAAACAGCTATAGGGTTGGAGTGGGTTACCTTCTATAAAGCTGTATCTTTATCTTCTTAAAAATGTAACGTGTGCATTCAAGTACATGTAATTCGAAGACAAACTTCCAAGTAAACTTGCCTCATTATCTCTGAGTAACGCATGGGTTTCATTTGGGATTTCTTCCTTTCACGTGATATTTAAATATTTTGTCGACTTGGCAACTGGTTCCGTCATCCCCCCGCGGGCCTGTCTAGTTCTCTATAGTCTAATCTTTAAATGTTATATCCACATGTCTCTAGACAATGCACAACTTAACAGGTCACTGCATCTTCAAGCGTAGCTTTGTGTGAAAGGCAATACTTGACAATTTGCTTACTATCTGCTTGAAACATGTTAGTGTGCAACAGGCATGTTTACCGATTCAATTTCCCAAGCACAGACACAACACTTAAATATTAACATCAAAATCTTGTGGAGTAACTTAGTTTGCAGAAATCCATGACACACGTAATTGGTTCAATGTCCAACGTTACTGATATTAAATGCTTTCCCCCAAACTATTTACACAAGTTTACTAAGTCCACATTATATCCACCATCAAAACTGAGGAAATGCAATTTCTTGTGTCAGAGCTTTGTCAGAACAGATGGTTTTATACTTAAAAAATGCTCAAGTAACCTTTAACAGAGCAGTCTTGGGAAAGCTGGTTAAGCCCAGTGCGAACATTCATATAAACTGTCCCTCCACTGGGATGATGTCATCAGTAATGAGGCACTAAAGCCTGCAGATGTTATGGAGCTTTCCAGCATGGCTCGGTCACACTGTCCCAAAACCCAGGATCCAGTCCAAGTTTATCCTAAACATGCCTGTGAGTACATGTTGGACTGGGCCCAAACCAAATCAACAGCATTGCCTCAGCGAGTCACAGCGATGGTTTTAAGCAATGCTCAGGGAAAAGTGCCTATAAAGCATGTTCCATGCTATATTGTTGTCTCAGTAGGGCGGAAAAAATGTAATGTCTACAAGATGATGTTTGATTTATGTATGCACGTCAGCTCTGAACTCCTAAAGGCTTATGTCCAGTAGCTAATTCTGTCAATAATTTGATAACAGAAAACCAAGATTAAAAATGACTTCTTTTTTTAAACAAGCTCAGTTAAAAGTTAAGAATTAAACATTAGCAAGATCTGAAACAGACACACACAGGAAACTAGAACAGGGCACATCTGAATATACAAATATTTGCGAAAGACCAAGCTTTTCTGTTTATTACTACGGCACATCAGTCTCACCCAGTCACAACACGGCTTGTCTGTTTGGTCACTAGCACCAACTGTCAATGATGCGGTAAAACAAGTACACCACCCGTCCCACCCCCCCCCCGACCCAAATTGAGAGAATAAAACCAGAAAACCAAAGCTTTCCGAGATCCGTCACCCCCCCCCTACGACCACATCCTCTTTATCCACCCTTTTAGTTCGTTTCGGTTTTGCTTCCCCTCCTTTTGGTTCCTGTCCCCTTCCCGCTCGTCCTCGCGGCGGGGCGCCAGGACAGGGCTAGGTGATGTAGATGCGGTGGAAGTCGTTGGCCCCGAAGGCCGTGTTGCACTTGGGGCACTTCCTCTGCCGGGTGTCGTAGCGCGTCTTCAGGCACTCGTAGCAGAACACGTGGAAGCACTTGGTGAGGACGGTCTCTTTGTCTCGCGTGTTGCAGCACGGGCACCGCAGCTTGGCCTGCAGCACGGGCACACACAGGGAAGGGAAGAGGGAGGTAAACAGTCAGGATTGCTTCCAGTCGTTCCCCTAAATACGTGCCAAACTGATGCCAGGAGCTCGATAGCCTTGCCTTCCCAAAAGCTAAACATTTATCAAAATCATATCCACCACAGTAATACTACTCACACTATTTATATAAACAAATTTAAATAAATAAAAACCTTTGCAGTCTGCATATAAAAACAATCTGGGATACGTTTGGTGTAGGTTTTTTTTTACAACATTGGCCCAGTTTTGAAAAAGGAGCAAAAATCCAACTCCCTCACAAGAACCAACATGTGTTGACCCCAGCGAGGGCGTTGCCTGGTTGAGGCCTGTAGGTTCATATAGGATCCTCTAGTCTACCTTGTACTGGTTGATCTCTTCTTGCAGGATCTCGTCAGCGTCCGTGTACACCTCCACCTTCTTCTGCTTCTCCAGCTTCCGTCTCAGCCTGGACAGATCCTCCTGTGGAAGCAGACTCAGGTTACATCTGCACCCTGAGGAGCTCATTTAAACAGTTGTTAGCTGTGTATAAAGAATGGAAATACACATGCTTTTGTACCAGAAAGCATGTGTGAGTAGAATGCCTGTATGCAATGAGTGCAGAGGCGAGTGTGTGTGTGTGTGTCAAACACAGGTGTGTGTGTGTGTGTGTGTGTGTATGTGTCAAACACAGGTGTGTGTGTGTGTCAAACACAGGAATGTGTATGTGTGTGTCAAACAGGAGTTTGTGTGTGTGTGTGGTGTGTGTCAAACACAGGAGTGTGTGTGTGTGTGTGTGTGTTAGTGTGAAACACGTGTGTTGAAAGCAGGTGTGTGTGGTGGTGTGTGTGTGGACCTGAGCTCTCTTGAGGTTGCCACTCTCCCTCTCGCGGGCCGTGCGGTTCTCTGCCACAGACACCTGGATCTCTTTCAGCTTGGCCTGTGTGTGCTCCAGCTGCACCTTCAGGTCCTCTGCTAGCTGGGCTGCCTCGACCGCCTGGGCAGCACGCACAGACACACACGCACAGCCATGCGATAGCACTCTTAGTGATATTACATGGTAGAATCTTTGTGGCTTTGTCATGACGCTATAATGGTGGTTTGGTTTCGCAGATGAAAGGCGCTATTCAGTTGGTCTCAGCAAATCATAAATCTGATTATGAGATGATATCAGTTACCAAACCTGGAAATGTTTGAATAATCACGTAACCAACGGGAAATGCTGAAGTTCATAACCCTTAACCCATTATTCGAGAACTGTGAACATTTTGCGTTATGGTTTTTGTTTTGGAGGACAGCGTGTGATGTTGTGTCCTAACCTTTCTCTTGTTCAGTTCGAGAGCTTGGGTCCGGAGGGCCAGCTCCTTCTCCAGGGAAGCCAGAGAGCTCTGGAGGATGCCCTCCTTCTCCTCCAGCTTCTGGACCACCAACAGCTGGGCATCAACCTGTGACAGACAGCCAAAAGGAACCAATCAAGCTATGTATTGGTCGTCAAGGTCCAGTTAACCAGTCCAAACAGCAGCCTCTCAAAGCAACCTCGAGCATTTACATAGCAATTGCTCATTCGACAAGCCATTTCCCATTTTCACACCTCTCCCGTCAACAAACGCTGCACGATGATTCCCAGGGACATAAAACCAACGCGTGATCCGGGTGGGGGGACCTCTCACCTGGGTCTTGAAGGTCAGCACCTGGTCGGCCAGCTCCTCCTTCTCCTCCCGCAGCAGCTTGTAGATCTGGTTGGACTTGATCCTCTCGCTCATCAGCTTGAAGTTGGCGTCGTCCTTCTCCCTGAGCTGCTGCAGCAGGCGGCTGTTCTGCTCCTGCATGTCCTCGAACGCCTGGCCCGTCACGTCCATCTCACTCAGCAGGGCCTCCTCCTCCTGCGGGGAAACGGAGGGAGCAGAGAGGGAGTCAGAGGAGGAGAGTCAGAGGATGAGAGTCAGTGGATGAAAATCATAGGAAAAGAGTCAGAGGATGAGAATCATAGGAAGAGAGTCAGAGGATGAAAGTCAGAGGAAGAGAGTCAGAGGATGAGAGTCAGAGGAAGAGAGTCAGAGGAAGAGAGTCAGAGGATGAGAGTCAGAGGATGAGAGTCAGAGGAAGAGAGATTGTGACGGGGGGAGGGGCGGCAGGGAGAAAGTGAGATTTAGAGGAAGAGAGAAATAGTGAAAGAGAGACAGCGAAAGAAAAACAGAGGGCAAGAGGAACAGAGATAAATAAATAGTGAAAAAAGAAAAAACGAGAAAGAGAAACCATGAAAAGAAAGAGGACACAGTTCAGGGTGAGGCAAGTCATTCAGAGAAAGGTTGGTTTCATGCTTGCGTCACAAAATCAAATCTAGAAACATGATCGACAGGCTCAGTATTGTTGTCCGGAAATAGTCTACCTTTGATCTGTGTGGGGGAGAAATACTACTCTCACAGCAGCTTGGTGTCATTATGATGACTCAAAATCTGCAATGACAGCCACTTGAACTCAAGTTCATCCCTTGAGTTCCTCTCCTCGGTCCCTGGTGAAGTCGCGCGTGTACCTGTTTGGTGGCAGTCAGCTTCTTCTGCAGGTGGTCTATGGTCTCCTCTGCCACCCGGATCTTACGCAGCGCATCTTCGTCAGCCAGCTTCTTGCTCTCCTTCCTCTCCCTCTCCTCCAGCTCTCTGACCCGCAGCCTCAGCTCATCCACCTGAGGGGCAGGAGAGAGAGGGAGAGAGAGAGAGGGAGAGAGAGAGAGAGAGGAGAGAGAGAGGAGGAACAGAAGGATGGAATGCAACAGAATGAATATCTCCTTTAGGTCCAGTTACAACTGGTCGAAAGCGTATCTTTTAATTCAAGTTTATTGCCATATGCACATGAACAGAGTTATTGGCAGTGAAATGCTTGGTTTTCAAGGTGTGGAAAGCGCATGTAAAAAGGGAGAAAAGGATGCAGGTGAAGGACCAGGGGCACAGACCTCGGCTTTAGACTTGCGCTCGGCGGCCATGAGCTGCACTTTGTCTCTCTGCTCCTTGGGGGCAGACTTGTACATGTCCAGGAGCAGCTTCATCTCCTTCTGGGACTCCTGGGCCTTCCTGGAGAGGAGGAGAAGAGGAGGAAGAGGAGGAGGAGGAGGAGGGGAGAGGAGGGAGGTTAGGGTTTCACCTTCCCTCTTTCTCAGCCGTCTTCAATGCTTTGAAGGGGTTTTACATTTACATGTAGTCATTTAGCAGACACTCTTATCCAGAGAGACTTGCAGTAAGTACAGGGACATTCCCCCGAGGCAAGTAGGGTGAAGTGCCTTGCCCAAGGACACAACGTCATATCGCACGGCCGGGAATCGAACTGGCAACCTTCTGATTAATAGCCCGATTCCCTAACGGCTCAGCCATCTGACGCCGTTTTATTTGGAATTCAATCCTACTTAATTGCATTGAAGTTTGTGTGCGTGTGTGAGTCGTTACTAATAAGTGAGCATTTGCATAAGTACAAGTTACACTTTTAAAAGTAGAAAAATGTTTATTCAATATAAAACGGAGCCTACTTGAGTTCTGCCCTCAGCATCTTCAGTGTGTCAGAGTCTTTCCTCTTCAGCTCCTCACTGCGCTGTCTCTCCCTCTCTCGCTCCCTCTCTCGCTCTCGCTCCGCCTCCCGCTCCCTCTCCCGGGCCCGCTGCCTGTCCAGCTCCTTCCTCCTCTCCTCCTCCTCCTCCTGGTCCTCGTCCTCCTCCTTCTTCACATCCAGGCCTCCCTCGTTCGACGTCTCCTCCAGGAGCACAACTCCAGTCTCTCCACTCTGGCACCGCAGCTGAACGGAACCAAACGGACAAACCAACGTTACTGGGGAAACTTCCGGAATGGATGTGTTGTTGCTTTCCCATCCAAAGTCTTACTTTTCTATCACGTTTTTTATGAGTCAACACCCACATTACTCTGTCTGGGGATTAATAAAGTATCATCTCAAACACAGTGAATGAAACATCTCTGTTCAGGGAGCTATGTAAACTTGTCATTCAGCAGAAGCTATTTGTACGCAACGCACGGTGGAGGAGTTGGGTGTGTGGGAGAGGGGGGGTTGAACCCTTCAACCTCTCAATCTGCCGTCAAACGCTCTACCACCGAGCGGCGCCCCTCCCCGGTAAAGGAGCAGCTGTCAGACCGGAGAGCGTGTGAACACAGACGCCCGTGACCCCACATCTGCTGTGGCCAGTGAGCGGGCGGCAGACACCGGCCTACCTTGTTGATCTCCATCTGCGTCTCCCTCAGCTTCCGCTTGTATCTCTGCACGTCTCCCTTCAGCTGGTGGTTGTGATTCTGCAGACTGCTGATGAGGTGTCTCATCTCTCTGTTGATGGGACCTGGGAACACAGAGGGACGGCAGGCAGATGGAGAGAGAGCTCGACACCGAGTGAACACACGGAGAAGAGAGAGAGAGAGAAGGAAGTCTGGCTGCGCAGCTTCACGTCTGCAGACTCTGCAGAAAGGCTAAACAAATAGGACACCACGTCCACCCACACAATCTACTACAGCCTCCTCCTCACCTACAAAACGTGGGGCGTACCTCAAGAAATGACATTGTCGCAGGGGCGAGGCGTGGGGTTACCTGCTTGCTCGTTGGCCGCCAGGTTCTGCTCAAACTCGATGCGCAGCATCTCGTACTCCTTCCTGACCTGGGCCAGCGTGTCCTCCAGCTGGATCACCTCCGTGCGCAGCTTCTTCTGCAGCGACAGCTCGTCGCTCTGAGGGGAACAACCAGAGAGGGGGGGAGGGTCAGTCAGGGGAGACGACAGCACCCTCTACTGTCCCACGTCCCCCACACCTCGGCAATGCCACTGGAAAAGGGGGGGCTGTTGCATGGCAACCCCCCCAGAACTCCAACATGCTTTGTGCAGACATACTGTTTGGAGTATGGATTTATGGACACAGGCATGAGAGTGTGTGTGTGTGTGTGTGTGCCAGGACGCTGACCTCCATGTGCTCTATCTGGCGGAGGTGGGCGTTCTTGGCGGTGAGGAGCAGGGCCCGGGCCTCATCCAGCTGAGTCTTCACCCCCAGAGACTCGTTGTACAGCAGAGAGAACTGGGACTGGAGGCACTTGTACTCCGGAGTCTCCTTCACCACCTCCTCCGGAATGTTCCGCAGGTCGATCTGGAGGGAGGAGGAGATGGGGGGGGGAGAGAACGTGTCACCGTTTCAGGATTAGTTGGATTGAAAAATAATATTTGTATAGTTTTTTTAAGTTTCAGTCAAATCAGTTTGAAAGATGGCTGGTTCTGTGATCGCGGTGTTGACCGTCCACAGTGGAACATCATCCAGTGAGTGCCAGCTGTACCTTCAGTTTCTCGCTCTCCCTCACCGCCTCCTGCAGTTCCAGCTGTAGCTTCTCCAGGTCGGCCATGCGGCTGTTAGCCAGCTCCTGGTTCTGCTCCAGCTCTGATTTCAGGCTCTCAAACTGACAGGATAACAAGAGAGGCATTGGAGGAGAACAGGACGACAGGAAGTGACCAACAAGCTGCAGTGCGTGTCCGTGTGTGTGTATACTAGGGGTGTATTCAGAGGGAACACAGTGTGGCCCTCACCTTCTGTATGTTCAGGGTGATCTGACCTCCAGGAAGTCCTCCAGAGCTGCCTGTGGCATCGTACCCAGAGTTCAACTGCACAAAACATGCAGGCCGTGTGTAAGTCAACAGGGAACAGAGCAACAGTGCCCAGCGGCACCAACACAGCTGGCGAGTCACTACTGGAACAGCTGGTTTTAACATTGTTTAATAGACGGCTACGCGTTTTAAATACGAGAATGTACGTTCACGCCAGTAAAGCCGGACAATAAGACTGATCTGACACACAGCTACACTGAAAATATGGAAATGCACAGACAAGACTAACACACACACACACACCTGCTCCAGGGCCTCGGCCAGGTGCTTGTTGAGCTTCTGTTCCCTCTTGCGGAGCTTCTCGATGTCCCACTGCAGGTCCTCCACGGCCGTCTCCATCTCAGACACCTTGGTCTCAGCGCTGGTCACCTTGTCCACCAGCTCATTGTACTATGAGGAGACACATCCGTGGAAGAGTCAACAATAGGCATGATCAAATACACACACACACGCACAACACAACAAAGACTACACACAGAAACACACACGAGGAGAGGAATCAGCTCGAGTGAATGAGTAAACAGTAGGCATTGGCATACTGTACACACACATACAGACACGAGAGTGTGGAGGACATACCTCCATGGACATCTTGTGGTTCCTGCCCTGCAGAGAGGACGCCTGGTCCTGCAGTTTGCCATTTTCTTCCAGCAGTGTACAGGTCAGACTGATGATCTCTGACTGGCTATCATTCTCAGACACTAAACACAAACCACCAGAGGCTCATTAGAACATGACCATCATTCGAATCGAAATGACATGTAAAAAGATGATCCTGTTTCTGACGTCAAACAAAGTACAGTACACCAGTTTCCAACAGCTCTCAGAATCTGACGAAGCAATAACAGCCCAAATAATAGCACCAGAAAGTCCCTAGAGCGGCAGATGTTCCCAGACTCTCACACACACTGTTGCCGTTATGCTCAATGAGCAGCAGGCATTCACCCACCCTCTGTCCCGCAAACACACTGTCGCCGCTACGCTAACTGAGAAGCAGTCTCCGGAGAGGGGAGTCACTGGAGCCTACCTGCAGACTGGACCTTGGAACACAGGAGGTCTATGCGGCTGTGGAGCCTGTCGAAGGTGCACACCATGCAGGCCACGGCGTCCTTGCTGAACTGCATCCTGTCCTGGAGCTGCAGGCTGAGCTCCTCCTCGCCGCTGTGGTCCAGCACGGCCAGGAAGGCCTTGGCACTGTCGCTGAGGGGCGGAGGGGGAGGCGGGGCTTCTGCAGTCCAGGGGAAAGGGAGCGAGGCGCAGTTAGAATGAAACGCATTGATCCGATCAAATGTTAGCCCTTTTATACGAGCAATGTCAAAAGGGGCTTCACATTACGCCCACTGAACAGCACCTAAACCAACCGAAACCCTCAAAAGACAGTGATCTTTGAGAGCCAGCGGATGGACTACCGACAAAAACATTGGGTGGCGTGGGGCTTTAAAATGAGCTGATATTGACGTAAAACGCTCAAAGATGGACTGAAGAAGAATGGATTGTGGTTACCTTTTGCTGAGTCCTGGGGTGGCTCTGTGGGAGTTTCCTCAATCCCGTCAGGGGGCGGGGGCTGGGGCTGCTGGGGGAGCTGCTCCTCCTCGTTCTCCGGCTCAGGGAGTGGGCGGTGCAGGCAGATCTGGGATGGGGGGCGGAGGGATCAGACCGTCCTCTTCCATAGGGGTGGGTGGAGGCATCGGAGCCGAGGGAGTGGCGGGGGCAGGTGGCGGGGCGGGAGGAGGGGGCTCCGGTTCGAGACGCTGGCGCAAGATGTGAACGTTCTCTTCCAACTGTCAGGTCAGGGATGGAGATAAGCTTAGCGGTTCCACTCTTTCATGAAACAAAAGCCTTTCTCTCGTAGCACGAGACACCAAGGTCTACACACAGCACATGTAACCACGCAGAACGTATTGATATACAGTGTACCACTTGGGCAAGCATGGTGGGACACTGAGGGACAATGTTTTCTACAAAGCCCTCAAGGAGTCATGGCCTGCGCGTACCTCAGACCAGTAGCGGTTGACGATGAGCAGCGTGGTGTCGTCGGTGGCCTGCCTCTTCTCCAGCTTCTCGATCTTCTCCCTCAGCTCGTCCTCCATGGTCTGCCTCTGCTCCAGGCGCTCCGTCAGCTTCTTGTTCTTAAACTGGATGACCTTCATGTCCATCTCCTCCTGCAGACGCACAGCAGACACAGGCGGGGGACGAAACGTCAACATCGGAACATCTCCTCTACAATCTTCCGACTTAAACCAGTGCTGGTCACACTGTAATGAAAGACTTGGTGGGGGGGAAGAAACGGGAGATCACAGGTGTTTTAGGGAGGCCCCGATTTAAAGAGAATATGCTACTTACCGTTGACGATACTCCCCCTATGCGAATGGGTTCGATAAGTGTTGTGGTGGTCTTCTCCTCCTTTTTGCTTTTCTTCTCAGGTGGACCAGGTGGACTGTCCCCGCCGGAGGCTCGCTTCCCTCCCCCTGTTCCGGACATCATGACTTCTGCAACAAAAGAAAGTCAACTGAAATGAGGATTACATCTGATAGTGACAGGAGTCCAATTAGGCAGGTATCCTTCTGTATTGTAGCTAGGAAGCCCATTCAAAGCTAGCTAGCCGGTAGTAGCATGGTGAATTCAAATAAATTGTACTAGTGCAAACAAGTGTTCTATTCGTCATGTTACAATAACTACAGTACTATAGCTACTGCATGGTACTTAGTTTTGAAATCGGTTAGTTGGCTTGCTTTTTAGCTTGCAAGCTAGGTTAGCTACTAACTAACCGACAAAACTAGCTTGCTTGGTTGACTATCTACAGTAGTAGTAGCTAGCTAGCTAACTGTAGAATATAATATTGCTTGCGAGTTAATACATTGGTTAATTTAGCTAGCTATTTATATCCAGAAATATCATCATATTACATACTGCAGGTGTTAATGCTCAATATTAGATTATATTATGCTTAATTTTCACTATTTCTACTTAATATCACAAACCTTCACCAGCAGCAAGAGCAGTCGTACAACATCGCTAGCGGCTAAGGCTAGCAGCTATTGCTAACACAGCCAGGAGATGACGACTCAGACATTTCCGTTTCGACAGGAAGTCAAAAAAATCTGGAGAATTAATTTAGCCTTGGCAAAATATATTTAATGATTCTGATGGCGGAGAAATGAAACTTTGTAGTGTTCGGGATCTTTTCAAACAATTGTGTGTAAAATAAGTTAATTACGCGAGGCTTTAAACAACACCGTGTACACTAGTGTCACCTGCTGGTCATGGTCCAGAGCTGCATAGTTGTTGTAGTTGACGCCCTACACACCAGAGATAGCGCTCTAACCAACGCTAATTTGACCTGTCTATGGTGGCCCTGAAGTGCAAAACACCCCCCCATTTGAGTGCATCCCCCAAATGAAAACACTCCCCTCAAATACGAGTCAACTCCCCCCAAATAGGATGACTTGCTCACCTCCCCCCAATACAAAGACACGCTCCTCCAAATGGAGAACGACATAACATTAATAACTCAAAACCACATTACATTAAGTCAAATCGGAAATGGTTGGTACAACACTTTCGTCGCTGAATGGATGCAGTAACTAACAGGGAATAAGAAATTGATCGACAGAAGTACGAAATGCAATAGCCTGACAGAGTTACGTGCACCAGGGCAGTTGTTTACCTATCGAAGCAGGTAGCAAGTAGGCCTACTTATGCAAAAGTATAAATTGCGTGTTAAGGGGCACTGTTTCGATAGCGCCATTGGGCTGCGCTTCCATACCGCCATCTAGTGGTTTAAAGTGTGAATTACAAGCACAGTTCTCACAGTAAACCACCAGATGGCGATGGTAAAGCACAGCCCTATGGAACAGGTTTTTAAACGTTGAGTTACAGTAATGTCATGTTTTCCATTTGGGGGAGTGTGTCCTTGTATTGGGGGGAGGTGAGCAAGTCATCCTATTTGGGGGGAGTTGACTCGTATTTGTGGGGAGTGTTTTCATTTGGGGGATGCACTCATAGACATAATGGATGCACTCATATTAGGGGGGGGGTGTTTTGCACTACAGGGCCACCGTACCTGTCCATTATTATACAGTATGGTACATTTAGTGATTGAAAGCCATTGGGAAATAATGGGTGTTTGACAACGTGAGTGCAGTAAGAGTGCTTGTTATGAAATGACCGGGCTTGTGTAACAGGACAGTGAAAAATGTACGTTAGGTAGCTTGTGAGAAATTTCGTTTCGTCATCAGTCACGTGTTTTTGGCAAAACAATTCAGTCATTTGCACACTGTTTCAAGTCAAGTGCTTGGCGAGTTTGGGTATCTTATGTAACCTTACTATCGAAACCTGAAGTTTGCAATGGCGAGGTTACACACGGTTTGACAGCAATATGGTGCATAGTGCCAGTACATTCAGTTAGAGGACCTTTTTACTGCGTCTTTCTTTGGTGAGTAGAGTTAGCATATTGCTACCCGGCTATGAAAAGTAACATTTAAGTCATTGCCTAAATACTTTGTACTATTAGAGGGCACATAGGCTAGCTAGTATGCGCTAACTGGTCGATATCTTGAAACGAATTAGCTCGTGTCTCGTTATCCACTAGCATATTTACGCATACGTAGCAAAAGTATTTGAGATGCTCCTGATAACGTTTGATTTGCTGCGACTAAAGTTAGCTTAAACGTTGCAGTTTACCTAGCTGGGTAAATTATGAACCCTACTGTTGTGCTTCCTCACAAGTGATATTGCATCATCAGTGAGCAGATAGGCATGTTTAAGCTTGCACCATCGTCCTTGGTACAAGTAATGAAAGTGCCTTTCTCTAGATTGTCAAAGACCGGGTTGCCACCATGACCCGAGATATTGTGATTGGAGATGAATTACCAGATTGGGTGGGGGCCAAGGAGTTCTATCAGAAGTATGATCCCAAGGAGGTGATCGGCAGGTAAATCATATCCCAGTATCCCCATCCTCACTCGTGTCTCAACCAACGGTCTGTGTAATTGATGTTTCAATGCCTGTGTCCTTTTAGAGGTGTGAGCAGTGTGGTGCGCAAATGTGTGCACAAACATACAGGACAGGAGCTGGCTGTGAAGATTATAGAGATCACAGCAGAGAAGATGACAGTCCAGCAACTGGAGGAGGTGAAGACCTCTACTCTAAAGGAGATTCAAATCCTCAACACTGTCAAAGGACATTCCTCTATAAGTGAGTGTGTTTTCTGAATGCAACATAGAAGGTGTGTTCGTAAAAGACAATTTAGGTGACTATCCGAATGATTTTTGTACTCTTTTTGTTCTTCCAAGTCACTCTTATTGATTGCTACGAGTCAACTACCTTCATATTTTTGGTGTTTGACCTGTAAGTATAATTCAGATCAACTATGCTAATTATGCCAATAAACACAAAGCTCAAAGGTGAAACAATTATCCAAACATTTTATTTCATTTTCAGGATGAAAAGGGGAGAGCTTTTTGACTACCTCACAGAAAAGGTCACTCTAAGTGAAAAGGAGACAAGGTGATTATTCTAGAAATACATGTGTAACCCCATGTCGTCTATCCTAAATATGAACATTCTAAAACTGGAAACTGAATAATGCCTCTCTCAGGTGTATGATGCGAGCCCTCCTGGAAGCTGTCCAATACCTGCACTCACTGAACATAGTCCACCGAGACCTCAAACCCGAAAACATTCTTCTAGATGACCAAGGACACATCAAGCTGTCTGACTTTGGATTCTCTGTCGTACTTGAGCCAGGAGAGAAACTAAGAGGTCAGAAAGAAACCACGGAAGTCTAGAAAACCCCTTTAGGTTTTTACAGTGTTTAACATATTTCCCCTCCTTCCCTACAGAGCTGTGTGGAACTCCAGGTTACCTTGCGCCCGAAATATTGAAATGCTCCATGGATGAGATGCATCCAGGATACGGAAAGGAAGTTGACCTGTAAGTTCTTCTGGGTGACACTGCCGACACCTCGCCACATAGTGTTAGTTGGGACGCTTCTCTCCTTGACACTGCACCCTGCTTCCTCTTCTCTGGGGCAGATGGGCGTGCGGGGTGATCCTGTTCACCTTGCTGGCGGGCTCGCCTCCCTTCTGGCACAGGAAACAGCTGCTGATGCTCAGGGTGATCATGGAAGGCCGCTACCAGTTCAACTCCCCGGAGTGGGACGACAGGTCGGACACCGTCAAAGACCTGGTGAGACTTCCTGTGTGTCAGACGGTTCCTGTCCTGATGCTGCGTTCAGACGGTTCCTGTCCTCATGCTGCATTCAGAGGGTTCCTGTCTTCATGCTGCGTTCAGACGGTTCCTGTCTTCATGCTGCGTTCAGACGGTTCCTGTCTTGATGCTGCGTTCAGACGGTTCCTGTCTTCATGCTGCGTTCAGACGGTTCCTGTCCTGATGCTGCATTCAGACGGTTCCTGTCCTGATGCTGTGTTCAGACGGTTCCTGTCCTGATGCTGTGTTCAGACGGTTCCTGTCCTGATGCTGTGTTCAGACGGTTCCTGTCTTCATGCTGCGTTCAGACGGTTCCTGTCCTGATGCTGTGTTCAGACGGTTCCTGTCCTGATGCTGCGTTCAGACGGTTCCTGTCTTCATGCTGCGTTCAGACGGTTCCTGTCCTGATGCTGCGTTCAGCAGCCAGGTTGAAGGGCTGTAGTCGTCACAGTCCACATGAGGCTGCTCGTGTACCAGTGTACCAAAGGATCAGAATGACTACAGTCACAGTATTGATAAGATAGTAGTGTTATTGCCAAGCAAAGAGCAACAGAATACAGACATTTACTTTTGACGATCTTAAAGGATCATGCGTAATTAAATGTTAATGTTGGATGTGTCCCTCTGTCTGTGCTGCATGCGTATAGATAACCAGGCTCCTGGTTGTGGACCCAGCCCTTCGACTCACTGCTGAGCAGGCCTTGGCCCATTGCTTCTTCAGGCAGTACCAAAAGGACGGCTGTGTGCGGCTCTTCAGTCCCAGGAAGACATTCAGGGTAAAGTATTTAGCTCATACGCTTCTACTGACAGTTGAATCAGCTGTTTATTGCTTCACAGGATGTGAAGTTTATGTCAGCAAATATGACAAAAATGCATCTCAACAACCTTACCAACCCTGCCTTTAAAATGGAAAGACAAATATATATATATTTTTTAATGAAAGTACTTCCTTTGTACATAGGATACTATTACAACTGTAAACGAGAAGAACACTTGTCATGTACATGTTGTGTGTTAATCCCTCCTGTCCTGTCAGGTGCTGAACCTGAACACTTGTCATGTACATGTTGTGTGTTAATCCCTCCTGTCCTGTCAGGTGCTGAACCTGAACACTTGTCATGTACATGTTGTGTGTTAATCCCTCCTGTCCTGTCAGGTGCTGATCCTGAACACTTGTCATGTACATGTTGTGTGTTAATCCCTCCTGTCCTGTCAGGTGCTGATCCTGAACACTTGTCATGTACATGTTGTGTGTTAATCCCTCCTGTCCTGTCAGGTGCTGAACCTGAACACTTGTCATGTACATGTTGTGTGTTAATCCCTCCTGTCCTGTCAGGTGCTGATCCTGAGTGTGCTGGCCTGTATCAGGATGTACTGTCGTTACCGCGGGAGCAGGCCGCTCACGCGGGAGGTCCTGGCCAGGGACCCGTACTCCCTACGAGGCGTACGCAAGCTCATCGACGGCTGCGCCTTCAGGATCTACGGACACTGGGTGAAGAAGGGGGAGGAGCAGAACCGAGCCGCACTGTTCCAGAACACCTCCAAGGTCATGCTGCTGGATTTGGAGGACTTTGAAAGCTAAAGGTCACGCCATTTTTCTTCTTGACTGCATTTGAGTTTTATGTCCTTTTACAACCCGTCTTGTGTATTTTAATATGAGCGTAGGTTGTTGTGTTACTTACTATTTGTTTGTGTTGGTGGTAACTGCTGATTAAAGTTGAATATGAGGATTTCAGGGACCCGAGGCCTTTGCTAGCCTAATGCGCACAATGGCTTGTTATTTATAGATAGTCGGGATAGATTTTGGAATATCTGATAACTGTTGGGTCAGAGAGAGAGAGAGCTATTTGTAACTCCTCCTAGCAGGCAATGTTTTTAGAAGAAAGAAGTCATGACTAAGCCACTGTATGCAGTACACACTTTAAAAAGAGTTACAAAGTATTTATAATCTGTTAATCACTTGTTTACAGACAGCTTATGAATCAGTAATAAACTTCTCCTCAGTGGTGAGTGGTTCTACTGTATGTTTAAAACACTTTATAATGACCTCAATCGAGAATACTTTCTATATGTATGTGTACATGTATACAATATTTGTATTTTAAGGGATGCATATTTCCATTTTCACATACTTAGTTATATATTCTCTTTTAGAACATATTATTATCCCACGAAACATTCTAACATCTTGATGTGGCATGTAACACCAGTTAGTACTACCAATATTATACCTTTCCATTCCTGTAGTTCGAAGTTGTCTACTAAATGTTCCTTTTTCAGAGCAAACATTTCTTTTACCACTAAGTCTTGAACAATAATTGTACAAACATGATGTAATGCGTCTGATATTACACAAAGTTTATAAGTATAATTAAAGTAACATTGCTTATACATAGCATGTGAATCTTGCCGTGTTTGAGTCTTGTTTTTCTGTCACGATGTTTGGCATGATTACGCAATCCACTTCCTCGCTGACAACGGCCACAAATTATTCATATCTTGGTTTGACAAATGCAGTGTGAAGTGGAAGCAATTCGGGGCCTGGCTGTTATTGCTTTTTGCCCTGCAGGCTGGTCTCCAGCGAAGCCAGGGTGCTGCTCATCTTATCTGCACTGGCCCTCAGCTGTTCCTCCAGTTGGGCAGACACTCTCACCATCTCCTGCTTGACCTCCTGCTGGATGAGGGCCCTGAGCTCTGACCTATGGGACGGACCCTCTGCAGCAGAAATAGACACAGCGTTTCGAGAGTTACGACAGACGTTTCTTAACTTAGAGCCTGGTGTCTATTGCGACATAGGCTCTGTATTAGCGAGACTGTAGTGAATAAGATATGAAGGATGTTAAATGTCCCAGGGATGAAAGAATGGGTCTGGATGAAGCCCGGCACCTGCTCCAGTGTCTCCTGGTGATGTTCCCAGTGCTGCTTTCCCTTCCAGGCCCAGCTGCTCTTCTTGTTCAGTCTCTGGCTCCTGTTCTGTCACAGGTTTTGCATCTGGCGTGTCTAAATATAGCAATGGGAGAAAAAAAAATTGGCCTTTGTATTGTGCTCTCAGTCATACGAATGCTGTGGATATCCTCAGGACAGTTACCGACCATACACACCTAATAGTACAGGGGTGGGGGGGGACTTCTACATCCGGCATCCCAGAGTAACACAAGGTCAGGTCCAGGCGCACCTGGGGTAGAGGGAAAGTCTGCCATCAAGTTGGAGAGCATGTTGATTCCCAGAATAGATCGATACTGTAGATGGGCTCTTTATTCATTCCACAGGGAAATGGCGAAATAATTGAATAATGGGCTTTTAGACTGTGAGTGCCGTTACTGCATGCCTGTGTTTACCTGAGGGGTGAATATATATTTGTAGAGGTTAAAGTGTTTTATATAGGAGTTGAGGAGGTACTTCAAGATGTGAGTGACCTGATCACAGCTGAAGAGGTTAATACTGAAGGGAGGTCGCTGGGGAAAGCAGAAAGAGGAAAAAGTTTGCAAGTGTACAATTAGGTAGTAATGGGAAGGTACTTTGGGTAGAGTATTTATGCCCACACACCCTGACCGAGTGGCATAGCAGGAGTTCACTGCAGTATGCAAAACAGTGGTCCACGTTGTTGAGTGGTGTTTCTAGTAATGATGAACACATAAAAAATGTACAGTAAATTTCAAAAACTATTGCAGCACATGTTTCATATATTTTCTTTTGTATGATATTCTTGTCATATGTTCATCTTAAGATAAAAGTAATATAATTATACAATCAACGAGGAACATTAACTCATCTATCCTGTAAAATGTGCATTGTGGCAGTCCTGACTAAATGATCTGTTACAGCATATGCAAAGACACAGAGTAGATTACCTGTGTTAGCCTGATGCATGTTCTTGACGATGGAGATCAGAGCAGATGTTTGCTCCCTGTTGAACTTGTTCTCCCTGCAGAACAGCACTGTGTGCACATACAGCTCCAGCAGAACCCCTTTCCTTGGCTCAGCGAAGTCCACAGCCAGGACACGGCATAAAGTTCTTATCGACATGTAACATATCACATTTCCCAAAATATCAGTAAATGCATGTTTGTGCGTGTTGTGCTAATTTGAAGATTTATTTTAATTTTTTATCACAGACCTCTCAAGTTCTGGTATGGATTTAATGTTGTCAATTTCGTCCATATCACTGTAGCTTACGTCAGCCCTACGACACATTGATTGACAAGTAAATTAGCTCTAACGTTCAGAGATTTTCGGGACTTTTCGCAAAAATGTCATGAAACCTACCATAACAACACTCTGGGTTTCAAGGGATGGGGTACCTACAAACAAGACAGTACTTCAATAAACTATAGCGTACGTTAACTTACTAAGCCTAAGCTAAAACCTTGCTAGAAAAAGATCCAACTACTGTCGAGTCAGTTTACCTTTATTTTTCCATCCAATTTCATTTTTCCAGCGCAATCTTCGCACTGAAAACGGCAAATAACTTAGGTATGACTGGGAAATTAAGTTGGGTTTTCACAATGGCTTAAAACAACGAAGTCTAGTGCATCTTTACACATTTATCCTGAGTAGCCTACTTGGCAGAGTTGGACACCTCTCTGTTTACCTCCTCTTGTGTCCTAGCAACAACACAATCCCCCTTTGCCCGCTTGTCCCACGTGGGTAAAGGCCCAATTATACATTAAAATATTTATTAGAAAAATATCGGCGATCATTTAATTAAAGATCTTGAAAATCAGAAGATCATTAATTTTGACAAATTACATATGGTTTACAAAATGTGCCTTTGTAATGAAAACCTTCAGAAACTGTAACCATATCCATCTACCTACCTTTTAAGAATATTTTATTTAATTGATTATTTAATTGAATAGCCTACAGCTACTCAGTTGACATGGTCCGCTTCGTCACCAGTGTCCATACTGCATGTGCGGTGACTGAGTTTAAGTGCCTTATCCCTTCTTAATCCACTTCACCTTCTGTTGCGTGCAGGTGGCTATGTCAGATGAAGAGAAGATAGAGCGAGAATGTTTTTATTGAGGCAGTAGTCCTACAGTTTGTTTTCCCATATCATGGACTTGAAACAACAGTTGACGAGATTTTGATATTGTGGGTTTTCAGAGGGCGTCTATTGGGAACATTCTCTGTTGTGGATCAACTAACTCACGAGGATCATGGAGGACCCTGATGTACGTCAACAAAAGCTGGACAATCAGGTAAAAGCAGCTAAATCTGTAACATTTTCTACAATCTACAACAATTTGTAGGCCAACGCAACACAAACTCATTAGGACCCAAATAAACAAATCAAGTTTGTATTGCACTGTTAATGGGAATTTGACTCAATGTACAACAACCAACAAAACTTAACATGAAATAAATGTAATATTTTCATCCAATGTGGTATAAAAAAAGAATTATGTATGGCCTTTGTGGTTTTGAAAGACTGCTCACAGTGTCATCTTGGAAAATTAACCTACATTTGTATAGCATCATTACAATTACATCTCAGGATATGCATCTATTGTATGGATATGATAACACAAAGCAAACAAAAAAACATTGCCATATAAGTAACAACTTCACAGCAATAGAAAACGGACAGTCATGTCATCTAAATTAATGAAGATATAGACCTCCTTATTCACCAGTGTTGTTCATTTTAATCTAATGGTGAGAAATGTAATGAAGTCTTCGAATTAAGATTAACAGTTGAATCCCTCACAGCGCTCCCTTCTGATGAAGAAACAGCAGAGGAGGCGGGCTGATGCCCAAATGGTCACAGCCAATCGAGACGCTCGACCCAAGAAGAGCAAGCAGAAGTCTGGTGGGGCTGATGACACGGCACTGTTGATTAGCCAATCCCAGAGCAACAACTCCTTGAACGGTGAGCGATGATCTCTGTGGGCCTAGTTCTCAGCTGTGCTTTTGTTGAATTATTAGGCTACTTACAACCTCTATATCTGTAAGTATTTGTAACAGTTTAATATACATTATTCAAGCCCTCTAACTTGGTTAAAAGTGCATGCCATGAATACATAAAAACTGTCTCATTTAAAGGATATTTGTGTGTTTCTTTACTGTTAGACTCGCAGGTTGAACATGCCCATGACAACCCACTGGAGGAAATCAGCCTAGGAGAACTGAGTATCCAAACAAGTGGAGCCTCAGAGGAGATGACACCAGAGAAGCCCATCATTACCAAGACCATGGACCTAGAAATGGACTCACAGCCAGAACCCAAATATGACCTAGAAAATGGTGAACATGTAGAGGAAAAGAAGACCAAGAAGAAAGGAGTTAAAAAAGGGGCAACTAAACGTGAGCATTCAACATGTGTGTGTGTGTTTGATGGTAAATTATTTCCCCTTTGTCGAAGATGAATGACAGAACCCGTCTTCCCCTCTTCTGTACTTCAGAGTTGGAACAGACTGAGGACGAAGAACAGCAAGGAGAGAAAGACAAGAAGGAGAAAGAGAAAGAGAAGAAAGAAAAGAAGACCAAGAAAAAGGACAAAGTGAAAGGACCATCCTCTGACAGTAAAGACAAAGGAGCCAAAGCTGATGCCTCACACACAGAGACAGGTACTTCCATTCTCTTGTAAATCTGATATTCAAGTGTGACATGTATTAACAAAACATGCATTTTGTACATGGTGCAAAGTACCACAGGCGCTCACTCGATGGGGCTGAAATTACAACCAGTCCATGATATGATCTTGTGTGACCCTCATCTCTCAATGTCCCAGAATGCCCATCCATTCAGATCGACTCAGTCATGGAGCTTCCCAAATTAAACATGCCTCTGGACAAAGATGATAAGGAGGGGGGGGATTGGTCGAAAAGCCCTGTTCCCTCGACACCCAGAAAGAAACAACTGAACACATGTAAGTTAGTTGCTGTGCGCCGACTTTACACTAACCTAACTGTGAACATGAACATAACAATTACTCATGGAATACATTTGTGAATTTGTCATCTCAACCTCTACAGCAAGGTGCCAAATAAGCGACAATGAGAGCAGGGATGATGAAATTCTCGAGAGAGAAAAAACACCAAGAAAGCCTAAAAAAGGGGAGAAAACCAAGACCAACCTTGCATCCCTCAACACCAACTCCAGGCAACAGTCCTCCTCAGACAATGACTCAATTGGAAGAGTAAGAAATTACACCACATTGGAATGACTTCATGAATGTTTCACCCAGTCGTTTGGCCTATTTGCACTGTGTATGTGGACTGTACGCCTGCAGTCCAGCACAGTGTGTTTCATATCCTCATTCTCTGAACATGTTTACCACATTCCTCTCTAATCATGTGACACCTTCTTCTTCGCTGAACATAAGTATTTGCTGCTTTCTTCATCTCTGAACACCTTGCCGCCCCCCTCCTCTCAGTCCTCTCCCCTCTCAGTGGAGGACCTGGAACAGTTTTCCCTGCGTCCTGCCCCCAGGGATACGACCATTCAGTGTAGGATCACACGTGACCGGAGAGGTGTGGAGAAGGGGATGTATCCCACCTACTACCTCCACATGGAGAAGGAAGATGGCAAGAGGGTTCGTTTGTTCAGCATTTCATAATGTATTCATTTAGCAGACGCTTTCATCCCTAGTGACGTTCAGTAAGGGATTTGAATCTGAAACCTTCTGATGTGCAGTGAGGTGATCTACCGATGAGCGACGGTGTATACCCTTTCCCTTTAGTCTGTGCTATGTTTTGGGTCAGCTTTGAGGCAGCACGTATAGGCCACAGTATGGAAGCCGTGCTGTCATTGGCAGAGAGCACTCCCTTATTCCCTCTCCTTGTCCTCTCCTCCTCTTTTCTTGTATAGGTTTTCTTAATGGCAGGCAGGAAGAGAAAGAAGTGCAAAACGTCCAATTACCTCATCTCCATCGACCCCACAGATCTGTCTAGAGATACTAACAGTTACATTGGCAAATTAAGGTAAATCAACCGTCCTATACTCTCCATGTTACACTGCGTTCTACATCAGGCATCTCATAAGGTTCATCTCTCTCAGATCCAATGTTTTGGGCACAAAGTTCACTGTATACGATGGTGGAGAGAACCCAGACAAGAAGCCCTTCATCAAAGAGTGCGAATCAGTCCGACAAGAGCTGGCTGCCATCTGCTACGTGAGTGCAGCTTTCCCTCAACTCTTAACAGACTTGTTTGACCATGTTATGTAGTGGCACACCTTGTATGTACCAGCAGACAATGTACATGCTTTCAATTCTTGGCAGGAGAGGAATGTTCTTGGATTTAAGGGCCCAAGGAAAATGATCGTTATCATTCCTGGCATGATGGACAATGATGAAAGAGTATGCATTCGTCCAAAAAGCGTAAGTCCATTGGTACCCTCATACCCCAAATACTTATTTAGGAATTTCATAACTACTAATTGTTCAGTAGATATACACGACATTCCTGTCATGTAAATACATGTTTGTATTTACAAACGTCCCTTCAGGATATAGAATCTCTGCTGACCCGCTATGAGAACGGAAACACTGAAAACCTGGTGAACCTGATGAACAAGTCACCCAGCTGGAATGAGCAGACCCAGTCCTATGTGCTCAATTTCCATGGGCGCGTCACTCAGGCCTCAGTCAAAAACTTTCAGATCGTCCACCCCGACAACGGTGAGATAAGGACAAATACTCAGGTGTTCAGTGAGTGCATAAGGGGCGTCTGATTACGACCACAACTACTACATGCTTGTAATGCTCGCAACCATAATAATAAATTCAGCTTGGAGAAACGGAGCCCCCAATTCCTGCGGGAACTTATGCGCTTTCCTCCAGCTCAAGTTTGATTGACAGGTGTCACAAAATAAGTCAAGGAGAAGAGCCAGCCAGCCAGCCCACTTTGTTTTCATAGTGAAGGAATGAAAGATAGGAAAGGCAGGAGAGAGCGAGCGAGAAAGATGCCAGTAAATGGCCAGAGGTGGAATGAAACCCAGGCCACTGCAGTGAGGACTTAGCCGTTGTGGTAAGAGTTCTACAAGGTGAGCCCCAGCATGCTAGTATTGTTAGGATATTTTATATATATATATATATATACACATACACGTCTGTGAATAGGTGGAGTGTACGGCTAGAATCAATAGATCTCACTCAACTATAAGTTTTTAAATCTACTTACTTTGGTTGTGTTCCCATACCCATACACACGTTGCTGTATTATCTCACTATACATTGATCCCCTTTATCTCTGGTTTCCCCTCAACCCCCCCAGAGGACTACATAGCGATGCAGTTTGGCCGCGTGGCCGAGGATGTCTTCTCCATGGACTACAGCTTCCCCATGTGTGCCCTCCAAGCCTTTGCCATCACTCTGTCCTCCTTTGACGGCAAACTGGCCTGCGAGTGAAAGTCTAGAACAGTGGCTCAACAGTTGTGGATAACTCAACTATTACTCAAATAGTATTTGTATTTATTGTAAATGTAGATTCTAGCTCTGGCCATGTTTGTTGTTTTTTTGTTTTTAAGGTCTGGGGTTGATCAATTTTCTGAAAAATATGTTCATGAGGTACTGAACAAGTTAAAAAAACAGTTTTCCCTTTTCTGTTATTTAAGTAGATTATCGTTGAGGCTGAAAACATTAAACAATCTGGAGGTTAATCTCTGTCCTTAGGGGATGTCATGTGGTTAGAAACTTTCCCTCTGTATATCATAATCACTAAAGTATCATAAGCACAGGGGCATGTACACGCATCAACACTTCTGCAAAAGGGTTCAAACCCTTACTGCTATAGTGCATACATATCTATTTCAATTGACCATTAACTGCATGAAGA
The DNA here is from genome assembly GCA_903064625.1 of Mallotus villosus. Classification (NCBI taxonomy): domain Eukaryota; kingdom Metazoa; phylum Chordata; class Actinopteri; order Osmeriformes; family Salangidae; genus Mallotus; species Mallotus villosus. The sequence continues at coordinate 134,638 of CAEFZP010005597.1, read as the reverse complement.
CTGCTCGAAAATCACAAATAAGTCAATTTGTAGTATTAACTTAAAATATGTTTTACATTCCACTGGATATTGTGTGCAATGTCTAAGTGAGTTGCACAATAATGTCTGTATTTAAGACAACTGAATTTATGAAAACAAATACACTACTGAATGTCCCCCCTTTGAGTTGTGAATATTTATATTACCTATTTCAACAAAAGAATTGACGTTTGCTCTTGACACTGGTTTGAGTGTATAACTGCCCTCTATCAGCCCCCAACTGTGCCCAAAGTCATCTGATCACTTTGAATAAACACTATTATAAGCCAAATTAATTAATTACTGCTTGTGTTTTTAAGTCTAGTTTGTGTGTTCAGTTGAAAGTAAAACTATGGCAGAAACACTTATCTATGGGAGTGAATGCATCTAAGTTACTTTCACCAAAAGTTTGAGGGAGATGCTGATAGGGGCTACAACTCAAGATGTCTTTACTTGCGCAATGTCTCAAGTTCTTGGCTACAAGATCACCGTCACAGATAATAGACTGTGCTAATTATATTACTAAGCACGCAGTACGATATGGAGGACAGTGTATGAATAGGCCTCGGTAATGTACCTGACCAAAATGAGAAGTGCTCTGATGTGAATGCTTTATTTGTGACCTCTCTGTCTCGTATCATAAAGGTGTCAATGTTTTTTTTATACACAAACGTTTCCTGTGCAAAATAACTGTTCACCGTGAACGTAATTCAGAGCTCTGATGATGTCTGATATCCTTTCGAACATCTTCCTGTGTGGTGACACTGTTCTCACTGGTAACCTTTACTGGGCCCGTCATCTTATCAGAAAAGATGCCAATGTTAACTTCTGTTACTAAAGTACAGGAGTCCTGAACTGCAGGCCTGTTGCACTGTACAACTGCACACGCGCTGAAAACTGTTCTGGGGAATACAACTGGATGTTGTCATTTTATGGATTATGATCATTTGTTTGGAACACCATTTCTGTCAAGATGTATTGGAGGGATGTGAACAAAATAATTGTACAAAAATAAACAACTACGGCGCAAATATCTTGTTCCCTATGTGTCTCCATATATGAATACAAAACATGAAACTCTGGATAATAGAGTCTGCTAAATGAATAACTAAAAGTCATTTAATAGCATAAATGTTACCAAAACGCAATTATACATTTATTCCCTTTTGGCTCAAGATACTGGCGCACCACCACTAACTAGACATAGAAGTCTTCAATTCTAACACATCCTGCACTGCTCATGACAGATGAGATAACAGCTGCTACTATCTGAATCCTCCCACTTTTAGCCACGGTAGAAAAGGTATTTAACGGCAGATCTGAAAAACAGAGCATCTAACAGGGGCTAAGTGAAAGTTGATAACACCCAGATGTGTTTAGTGCTCATCCAGACTCGACCAATACCGACATGAGGCTTCACCTGGCGTTTCTCTCAGTGTCTCTCCATATGTTCTGTCTGCACGGACGTTCTCCTGAACAAGGTAAACACCAATTGTGGTGTGCAACATATATGCAGTGGTGTTTACGAGCCTGGTTAGAAATCTACAATATCAGCTGGATATGGAAGAGACAACACCTATTAGTCCAAGAGGGCTTAAACTTAATCATAGTGATTTTATGTACATAACTCATTCTGATATAATTGCACATTTAAATATTTATTGTGTTTAAATGTATTATTTCAAGATTTCCTCCTCATCATCATTTATGTCCGTTATTTTTTACACTAAACACTAAACATACTACGGCATTCAACCACTTAAGGTTAGTGTTGGGAATAACGGTTTGATTGTTTTGGATGTGTTTTCAGCAGTGGACTACAGTCTTAGTTGCCTGACTGACTACCTGTACACCATAAACTGCTCACTCAGTGTGAGATTGAAAGAGGCCCACACGTTTAACCACACATACTGGCTGACGTTTCACCAATTTGAGTGAGTTAATACGAAACCCCCTTAATATACGAATCTATTTTACACTGACATGCACAATCCTCATTTTATCTTCTGCTCTTTTTAACTAAAGCAACACCTGCAAGTAATATTCTAAATATTCAATGGTTTACAGCCGTTCCCTCACATTCAAATATGCCCAGGTTCAGGGGCTACACCCTTATGGCATGTTAAGCAGCTCTGGTTTGATCCCTCTCCTTTCCTCAGGGATGTGTACAACTGTAGCCTGGCATGGAACTACAGCAATTACTCCTGTTCATTTGACACGTCACTTCAAAATCCTCAAGACGATTACAGTCCGACCTTCATGGACAGTGACATCTTTAAAATCACACTCTACATCAACAGAGATGGGAACATTAGCTCTAGGTTGCTGGATGATTTCAAGCCTGTGAAACACAGTAAGTGACTTGCTTACTGTGTTGAACACAACCTTGCTTAGGCTACTTGAGTGCTTTCTGTTTTATTTCGTTGGACAATCAATCTAATGCTATATATATTGTTTTTCTAGTAAAGCCTAAAACGCCTTGCAACCTCACAGTCCACTGGAGCTCCGATCAGTACCACTTCACATGGAAGAGCAACTATGAAGATCACGAATATTTCTATCTAACTGCAGACCTCAAGTTTGAGTTAAGCTATCACCGTGTGAACCACCAAGACAAGGTATGAGCAATTATAACATTCTTATTCCATCAAAGTGTCTGAATCAAACACACCTAAAGAGCTTCTCCTGTTTGACTCGTTTCACCTCACAGGTTGTCACGCTCCACTCACCATTCATGAACATGACGGTGGACGACTCCCATTTTGAAGCAGAAACTGTGTACAGCGTTAGAGTGAGGTCAAGCCCCGACCAGAGATCCTACCAGGGGCAATGGAGTGAATGGGGCTCAGAAGTGCACTGGAAGACCCACAGCAAACATGGTATGACAGCTGTGTAGACAAACTCAGTGTATATGCGCATGTTTGCAGTAACTCACCCTAAAGCTGTCATTTTGGTTTGATAACGCAGAGCCTCTCATGTCCTTGTTGGACGGTAGCATCATCATCCCGCTGTGTGTTCTGGGTCCAATGTTGATATTCCTGTGCTACATCCCTGTTGTGAAGTAAGTTCTTTCTACTACCAAAATTACTATGTAAAGTGGGTATGCTCCAGTTTCTTAATCAAAATCGTTTGGCATATTTAAGTCTAGTTACCATTTATGTATTGTAGGATGAGGAGAAATACTTTCATCCCAACTCCAGAGCCATATTTCAAATCGCTCTACAGCGAATGTAAGGGGGATTTCAAGGTAACCTGGCCTCCATACACTAAGTTAACCAACTACTACACTTTTATAATATGCTGATCATTCATCATCACCGTGTAACCAGCTTACAATAACTAAACTATTCAGCGACGGGAAGGCAAAGAACTCAAGTGTCGGGAAGAAACTATTATTTTATATCTGCAATGATCCCTTATTACAGAGCTGGGTTGTGACACCCAGCAGTGAAGGGGACTTCAAGACAGAGGAAACCTTAAAGATCGACACCCTCACCGACACCATCCTGGACAAGATCACACTCTCCCCGTCTCCGGGCCGAGGCCCCTCCTGTGACAGCCCCGTCACGTCAGTCTCAGAGGCAGCTCTCCTGGACGGCTCTCCAGCCGTCAACCCCAGGTCTCCCCTTCCTTCCTCTATCAGCCTGGTGAGGAGCGCATCACTCATCTCTGACATGGCGTGTGCCCTGGAGATGGACTCTGGATGCAGGTGCTGCAGTGCTGTGTCCCTGGAGCAGGAAGTCCACCTGTACACCAACGAGTACTGCATCCTGTCTGACACTCTGGGGACAGCCAGGAAGCCAGGCGAGGTGGTGGGGGCTGAGGACCAGCAGTCTGACTGTTACTTTAACGAGACATCAGATGGAGTCTATGTTTGAGTACCGATTCACCAGAAATGGTCTGAAGTGGCAAATGCAGAATGTGCGGAAGCTAGTTTGGGCCTGCTTAACTATTTACTATGCAATCAGTCAAGTCATTTACCTTACTATCATTGTCTTATTTGTAGGAATACCAAGTTCTGTATCTGTCATTTGTAATATGAATTAAATTAATGTTAACAGCAATTGGAGACTAATTTTCTCAAATTCACTTACCACTACATATCACTTTGTCAAGATAAATTCTCACACCCAAATGGCCAACAAATCCATCACACTTAACTGCTTAATCAAAGCGGTACACATACATTTGAATGTTGCCTAATAAAAAGGCAATAATTTAACCAAAGCTTTATAGAAACAGTTTTATTTACTCTAACACATACATGAACAAAAGCACCATAGAGTCTGTTACAGAAGGGAAAGCCTACCTGTCTTCAGAGTGACCACACATGGTCCCTGATTTTTTTTCCTCATACCAAACACTCCAATGAACAAAGACAGCCAAGGCAGCAGATTCTATCTTACATTACAGCATGCTGAATAGAAAACCTGCATCAGAGAATCAGAGAGCCATCTAGAGACACTAGTGTGATAAGACAGTATATAAAAGTGCCATTCATGATACAGCAATTGAAATACTGACATTGAAGAAATAGCAAAACTTTTTACATTTAAAATCAAGGATTGGAGATAGAGGGAAGGAGGGGGGAGGTAAGGAACAGACCCTGTGACAGAATCGTTTCAACATAAACAAAACCCAACCAAGAGACGCACCTCCTTGAAAGAGAAGGATCAACATTGAAACAATGGCGCAGCCTACACGGTCCTCACACCAGAACAGAAGTCAAGGGGTTAAAAAGGGAGCCATTCGGGTCACAGTGCCCTCCCAGTGCCACACGCACTCACCAGCCGATGGTCAGGATGCGATTGAAATAAAAATGGTAAATCAGAAGAGCGGATGGCACAGAATGCGTGGGAGTTATTAAATAGAAGTCCTTAATCAAGTCTCAATGTGAGAGGGTCACATTCATTGAGAAACAGAGAAGAGGAGGAGATCCACGTTAGAACCATGTCTTCTGAGTGGTGCGTTCAGCCTTACGACGGGGAGAACTTTTTGGCCTGTGCTCGAACTCTTTTTTCATATTCTACTCTGTTTTGGCTGAAAACAAATAGGGAGGAGAAAAAGAAAAAAACTTGATAAACGGTCCAGTTATTAAAACGCATCTGAAACAAGGTTTTGCCAGCACTCACCAGTAAATTGTGTATGCCTCTGCTTGAGCTGGATCCTGGATATTAGGCTCATTTAGAAGTTCCTGGATACCTAATAGGATCTGGAAAACCCAGACAAGGTCCAAAGTGAAGCATAACTTGCTACTAGAAAGTGTATTTCGTAGACAAATGTCTAACCGATACATTCAATTAATTGTCAAGAAGTAAACAACTGCTAGCTACCAGGTAAGGTACAGTGGATATTTACATTTTCACCACCAGTGCATTGTTGTTGAATGCTCAGAGTAACAGTTTAAGTTGTACATTTCCAATAGTTTAGACCAGTGTTTCTTAACACTGTCCTCAGGGAACCCCTGTCCTGCATGTTTTAGATGTTTCCCTGCTCCAACACACCTGACTGAAATAAATGGGTCGTTATCTAGCTCTGTGGAAGCCTGGTAACAAACATGCATTAGAATCAGGTGTGTTGGAGCCAACAAACATCTCAAACATGCAGGACAGGGGTTCCCGAGACAGGGTAAAGAACCACTGGCTTAGACTGCTTGTCCCGACTCAAATGTAATTGTAATCTTGTCAACTTCACTAATTTAGTGTCATATCGTCTTTAATGCCACTTGTTTCCATTTGGTTGCAGAGTTTAGTTAGACCCCACATCAGATGTGGTCCATGCTAACCTGCTTGATGGTGATGGCTGGCCTCCAGTCCTTGTCTTCCTCCAGAATAGACAGGCAGACGGTGCCTGAGGGGTACACGTTGGGATGGAACAGGGGAGGCTCAAATTTACCTTCGGGAATGAAAAATCAAAGAGGTCTGTTAGCAAAAGACCCAAGGTTGCACTGTGATGACACTGTAGTTACGTTACTGGTAAGAGGCAAGCTCACATTTTGGGGGTGAGGAAGGGTAGTCATCCTTAAACAGCATGCGCAGTTTGAACAAGCCTCCTTCCCATGGAGTCTGTGGACAGAAAGTGTAAAATCTGACAGCTCACAAACGTTCTCAGATCCATCAACACCACATTGTTTTACCAAACAAGTAGGGCGATAATAGCCCCCTTTAAAATGTACCGATAAAGAATAACCCTATTACCCCTTTCTTCCCAGGAATGGCACATTCCCAATTCATCAAGTTCATCGTTCCATCTGGGTTTTTTGTTGGTACAGCTACAAATCCCTGAAACAGAAAAGATAATAGAATGTGATTAGGTGAAGATGTAAATAAATAAATAAACTTAAGCAGCAACAACAACAACAACAACTTGTCGCAATCAAAATTGACTGCTACCCATATATACAGAATGTAGAGTTCTAACCCAGATCAGAAACTATGGCAATTAGTGATCTACTCACAAAAGGATGGTCTTTCCGCCACGCTTTGCGTTCCTGGGCGAGCCGGCTCAACGCAATGCCAGACATGACTAGTGAGGTCCTGCAATAACACGACAATTGGCAGGTGTTGCACTTTGCTGAAAACTCACTGCATCCATGAATAACATCAATTGTGTCGTGTTGAGGGCATGCGTTCATTAAAAATATTAATATGGTGCCTGGCAGTCAGGCACAGCAGTTTAAACGATCCAATACACACAAATTCAAGCATTGAAGTTCTAATCCCTGTACATATAGTAAACCCCTAAACATAACTAGACAGCCACTGACTAATTAAGATTGCGCCGACATTTACAATTATCAGAGTTTGATATTCCCCCAAAAATAACCGATCTCCACATGTGGTGGCAATAAAAGGTAAATATCCGTAACTCTCGTGCCAGACGAATAACACCAAAGACTAAAATATGCGTTAGCATTGACTAGCCTGCTAGTGCTACAGTTAGCCAGTCAAATTTGCGCAAACGAATTAAACCCTTCAGATCATATTATCTGTAAACTATGGATTAAACCAATTGATTGGTTTAAGATTGCGACCATAATACACATCGTTACTATGAAATGATGAAATAACTACTCACACACAATTAGCTATACCGAAGAAGCACCCGCTAAGCTAGCTTGCTATTATTGTGCGCCATATCACCCTGGCAGCCTGGCGCGGAGCGTCTGACCGGCCTGATGACATGGAATTGCGCACTTGCCGTTGATTTGCAAATCGTGTTTTAGAAAATACGCTTAATACCTCTCTATTTTAACGTCGCAAACAGCCGTTGTCACATCGGCTTTCCCTTTAAATTACTCCAGATTCTTACAAGAGTTAGAAATAATAAACCCCTCAGAATAGCAGGACAAAGAACCAAGAGCGATCGGACAGGCGCAAAATTACGCACCGACCAAACTAGCGAGAATGGCGCAAATTCGCGCGTCTCAAATAACCTTGTATCACGGAACGGTAAATATGCAATGTACATGGAGACTTTCTCTTACCTCTCAATATGGTTTCAAAGGCTGGTATAATTGAACCGTATGCATTAATCGTGGTTAACTATGGATACACCTTACAAAGTTTCCCTCCTGAAAACCCACCCGTTTCTACCCAGACTAAATAACAGGACCATTTACATAGCCAACCTCCTTGCCGCCTGAACATAATTAGAGTTGATTAGGAGTTCCGTGGACAACAAGGATCAAACTATATCACAGCAGAACAAAACAAATCTAACAAGATGACTACATATTTGCAATATTTGTGATTTTACTTGCATACACATTTTTCAAGCGAGGGTGAAAATGTAGGCTTTATTTGTATTAAGCATTTTGTGTTATTCCATATTCAATTTGTATTCATATATTCATCGGCTGCAATTTGGGTCATCATTATAATTTAGCATGAGTGATTGCACTTCGTTATTGAAACAATTCAGGCAAATCTTTGGACGACTCAATTTAAAGAGACAGTTTCTTCAAAATGAAGACGTTTTATCCTACAACTCTAGAGGGCGTACTTTGTTCATACATTTGATGGGGAGAAATCTGCCTTCAGAGCTGTTTGTCAATAAAAGATCAAATGAACTAATATAAAGCATTTTATTTATAACGTGATTATCACACGTTATTGCCATGCAATATTTTCTACTGTATAGCTTTAAATAAGAATTTGAGCATTTTATTGCAGTGCTCATTCAATTAGTATAGAATATTACTATTTAGAACATGAGAAATGATTATGAACACATTAGGTGTGAAAGAGAAAAGCTTATTTATTGGGTGAACCCCTAGGCAAGACCATCTATCCCAGTCACATGGAATTTGTACATTTTAAACATTGCATAATATACCAGAAGTTAAAGTTACCATGACGTTGTGATATAACGACACCAGTCGTAGCTGTTATTCCTCTGGCTGAGCAAGAAACAATTAATCTACTTTACATTTTTATTAAGTGTGATCATCTTCTATCATGCATAAAACAGTGGTCTGCAATGAGTGGACATCAGACCAAACATAGACTGGGAACCTGCAGATATTACAGACTGAATGCATGAACCACAACTCTTTTTCTATCTATAGTTTTTTTCTAATCAATTGCCAAAAGTGGCAAACAGTCCAGAGTAAAGATAGTGCAGCTGCTCTGTGCCACTTGTGGGATCTGAGACCAAACTAAACAAATCTCAACCGAAAAGAAATATATCTCACTGCAACATACAGTACTTGGGATGAGACATAAGATATTTGAGATTTCCCTCTTCAGCTCCAGTTGACATTTCAATGAGCAACAAAGCCATCACAGTAAGGACAGTATGATTGTCTTTAGCTAAAAACTATTGAGTTGGTAGCAAACATCTTGAAAATGCATACAAATTTTCCAAAAACATTAGTTAACAATCAATTTACATGCGCTTAAAGTTATCTGGAGTGGGGAGTGCCGTTGCCGTTGCCGAAGTCAAACATGTCAGTCACAACAAATTGCCTATATACCAAGGTTGGGAGTGCAAGGTAGGGAGTGCAAGATGCAGCATAACTGGAAGGCTTCAGAATACTGTAGCAAATGTAAACATAGCTTAGCTCCGGCAAAAATCTAAACTAAACGCCCACTGTAAGTTGATTGAATCTCTAGGTTGATCATATAGTTTGCATTTAAAAAGCCCTTGTGTGTGTTTATCAAAAACATGCGCTTATCTGGTCGTTTCACTCTATGTGATATAAAAAGGGTGTGTGTGTGTGAAAGTGCTGAGGTGTCTGTACTTGTGTGACAAAGGAGGCTGTGTAATGTCCAGTGTGCCGGCCACCCCAACAGTGTACATATCCCTGACACAGTTTGATGTGTAAGCTACACATACGATGTTGCATTTGATCATTAGGAAAAGGCAACACTATCAATAATTATTTGTGAATACCATTTCAATGAATCGATAAACCTCAGTCATGAAACTATTCTCCACAAATGAAATGTGTCCTGAAATGCAGTGTTAACACACACCCCAAATTACTGAAGGCTTAAAAACAAATTGTGCCCAGTGTTATCCTCACTGTTGTGCTTGGAATGCAGTGTATTCAATCTACACAATTCAATATGCTTCAAACAATGTATCAGCCTACAAGAAAACAAAAAGTTTTTTACAAGATAACAGTCAACTTTTTTTAGCCAAGGTATATTTTTGTCATTGGATATCAAAAGATTTTCCAGGCATCTTCTCAAGAGATCGAGAGATATTTAGAAGAACTATTTGACGTATCTTGACTAATCTCAGTCAGTTACTATACAAACAATGCAAAACCAGCCAACATCATCAACATTTTCTAGCTTTATAAGATCCAGTCCAACTTCCATAAGAAGTTGTGCACTATACAGTGTACAAAACGTGCAGTTTAAGAGTTAAATATGAATGTACTTTTAGAATACGTACAAAAAAACAAGGATATAAACTGATATTCCTTCACCATTATATTTAAAAAAAATGCAGATTCAAACTTGCCCCAAAAATGTCTCTCCTAATGAAGGCTTTATTAAACATACATTCCCTCCAAAATACAGAGGGTAAACCCGTTAAGGAAGCATATTTGTCAGTCAAAGCAAAAACAACACTGTCTCTTAGTAGGGCTATGGGTTTGTCCTGACCAGCTAATCTAATTAAGAACTGTGAAAACTCTGGGAGGTGCTAGACTGTCTATGGTCAGGAGAACCTACTGCATGGTCCTGCATATATGAGCTTGATTGTGCTAAATACATGCAAAATTCCCTTCTTGTTTCTTGTTTAATCAATGACTGTGTACAATATTAGAAGTGTTGACTTTATAAATAGAGACCATCATGATCCCTTAAAAGACCCTTGAGTTAAAAGATTAAAGAAAAAACTCAATTGAAGCCCCTGAGTGAATCAGTGGCCTTGCATGGCTATGGCCATATTTTGTAGCATGAAACATCATTTACAGTTCCTCATTTTCAGTTGGGCAAAAATCAGGCACAAATAGTTGGTAAACAGACTTATTTACATTTTGAAATAATAATTAAAAGAAAAAACAGGAAAACACAAACAAATGTAGGATCCCCTCAATAACCATCTCCATGTGGAGAAGTATTCCTCCTCTTCCATGATATGTTTGCATGTTTATCCCTGGAGCTTCTAATACTGGTTCTTCACATCCGAGAGCCCCTCTCCTGAAGAATCTACAAAGTCGGGTACAGATAAACAATATGTAAAAACAAACATATGAATCCACTTTTGTCCGTTTATAAAACCCCACATTCGACTTCTCTAAACATTCAAGTGGGAAAATATGAACCGTTTGCCGTAAACAGGGCAAGCCTACTCCAACTGAAAAGGATACATCGAGCCTGACCGTTTATCAGATTAGACACTTACCGTTCACACACACGCACACACACACACACACACTCTTAATGAAATAAAAGGCACAGTCAAGGATGGGGGCTCTGGTTCCACTAGGCCAGGGAGCGTCAAAGCGAGGTCAGACTACCCATGTGCTCTGACTAACGACTCACTAGTTTCCTAAAGGTCGTGTATGAGGGAACCATCAGCGTGCAGTCACTGGAGGTGGCTTGAAGCAGCACTGGATCTGATGAAGCAGTGGCCTGGCTCAGGCGCGGGGCAGCCTGGACTAAGCAGAGCAGGGGCGGTGGGTGGCTGGGAGAGAGAGAGACTGTAGAGGACGGGGTGGAGGGGGGAAGGGATGGCAGGCCATGTGCTCCTCACCGCTGAGTCACGGGTGCTCAACGGTGACTCAGTAATCAGAGTCATTCATTTCATAATCCGTGTCCTCGTCCTCCTCATTCTGCACCACGTGCCGCATGCAGACAGCAGAGGAGGGAACACAACACAGGCCATGTCTTACACACACACATGATTGGGAGTCAGTGTTGTGAAATGTGATGGGGTTTGAAGGTTGGGTTAGACGGGGGGAGGGGAAATGTTTCAGAATGTTTACCCCCTCTCTGACATGTTCCAAAGCAGAAGGTGACTCCCTGACTGGGAATCTAGATCCCTCTGTTGCTGCGTGCTGAACTTGATTGACAGTGCTGAGTGTGCCTAATACTCAGTGGTGGAATGTAACGGAGTATTTTTACTCCGTTACTGTACTTAAGTAGATTTTTTACGTATCTGTACTTTACTTAAGTAAAAATAATAGTGCATACTTTTTACTTTTACTCCGTTACATTTCTATAATATGTGTTGTTACGCGTTACATTTTATGAACACAGTTTCGCCAAAATGTTGCCTACACAAAAATTAGGGTTTGCGTTGCTGTTTTGGAAGTTTAAACCAATCAGGTGGCTCTATCAGCTCCAATGACAGCAGAGTGTGCATTTGGCATTAGCGGTAGCCTTGCCTGTTTTGCTTAAACATTCGACAGACAGCCTGAATAACAAACAACTTTTTAACATGGGTCCAGAGTCAGCCTCATCTGAGCCCTCGGATATGAGCCACCCTTGGCCCTATTTAAAAAACATGTTCGAAGGCCCCAAGAATGACTCGTGGATATTTGCCTTTCCTGTCTACCTCAAAAAAAGGAGTTGCTAGCATTCAAGAATTCGCCTTCGAATTTAAAGAAGCATATCGAGGTAGGCAGAGTTCTTGCTATGCTAAGTTATAGTCCCTGACTTTTTAAAATGAATATATACATTTAATTCGGTTACTGACATTATATTATACTGTTATCTAGCGAAATGCATGTTGACATACAGTAATAGCATCAAAATAACATGATTGTACCTTTATTATTTATTTAACGTAGTGGTAAGATAAAGCTGGTAGGTTAGCTCAAGCTAGCGTGATAGCTCAACCTGATGGTCTGCTTGGTACAGTGTCAGTGGTGCTTACCGCCTGTCTCATGGTCAGTGGCTGGTCTTTCACTAGAGATGGTGATCACAAGACACCATGTAACATCGGCCCTTGTCTTTCTAGGTTGTTAGATAAGTGTTAATGAACTTTGCTTATATGGTGCTATATAAATTAGTCTTGTCCCTGCAACAACCCATTTGCGTGAGTACTTTTACTTTTACTTTTTAAGTACATTTAAAAGGAAGTACTTTTTACTTTTACTTAAGTAGAATTTTTGATGTAGTACTTTTACTTTTGTAGATTTTTGATGTAGTACTTTTACTTTTACTTAAGTACTAAAGGTCAGTACTTCTTCCACCACTGCTAATACTAAAACTCTGCATTTGTTTCCAACCACAGTAAACAATATCATGAGACATCCCCTCTGTAGGCCTAGATGAAAATGCACTTTAATACCCAGCTCAATTTCCTTTCTTTATGTGTGTAGCTCATGCAGTGTGTGTGTGTGTGTGTGTGTGTGTGTGTGTGTGCGTGCGTGCGTAACAAGCCCACACAGGGACCTGCAGATGGGAGTATTAATTTGTGGAGATGAGGCCGCTGCTCTGGTCCCAAAGCCCTGGGAGAGAACGCCCATTCTCCTCTAATGCTCCCATAATCCCCAAACACACTCTCCACGTCCCAACAGCCTGGATTAGGTTAGTTGAATGGGGGGGTTGTTTAGGTTACAGGCTAAGATGTCATGAATCTTTAAGCTGGATTGAGACTTTAGACCCCATGGATGGTCTTGGACTGATTTTAGATAGCAAATATGGAATCTTTAGGTTTTTGTGTTTATGTTTCAAAAGACTAATTTGTTCCTAAATGACTATAGATACATCCTAGACTAACTGAACTGAATTCTAAAGTGCGACTCTCACGCGAGGTAAGGTATTCAAGGCCATCTTAAACAGCCCTCTGTGTGAAGCTCAGCCATCATTCTACCGTGGCAGTCTCCACCAGGGCTCATGCTAATGTATATATCCAGCACAAGCCACCATTCACAGAAACCGTTCATGAATTCCTGGAAGGCTATACTGCTGATATCCACACTTTCTCACACACACACACACACACAAGCTGGCTCACCTTGGCTTTCTCGCTGGGCTCGCTGTTGGTGCCGTACGATTGGTTGTGCAGCTCCTTGGAGACCACGCACAGGAACTCGGCCTGGTCTTCGTTCCCGTAGTTGTAAGAGGAGCCGATGCTGACGAGCTACAGGACACAGAGAGAGACGGGAGCACAGGGGGGGTGAGCCTCACGCAAGCTGAACGAGGACAGAGAGGAGGTGAGCCTCACACAGGCTGAACGAGGACAGAGGGAGGTGAGCCTCACACAGGCTGAACGAGGACAGAGAGGAGGTGAGCCTCACACAGGCTGAACGAGGACAGAGAGGAGGTGAGCCTCACACAGGCTGAACGAGGACAGAGAGGAGGTGAGCCTCACACAGGCTGAACGAGGACAGAGAGGAGGTGAGCCTCACACAGGCTGAACGAGGACAGAGAGGAGGTGAGCCTCACACAGGCTGAACGAGGACAGAGAGGAGGTGAGCCTCACGCAGCCTGAACGAGGACAGAGAGGAGGTGAGCCTCACACAGGCTGAACGAGGACAGAGAGGAGGTGAGCCTCACACAGGCTGAACGAGGACAGAGAGGAGGTGAGCCTCACACAGACTGAACGAGGAGAGGAGGTGAGCCGGAGAACAGACACTAGACACTAGAAAGTAGTGGTAGTTGGTAAGTCCTCTGGAGAGAGAAGACTTTGCAGCACGGAAAGCTGGCACACCGAGACATGAGTGAGAGATATGCAAACACGGTAGTATATGAGAGAGAGAGGCAGAGAGAGACATGGAGAGTCAGAGAGAGACATGGAGAGGCACATGGAGAGGCAGAGAGAGTGAGAGAGAGGCATAGAGAGACATCAAGAGGCAGAGATACGTGGAGAGAGAGAGATAGAGGCTCGATATAACAAATAACCAAACAGTGTTGTACTTGTGAGGTGATAAGAGACTGTAAATGAGAGGTCAATGGTTTCAAGCATGGGGGTTAGTTACAGACCAGGCACATTACCATATAGGACCCACTGCAATAATACAAACACAAGCCAGCATGCAGGCCGGGGCAGCAATCAGAGGACGGGAACACCATGCAAACAGACACACGGCGATTGACATTTAGAATTGACAAGAGACAGCCAGTGTCAGACAAACAAAACCCAGTTCTCGGAGTAGAAGGCCTCTTAACCGCACTGTTCCCCGTGTGTTCCGAGTCCGTGTGTGTAAGTACCCAGCTGTGCATGTCGGGGCATGCCACGCGACTCATTAGCCTCTTCTGACGAGCCTTGTTGTTGCCAAGAGCTCTCTCTCTCTCACACAGGCACACTCACACGCACGCACACAGGCAAACTCACAGGCACACAGGAGTTGTTGGCCCACTCTTCAGCACCATCCTCAGCGTGTTGTTACACTGTCCTGCACTCAGACGTCTGGCGCACCAGACCCACGCAGAGAGAGGACACAACCACCCCTCTGACCGCCACGCTCAGCGCCAAGCCGCCTGTGGTCGAGCCCAAACTGTTCAACCAACATCTTCAATTCGATGTGTTAGTAATTGGCTAAGCGCTGTTAGCGATAAGCTAACCAAACTTCCTTGATAGAAATGGCTGTGGGCGGGGCCAGGAAGACCCAGGTGGCCAGGGAAGAGCTCTCCCCTGATGACTGGCGGCGCACCGCTGCCCTCTAAGCCCCTGGTGAGGAAGACTTTCAAGGGGTTTCCTGTAAGGCGATTAGAGAGATTCCAGCTCTGAGGGAGAGCCACAAATCCCTGATCCCTCTGGGAGTTGGGATGAGGGGGACGGGGGGGGGATGAGGGGCCAGGAAGGATTCAGAGCTCTCTCTCACACACACACACACACGCACACCACACACACCATAATAGCTTTACCAAGCATCCCCAAGCCGAAATGAGCAAGGAATCTCTTAAAAGGGGTTAAGTGCTGGATGCAGTTTTTTTTTCTCGGGACAACCCACTCTTGTTTGCATGACGGATCCAGGGATTTCAGTTTAGAGAAA
This sequence comes from Mallotus villosus, assembly GCA_903064625.1. Lineage (NCBI taxonomy): Eukaryota > Metazoa > Chordata > Actinopteri > Osmeriformes > Salangidae > Mallotus > Mallotus villosus. The sequence continues at coordinate 119,214 of CAEFZP010005597.1, read as the reverse complement.
CCACGTAAATAAGTTACAGTACGAAAACATCAACTAAACGTTTGGTGCAAAGAAGTGATGTGGACACACAAAAAAACATGACTGGGAGATTCATCAAACTATCAGACGCACGTGTTGACTTCTCTTCGCCCCATAGGTGAGCAAACAACATCAAATAGGATAAAAAATATAAATATGAAACTAAAAACCCAAGACGGCCAACACCTGTGTTTTCGGGGGGTGGGGGAGGGGTACAAGGGGACCATGCAGTGACCAGCCCATGGACAGAAAGTTGTGGGACACACCTCTCCGCTGTTCTTTGGCAAAGTAGTAGTAGTAGTAGTAGTAGTGGTAGGCAGCTCCCCCTTCACCTCCCTTGACACAATCAGCAGAAACTCTGACTGGTGGGCCCGCCCGTAACCTATACTGACAAGCTGCAACAACCAATCAGAGCACAGAGGGATGCCCGCATTTACAAGGGGGAGGCATTTGAAGTTGCATTGGGAAAAAAACAACTTTTCCCCCTAATATGGAATCGATTATCTGGGCAATGTGGGGGTTGCAGGGGCCGGGGAGGGGGAGGGGGGGGGGTCCACAGAGGGACCCTGTGCTTGGTGAGGCTGAGCGGACGTCTTTACCTGCTCGAACTTCCACCCGTCGGACATGGTGGACACCATCTGTGTGAGCTCCTCCTCCTGGCACTGCAGCACGCGGTACACGTGCTTCACCGGAGCCTGCGGGAGGGAACCGGCAGGTGAGGGGAAACTTCAGAGCACTCTTGGTGAGAATTGCACTCACAAACACACACGCTAGCGCGTGCGCACACACATCTCCACACACACATAGCTAAGTGTCCACTATCGCCAGCATCCATCTCCCTTCCCTGCTGCGGAGCAGTGAATCATGGGATAGCGCAGGCACGGAGACGGCTAACGGCCCCGATGGGGCTCACAGAGGAAGGGCTGTTGGCCTAATGGATCGTCAAGGAGAGAAACTCTTTCCAAAACATACACCTACCTGAGATGTGTTTATTTTTTTAAGATATATATTTTTGGGATCCTTTTTGAGACAGGAAAGGCACATGCGGTAACCCTACATGGTACACGTGGTACTCATCCGGTGAGCTACCGGGGAAGCCCTACCTGGGCTGTCTTGCAGTCACGTTCCCTGATCTTGTCCTTGAGGAGCTTTATCAGAGATGTGATATTGTAGAACTCAGCTTCCTCTAAAACACCTTGGAAAACAAAAAAAGGCAAATAAAGATAATGTTACTTTTAACAATGTGTTTTTCCCCCCCAGGAATATTCCTGAGGGGACTGTACAAGGTCCAGTTACAGGACTGCACTCCCGTCCCCAGTTCTGCAGCGAGTCCTACCTTCCTCTGCCAGCTCTCTGTTCAGCACCAGCTTGCCATGCCGCAGGTAGTTCAGCACAGGGCCAAAATATGCCGGGTCTCGGTCTATCAGATAGGCACCAGTTTCATCCTGGAGATGGAGAGAGAGAGGGAAAGACAAAGGCAGAGAGAGAGAGAGAGAGAGAGGAGAGAGAGAGAGACACAAGAGAAAGAGAGAAGAGGGAAATTCAAGTATGTCAAAACTTTGAATTCAGGCCTAGTGGTGTAGCTTCGTTGCACGTTTGCAGACACGCGCGCCCGCACACACACACACGTAACTCATGGCCTTCCGCTCATCATTCCCACATGTCCCCTCATGTACTGGGGGGTTTGTTCATCATTCCATCAGGACCACTGGGCATTCCCCTACTTCTGTGATTAGAACACCCGGGTCTCTTGGGGAGGGCCAGGTTCAAACAATTAGAGCAGAACAGAAAGAGATTTGGAACATGAGGCTGAATCCACAGAGGGGACCCGAGTCGGAGGAAAACACCACGGCCGTCCTGCCGTGGCAGACCAGGAAGAGCACGCATCGCTGCCGTGGCAGACCAGGACGAGCACGCATGCGCAGACCAGGAAGAGCACGCATCGCTGCCGTGGCAGACCAGGAAGAGCACGCATCGCTGCCGTGGCAGACCAGGAAGAGCACGCATCACTGCCGTGGCACACCAGGAAGAGCATGCATCGCTGCCGTGGCAGACCAGGAAGAGCACGCGTCGCTGCCGTGTTTTCCTTCACTAAAAGCAAAAGATAATAGAGGCTGTGGGTCAGGTGGCTGTTAAGTTATTAAGGCGAGATCGTCTAAACAAATCCTACAAGAACACACTTAAACTTACAACTGAGACAACAGTGACCAAGCAGGTTTTCCTGCAGCGGTTTAGATCCCACTAGAAGCAGCCCAAACCTTGTGTAGAGGGGGGGGGGATAAATGCAAACTTTGTGCAAATCCACTTAAGGCAGCAGGATGTGTTTGCATACTTGAAAATCTGGCTTGGGGATAGACTCTAAGGCACCGTAGGCCCATGCACTGACTGCAGCTGTGCCAACATTATTTACACAAGAACACAAGCTTCATTTTCATACTTTTCAGGCCCCGGCCACAGTCAAATCCAAACAGCCCCCCTCCCCCCCACGCTGGCACAGAAGCCCACATTCACAGCTCCCTCGTCCCGGCAGAGCTGGAGAGATGGGCAGTCGGCAAACTTGGAGAAACCCATTAGTCTTTCCAATAATGAGAAAATGTCCCAGAGCATTCTCTGTGGTAATGAATCTGAACCCTCTCTTACGCTGTCTGACCTCTTTTCCGTCGTAAAAATACCCCACAGGACCCCATGGATTTCAGCTCTATTCTGGCCCCAATGTCAGCTCCTCACACCTCAACAGGCGTGAACATTTAACCACAGGTAGAGGCAGAGGTTGAGGCAAGAGGCAGGGAGCAAGGGATTAGGACCAGGCCAAGCTGGTCACCCGTCTACAGATGTCACACCAACACCACTAACAGCCACAGCTCGTGAAGCTCTTTCCAGGAAGCCAAGACAGCCCCTTTAAACCTGCAGACGGATGTGCAGCATCACCAAACCCACATAAGCAGGGCTGAGCCCCAAAACGGAACGCTCGGCCCCGTCAGCACCAGTGGTCAACACAGGGCCTTCGATGAGAGAAAATCCCAATCAAACGGGGACAGACGGTCTCCCGAATCCAGACTCAAGCAGGTCAAGTTGTGTCTCATCTGGTGTCAAAGTCTCTCATCCGCTTCTGCTATTGGGATCAATTTGAGGTGACGTCCATGAAACTTTTGAGCCAGGGCACCGTCCCGCCTCCTCCTCCTTCGGGCTCTCCCCTCTGTTCATTAGCTGTCGGAGCTGGTCCCCAGGGTGTGCAGGCTCCTGTGGGTGAGCCCTCACTCGGGTGACCCCGTTCTGAGAGAGTGGTGATTAGAGGGGCAGTGGCTCGTGATTGATGTGAACCAACAAACAAAGGACACAGTGTTTTAATGAAAAACAAGAGCCACTCTCCAGGGGGCCCGGGAGCGCGGAGAGACAAACAGGGAGGAGGAGAGCGAGCTGGGGAATACGGAGAGGACCGTGGGGACGTGGAGAGCGAGGACCGAAGGGTGAAGGGGGGTTGTTTTTGTTCAAAGGGACCGTACGACTGACCGGAGACGTGACCCAGGAGCCCAACGCAGGATCCTCAGAAGACGCCGACTAGTTAGCCCACATGAATAATTCAGCACCCTTGCTATTGTGGGATGTAAGTTAACACTCCTCTCATCAAACCGTCTTTGAGAGGCCCGTTTAAGCAGGGCTGAGGGGGAAACGGGATGCACCGAGCAGAGGAGACGCTCTCTCCGCTCTGTCTGTGAGTTTTTTTTATTTTTACTTACACCTACCAAATAACACTCGTCAATTGTTCTGACCAGTGACTGTGCGACCAAAGTACAATCACCAGGAGGGATTCACAGTTCTCGCTGTGGACACAGAGGAAGGAAAGTGGACAACAGGCTAAAAATTAGAAGGGGAAGTCTGTGGAGGCGAGCCATAGGCTCGGGGATGGCCAATGGAACGAGCTTAGCTTTCTCGGGTCATACTTTTTACGACTTGGTTTTTGTTTTCATTTGTATATTGTATGTTTTGTGCTGGCAACGTTTGAAATGTTTCTTATAGCGCCAATAAAGAATTCAAATGAACTGAGAGGGAAGCCTCAGCACTGAGGACAGCTTGAACAGTAGCCTATGGCCCAGACTAATCTTTCTGACCCAACGCACAATACATATCCTCTGACAGGAAATACCAGTGAGACCCACCCTTCAAGCACATGCATGTCTGATGTCCTCTTACACTGCGGCTGCCTCGACTCCTTCACTTTTCAACTTCTACACTTTGGATGCTCAAAGTTGAAAACGTTTAAAAATGCATTTTTACAATCTTGGAATGTTGGTCAAATTCCACGATAGGAGGACCAGGAAACTGGAACATCAGCAGGCACTGGTCAGTAGCTTAGAATCTATTGCACACAATTGCCGATAAGAGAGATTTGAAAGATGCAGACCTTTGCCTAGTCATATGATGGGGGATCTCGGCATGGTGGAAGTCTGTTGGCTTTAGAGCCACAAATTTACATATTTATAAAACTCATTTCAATAATAATGGACGAGCAAAACCTTTTATATGGAAGGCCTCATACAGTGCAGGTCCTCAATAATCCACATATTAGCCTACATACCAAACACGGCTGGGGACACAAGGCTCTTATTTGAAAATACTGCAGGGTGTCATGTTAAACCAAGTCTGACCTTTCCTCTGGGGGACTTCTGCCTTCACAACATGGCACCCATCCTCCGTCCTGGAGCCTCAGACGAGGCTTTCAGCTCAACAATTTATGATGGATGAATGTTTCAGGTTCTAAATGAGAAGCTCCTTTTAGAAGACCCTAAAAGCTTTCCCCCCGTCATGAGAGCCTGTTAAAGAGTTGCGGCTTGGAGAGAGCGGGGAAATCACCGTCGTCCAGAGCACTCTCTGCACTGCCGCATCAACCAAGGAGCGCAAACCAACCACAATGCAACGTATTAACTGTTGTTAAGCGGGAGACCCTGGGTCTAGCTTTAGCCAGCTTATGTATGGGGGGGGGGTCTAACCATCACTGAGGCTGTGCAGGGGGGACCTTTTGGGAGGACGCAACGATGATGCCACCCTGGGCTGGTCACTAGGTCTGCAGGTGATCCCGGACGCCCCCGGTGTGTTGACGGGAGGAGCTGATGTCACCGTCAAATATTTAAACCGCCTCCCGCTGTGAGCTCAGGCATGAGATCAAGTTTGAGGCCAGCGTTAAATGCGGCCTTTGCGTCTCCTGACTCTCCTCACACACGCAACAAAGAGGACCTTCCAGGAGGGCAAAACGTAGGCGAATGTGAAAAGAATAAGATGCGAACCGAACAAGAATTTTATGAGTGGAATTCTTGAAATATTAATGCAGCTCTCAAAGCTAGAGAGCTGTGTTTCCTCCTGAGTGTTCCTGCGCTTGGCTTAGATGAGTGGCCTGCCATCACACACCGACCGCGACAGGCATCACAAACTTGTTAGGGGTGCTCAAGTCATCAGGTAGTACAGACATCAGCAACTTCCTGTTTTGTTTGGAAGGTACCTTGCTACGTAGTCAATATATACTATAATTATTCTTCACCCTCAACATACCATTACCTGCTTCTAGAACTCTGATGTCAGTGACCCAGGCTTCTGTTAAACATGGCTCATCACTAAGACGGTCTATGTTACTATTCTCTCGCTCTCTCCAAACATCAAGCACATTTTCCCATTGACATGACAGTACACCGAGTACAGTTCCTGGAATCCCCCCCTTGGGATGCAGAGACATTGGTGATATCTAAATCCGTCAGCAGTTGTGACTGACCGTACTTCCACTCTACTCTTCACGTTCCATCTTGGCCCAACGTGTAACACAGGCTCACGTCAACATCATAAATAATCCAGGCTCCCTCCTGAAGCTCATCGGCCTAGGAGACTGAGACACTCGTTTGATTGGCTGGGAAACACAACACTGCCTTTGCAGAGAAAGGAAAAAAAATACTTAACGGGGTAATCACGTTAGCCTATCAATCGGAGCTTCCGGCTCCTGCAGGGTTGCGTGAGGTGACTGAAGAAAAACAAGCTTCTCATTCATGTGCGAGATGCTTGTGTCTCTGAACATCATAAAGGCTGACTATAGGTCGAGCAGGGCGTAGCTATATAGGGAGCTGCCATTAGTCAAATGTGCCCGGCAGGCAGACATGCACACCATAAGCCTGGCAGCCCAATCTGCACTTAGGGGATTTGGATAGGCTTGGGCTGCTCCATTTATGATCAGCTGTTCACATTTGGATAAATCACCCAAAAAGCCACTGATTACTCAGAGATTATGTGATTTGGATGTTAATATTAAAGGCATCTGAAACAAGAGAATGTGACGGAGTGATTAAGATTAAATGATGTAGTAGATAAGTGCAACGGACCGTAATGAAAGAGGAAGATGGTGGAGAACAACACAAACTCACTCTCTCGGCACACACACACACACACAGTGCTGCTTTGGTGAGGACGAGGACATGAATCGCCCACTGCTCATGGCAGATGGACCAACAGAGCCTTTCAGTGGCATCATCCGTTGGCTTCCCGTTTACAGTGCCTCACCCCACATGGTAAAGGCTGGAGCCATCCCACACGGATGAGGGCATCCACACAAGCAGCTCTATGTAGACCAGACACTGAGCCAGAGGGGAAAGGGAACAGGGGGTGGCCATTGTTTGTTAGAGAGAGAGAAATAAAGAGAAAGAGAGAGTGAGTGAGTCAAGTGACACAGCACAATAGTGGGCCTGCCCTGTGGATGGGAAATTTGCATGGGGAGTCCAGACTTGTATGGTTTATCTATCTTGTTCAGGTTGTCTGTGCTGTTCTGCCTGTATTCTCGTACAGGACAAACTGCCTTTTCGTTCTCTGAACAACTCTGTTAATTGAATAATCCAGTTATTCAAGCCCACAACAGTCATATCAACTTAACATTTCACAGCTGGTATCAATGATGAGAATTACAAAAATACCTGACCTACTAGAATTGTTTACTAAAAACAACTTCATAGTTTAGTTTTAGAAGGAGCAGGTCGCTGAGCATGCAAGCTAGGCAGTGCCTTTTTTGCAAGCTGTTTTTCTGTCTGCAACTAGCCACACACTAAGACAGCACAGTCAGCAACACCATCATCCTCATTGTGGCAGACTGTGCCTGTCCTCAACCTAGCCTGTGTTGTAGTCAGATAGCTAGCTAGTAGCTAACGTCATGTCTTTTGACGGCTGTTGGAATTTGAAATTAATTTACGTTGTTTCGCTAACTGCTGGAAACAAAATATGTTGCTACTGTAACAGGTCTCTCGGATAAACTATTAAAATTGACATTTCACAGAGATGCAAAGTTGTATTAACAAGAATGTACGTATATTCATTCTAGATATTAAACCATTCACAAAAGCAGAGTTTGGAGGATAGCAGGCTAGCTCCGCTTCTAGCTAGCTAACATTACCTTATCGGAGTCGAGCTCGGGGTCAGCCTGGCTCAGTCGGTACAGAAATGATTTCGGATCACGGCACAGTGTCTGTCGTGTTGTCAAGAAATACGTTCCCCCAACGTTCAAGCGAATCCATTTCGATGCCACGATACTGGCCGTCTTGTCTACGGTATGAGGCAGACACCTCCGGTAAACGGCGCCGCTAATATCGGAGCTGTTTTCTGCCATCCCCTCTTCTCCGCCCTCTGGTACGACTGCCGTGACAAAAGCCCTCTACAGTAGACAACACTTCATGCAAGGCGACTGAACCACTCCTCTTCCTCCACCTACTACGGGTAGGTGTTGCTGGTCATACCGTTTTTACGAAGATTACTGATATCTCAGCCACATAAATTTCCAACTTATTTCCACTCTTGTTGACAATGTTAATTCAGGCATTTGTCTATAAAACTAGATAGTTTCGTATCTATATTGTAGGCTGTCTAATAGGTCCTAAATATAGTCTAAACCCCATATGATCCTCCATGTAAATGGAACTATATTTGTATTGTATTGTTCATAACCATTTTAAGTGGTTTTCATGGGAGGATGTAATCATGTTAAGTATAGCATGGCTGGTTGAAAGAAGACAGGAGGCATGTCATTATTGTATGCCTAAATCCCTACATGCTTTAATTACTGCACTACCAAGCATTACGTGGAAAATTCATCATTCAACAACTACTGACCTAGCGCACAAATAATCAGAGAGAGAATGAACAGATTCATTAAATTATCAGAAATATGATTAAATCACTGAGCAAATAGAAAATGTATATGATATAGTAAGAAAAAAGCTGTAAAATATTATAGTTTACAATAATTATTCACATTCAAAGGCTTTACATCTCAATACATACACAACATGGCCCCTGAACATGACTTCAATCCAAATATGATTCATATATTAGAATTTAAATAACACAGAATGAACTAGAGGCTAAACAATAGCCATCAAATAACCTTATACAAGAATAAAAATACAAAAACTGTATCCTAATATCATTGCATTACTTGCTTCAGATTTCAATAATACATCATCTGTACATCACAGTTCTAGTCGGTTACAAACCAGGTAGAGTATTACATACACAATGTAACCGACTGCCGCGCCATCTTGATTTTAAAAATGTTCTAGCAAGAGAGGAGGAAACTCTTTATCTGTAGAGTTTCCTCAACTTTAGAGCGGATACAGCAATTTCATCTGTTATTTGGATCAGACAGAAGATACCCTTTTGCTGACATCCATCTACATTCAGCCCAAGCCTGAGGTCAAGAGGCTGCTATCCAATCGCTCCAGTCACACACTGCACACTCGGCTGGAGGAAGAGTCCTTCGAGAGGACCGCAAGATCATGTCACAATTTAAAGTATTATTATATCTTTCTTTAATAAAAAAAGAAAAGAAAAAAAAAGGAGCAAAATTCTAATCCATCGCACAATTTATAGTGGGCCAGGTGTCATGTAGACAAACCATAGGGACACTCTAAAAGAACCTTGAGAAGCCGACCAGGAAACTGCCAACTCGCCTTGGGAATACAGCTTCACTATGATTGCTTCCAAGAAGTGATAGTATGCATGTATCTCTGTGTTGAATCTTTCCTGTTCAACGTGGGGCGGTCAGCATTCGATTTCGTTTTTTTCGAAAGAACAAACTGAAGATGAACCAATAATCCCACAGTATTCAAACCACAAAGAAATAGCCAGTGAATGGTACAGAACAGCCAAATAATTCAATAATATCAGCCATGGTTGCCAATGCAGTCAAAATAACCACCTTAACTTTAATAAACTAAATCTCCAGTGCCCCGGAAGAGAAGCAGACAAGCCTGAGCTACCAACTGGCTGTGCAGAAAATCTAAGCGAGTTTTATGATTAAAACAAAACAAAAAGAGTACAAGCTAGTGGCATGTTCACCCACCCCCTATGAAACAGGTCTATTATTGACTAACTTCCTCTCTCACTGTCTAACCAAAGCCCAAACTGAACTGTGCAGCAACCAATTCAACTCTGACATTACAGGGGCCAGCACTCGGTTCTGAAACAGTAAATGACCCAAACCGGGCAATATATCAGCAAGAACCAAGAGCCTAGAGAACAAAAATAAAATATACTATGTGAACCATGGGAATCTGACAAAAATAGACTTTATTTGGGTTTGTGTCTAGTTGAGGTAAGATAACGAACCGGGCTGTGTTCGGCTTGGAACTATGGAGTATATAAATGGCGTTAGGGTCTGAGGAAACATTAAGCATACAATTTTGTATTAGGATATGGTTTAAGGTATGATACTGAGGGTTAGGCTCTGGTTCATGCTTGATGCTGGATTGTGTTATGGTGTCGCTGAAGCAGGAGCCCAGTCCTTGCACTGAGAGATGGTCCTAAATGGTACCTATGCCGGTGGAATTCTACAGACAAGCCTGTCCTCTCTTTCCCCTGCAGAATGTACAAGAAGCCAATGTGCATGGTAGCAGTCTCATCATCCACACATGGAAAAAATGCAATAGAAGCATCACAGAGAGCACAAAGAACAAGCAAAGCAACCCTGAATCCCATGGTGTCTTTTTTTTTCCTATTGGTTCTGCTCATTTCAGAGAAGGAAAATAAACAAGGTCTAGATGCCATAGATGCCAGCGTCTCTAAAAGAGTTTGTTTACATTGCGGTGATGAAGGGCACTAAAGAGGGTGTTACTCTGCTCCGTGATTGGCCTCAGAGCTAGGAGGAAGGAGTGGTCACAGGAGGAACTGCTCTCCTATAGGCCAGGATTTTGGTGCTTGTGATAGATCTTTCTCCACACTTCCTGGATTTTCTTACACCACTTGTCAGCGTTTCCACTGGGGTCCATCAGATAGTATGTTCGATTGGGCTGCAAGGAAAATAAAGAGGCCATTAAGAAATTGTCCGATTCACAGTGTAGTAACTATTGACAGATACCAATAACCCACTACTCTCGTCACATTTACCGTGTGAACAAAGAAGGTCTTGAAGTTCTTGGCCTCGGGGCGCAGCTCTGGGGACCAGGGGATCTCCCCCTTCAGGACCTTGTTGACAGGGTCCACGTAGTACAGGTGTGGCCCCTCAGTGAGCAGCAGCTGCCTCCGCCGAGCAAACAGGCCCTGGAACATGTTGTAACATAACATGACCACCAGAGGGCGCTAGTGTATGTGTGACATTCCCCACCAGAAGGGGAATTCCCCTCCACTGTTGGCTGAGATCCATTTTCATGAAACTGAAATATTTCTTAGACAACACCACATGACACTGAACCCACTGACACCGCACCTGACCAAATCCACTACACTAGCTGGAGGAGAGAATTGGACTCAAGGAGACTTGAGGAATAGGTTAAGACAAACATTTAGAAGGGAAGTTTTAGCGAGACAGATCCACTTACCTTCCGCTTATCCACCGGACCCATTTTAAGGATCAAATTATTCTCCACAAACTGATGCCTGTGTGAATGAGAAACCCCCAAAAAGTCAGCACATTTACTACAGACTGCACACACACATTTGAAAATCATAATTCAATAGACAAAAATGCATTTCCTTTCAAATATGACACTTTCTACCAGTTTCCTTTCAAAGACCGTTTTTCTGTTGCATTACATGATACATAAAGTCCTGTCCACACTCAGACAGACAGACGGGGGAGGAGGGGGCGGGACTTGGGAAGGGGCATTACTCAGACAGACATGGAGGGAGGAGGGGGCGGGACATCATCATTACCAGGTGTTTCCACTGGTTTGTTTCTCCAGCAGCAGCTGCTTCTCCACCTCCGAGAACTGCAGATCCAGCTCAAAGGAGTTGTTGTCCAGGTCGTGGATGTACTGCTCGATGTTGCTGCTGGACCTCTGTGGGGGAATGGACTCGGGCGTGGAGAGGGAGTGGGTGGAGCTGGATGGGGCCACCTGCATGCTGCTGAACTGGCTCAGGAGGTCATCGTACTGGGGGGAGAATTAGGAAAATCATGGAGACTTATCTGTTATGAGAGTCCTACATTTGGTGATATGAAAGAAAATTCAGCCAGTTGGTATACAGTTTTTGGGTGTTGCCATTTCACTTGGTCAGCCCACGTTAAATGAATAACTAAATGTCATGAAAGCTGGATCCAACCGTGTTTCTTAAGCGTCAAGGTACATTATCATCAGTCAACCTGGGTGTCCTTACATTTCCATAGCAGTCCTCGTCATCCTCTGACATGGCCGGCAGGTAGGGCGTCAGCTTCGGGGGGGTCTGCACGTGGATGTCCCCCCAGGAGATGGTCTCGAAGAAGGGGTGTCCCCTCAAGGGGTCGTACCCTCCACTCTCCTCACAACCGATCCGCTTGGAGGGATCCAGCGACTACGTGGAAGTTCACAGTGTAATGTTAACTGAGGTTCTACCTGTCTGAAGAGTCCATGTTTGCTTTGCAACATATCGTAGCTGTAAATACAAACAGACCCTGCTGTTAGTGGCGTTAATGATATGGCTGTGAAGATGAAAACAGAACCTACCAAAAGCTGTTTGACAAGATCCTTGGCTTTGGGGAAGAACTTCTCAGGGAATTCATATTCCAGCTTTATAATCTTCTGGAATATTAGGTACTCGTTTCTGGTACGGAAAATACACAGCATGTGGAGAGCATTTTGAGAGGATGAAAAAAAAAGTTGACAATGTGAGAGGGTGTCTATAAAAGATCTGTAGAGCAGAGACGACCACCATAATACCAGAATTATTCCTGAACTAGAGGTTAAACATTCAGGTTTCGTGAAGGTACAAGCAGGCATCCTACTGTCCTTACCCAGCTCTGAACGGTGGTAACCCAGCCACCAGCTGATAGATTATGCATCCTAGGGCCCAAAGGTCAGAGCTAAAAAAAACAAACAAAAAGAACCACCACCAGGTCATTTTTGGTCATCATGTCCAGAAACCCAATTCCCACCATGCATGCAAAATCAAATGTATCACAGGCCTAACACTCTAAACAGACTTGAGATCAGCCGTCTAAAGGGTTGGTGTCGAGTGGTAGGACCCCCCTCACCTTTTGCAGGCTGACTTCTCCGTCAGCAGCTCAGGAGACACATACTGGGCCGTTCCTACAAATGAGTTTGCTCTTGCTGCGGGACGATAGAAGAATTGATCGTGTTGAGTATGTTGCCGTGAGGCAGGTTACAGACAGACAAGAGCACACGACGAGAGTTGCGACGCGTGAGGAAAAGCAGTATCCCTCTGAAAGTGTTAGAGGACGAGGGGCACACGAGCAGGGTGTTGGACAGAAACATCGATATACCTTGGTTGCTATCCGAGGACAGCTGCTTTGCCGTTCCAAAATCTGTAATCTGGATGTGCATCTCTTCGCTCAGTAAAATATTCTCAGGTTTCAGGTCTCTAAAAGTGGAAAATAAAAGTGAGGTGAGGTGGATGTTTCCCGTGACAAAACAAAACGGGTATGTTTGTTATCAAATGTTTGTATTGCAACTTATTTACACTGAATTGATTGTGTATTAGACATATTCATATCTGCAACGTTCTTACCTGTGTATAATCCCCTTATCATGCAAATATTCTAGTGCGCTAACTATTTCAGCCGAGTAGAATCTAGTACAGGTCTCATCAAAAGAGCCGATTTTGCGAATGTATTTCAAAAGCTCCCCATTCTTAGCATAGCTGAGGCCAAAATCTGACAGAGGGTTGTTAAGGAAAATGTCACACTCCAAGACGCAAGAACAGTGTTTACTCAAACAACAACAAAGAAAGATGAGATAATTCTGTTACTAATAGCTCTGTTTAACTACCATATCCAATGACACACTTTATTCATTTCATGAATTGCACTGGACGCAGGCGCCTAACCATTAGCCTGGACATGAGGCGTTCCTCATCAGAGCCTTGTTTTTCCATTCACACTGGATTGTCAAATTGGGGTTGAGTGGGTGGGGGGGGGCATAGGATGCATACTGTGTGTTGCAGTCATTCAGGCACCAGTCTGTGATGCCCTGCTCTTGTTAATGAAAGGATACACAACTTTTCATCGTCCTGAAACGTAAAGTAGAGTTTCACGAAGAATGGATGATCTAGAATTGACATCACATCCCTCTCTCTTTTTACGTACTGCGCCTTGTTCTCCTTCATAATATGCCGTTTCTCCAAAATCTTAACTGAAAGAGAACGATAATTTGGGGTTAGTCAAGAGGGCTGCACTAAGTACAGTCATATATACTAATGTTGTTAAAGATTTATTCAGCCTTTTATTACACACCACAGAACTACTTACTTGCATATTCTTTTGACGTTGACTGTTCTCTTGCCAAGACAACCTATAAAATGAAAGACAGCATAAACAAAGTTTAGAAATCCTAAAATGCCTTGAAAAAAGAGGCTAGCTTTTATTCAAAATCGTCTCAGCCCTCTGTAATCAATCAGGTTGAAACGAATTGAAGATGAGTACCTCAAGTATTTGACCACAAGAATGCAAGCATGTAACGACAACTATCTCGAGCTAATTCATAACCGAGATGGAATGCGACGCTACGTACGGTAGAGAAGGATCCCTCTCCCAGGATCTTGCCGAACTTGAAGTCATCGGGCCTCTTCTTACGGGGCTGCATGGCCTGCGGCGTCCGGAGCTCGGAGCCCTGGCTGGCAGGCTTGCTCGAGGCCCGAGCTTCAGAGGCAGATCCCTCCATGCTGGGACAGTGACTGCTACTTGCGCCTGGGATAGCAAGTGGCGAGCAGGAGTCGGGCTGATTTCTTACCATTGATGGATGTGGGCAGGAACAGATGACAACGCTGGATTGAATGGGCACAACATCATACTGCAAAAGGGAGAAAGACAGGGGCGTTGTGAATTGAAAAGTATTTGGGATTTGATCATGTACAGCATTGACTAAGGATATTCCAGTAAAGCATAATACATTTCCAAAAAAACTGTAGGCATTTGTGTAAGTCTACTTGAGAAAAGGGGCATTTATTCACAAAAAAAATGCTGAATCCTTTCACACTTGAAAAGGGGCAAATTGTGAAGGTGAAGTATGAAAATTGTTAGCATATAAGACTATCTTCAAATGCATTATTTCCAATTTTGTTACCAGTGTGCAAAAGTAAATATAGTAGTTTACATGCTAAAAAGGGAAATGACTAGTCTACATGCTATTCAAATGTTTTCAACCGCACTACAACGAAACGGTTCCATGATAGTTAACAGGCCAATCTCATGCACAAGGTGGTGAAATGTATCATGGATGGTGTGAAGGACAACAACAAATAGTGAAAAACAGTATCGTTTGGGGATTATAAGTAAACAAGGACCGAGTTAATATGGAATGATTGCCCAACAATGCAGTCCGTCATTCATCTATTCGAAGCATTATGTTGAATGTGCTTTAAAATACACATACGGTAATAGAGACTGATCTAAATCGTGGCTTTCACTGTGCTAGTACTGCTAGCTACAGTGGGCCCAGCCCTTTACCGGCCATGATGTAAAATACTATTTAGCTACGAGAATAGCTAGTTGCATACATCTTCCACGTGACAGTCCTGACGTAAAGTTTGAGATACGCAGCTCGGCTCACTCGACATAACATTGTTTACATAGCTAGGTGACCATCATGATAAACGTGCTGGCGTGTACCTTATAATGGTCAACTGTAAATACAGGTAGCAAGATGTCCCCAACGCTAGGAAATCGTTATAGGCTATAAATATGGCTCACCATGTTAGCATTTGCCAACAGCAGCTAAGGGGACAATTTCAGAAAGGACGTTAATGTGAAGGTCGTTCCATGCAACCAATTAAAAATATATATAGTCTACACACTATAATTTCCTGCTTGTATTGATTAAATGACAATGGACATTTAAGTATCTGGGGAGCATGTTTCACATTATAAATGTTTAGCGCTAGGTGCTTGTCCATAGTTCGGTGACTTGCTAGCTAGCTAATGGTTAGGTAGCTACCGAGTCAGACAAGCCTGGCTGGGCCACAACATGCACGAATCTATAAATGATCACACTGTCAGTGTGTTCACTATACCAACAAGTACAATTAAGAGACTAAATATATAGAACTGGTATGGCCAGTTAATTGTGTTGCCACTGTGCTACTGCTGACCAATAGTTTGCTAGCCAAATGGTTTAAACAGCGGGCTAGCTCACTAGGCTGGTGATGAACCAACATGTAGCTAGCGCCAGCTGGCTAGATTAGTTGGCTCGAGTAACACACACTAGCTAGCTAAAGTGGGGCACAACTTTGATGGGACTGTGTCTACTCTGGTCAAAGAGGGCAGTGACAGCAAGAAGTTGATAAGCCAATTAGCTAGCCATCCATCCACCACCGACATGACAAACGAAACACGCACTGCTGCATAATATCACACCTTTTAGCCGACCAAGTAGACTTCCAAGCTAGCTAGCCAGCAGATTCCAACCACGCAAAGTTGTTGACGAAAAGCATCCAGCAATGTAGCTAGCTAGCTGGTACTGGTAGCATGGGGGGGTCTAGAACAGAATGAGTCTTTGGGACTTTTCGTTCAAATGTTAATGGACATCTGTTTTGCTTAATGTATGTATGTTAGCTAGAATTTAGATATTTGCCGATAACAGCGAGATTGGTTGACTTATTTGAAGAGCACAACGGACTTCTCAAATACTCCACAAAAATGTGTCACTGTTGAAAAAGCAAATTATGTACATGTTGAAACCATTGAGGCCGCGAGACTCCAATACTCAATCTGCAACATATCGTTTTGAGTTTAAAGAAACTTTTAATTCTATTGGGATTAATACATATGACCAAATATAGGAAGTGCAACAGGGCCCTTTCTATTAACCTGTTCTGGGATTAACACAAATCAATATATTCAGGGAAAGATTTGTTAGCAAATTCAATGGATGTGCCTGGGTTGATCATGTATGACACTTAGCTAAAGCTACAACATAAACCCAGATCCATGGAACTATTCCAGTAAATAGACTGAACCAGTTCAAGCGCATTGCCAGACTAAAGCGCGTAGGGGGGAATCATAACAATCGATGAAATGTTGCGGGTTAGTAAGCGTTATTAAAAAGCGCAAACTAATTTGTTAAAGACAGTTTGGCAGTAGTATAAAGAGAAGAATGCACATAGCTAGTATTAGTCAGTCCAGCGAAGTATATTATAAGCTTGCGCTAGCAAGCTAGCATGCTATGCTACAACAGTAACGACGTTAGCAAGGTCCTCCTGATATTACCGCTGTTTGAAATGAAGGCCCAACGCATCGAAAATGTTGTCAAACTGCCGCCACACACAACATCTAAAGCAATGGCTTCGAGATGATATTCGGATGAAAGTTGCAATACTTACTAATTGACTTGTGGCTCTTGCCATGGAAGTTTTCCGCGAGTATTTATTTGGAATAAAATAATTACAGAACCTCCAGTAATGGCTGCCTCACCGCCTTCATTTTCCAGCTGTGACGTCGTTCCACAACAATGTTACCGCAAAGACAGGAGAGGATACTTCCCTGTATCCGCCCCCTCGCTTTTTTTCTTATTTTTTTTAACAAACTTCATGAAAGGTCAGAATAACAATAACTATTTTGAAAGCTATAATGCAATTTTATTGTTAGGAATGACTGCCCTAACATTAATAGTTTACCAATCTGATATTGCCTTATAAAAAAGCGTCTGTGCTTTTCGGGAAATCATCGCCTTGGACGTTTCGCAGCAACAGTTTATAACTTTTCCTATCATGTGTGATGTGTCCTAGGTTACCATATTTAGACGATATCTCTGTTGTGTCTCGGACGCTCAATAAATCTCCCTTCTTAGTATTCCAAAGTTTTTGGGAAACCAGGATTTAACACCCCAGTTGGAACTACGGGAGCTAGAATAGCATAATCTACAATTTAAATAATCAAAATAATGTGTTAATAATAATGAACGTTTAGCTATTGATGAGCATTTATTTACAGATTGGAAATAAACATCATACCATGATTTACAAAATTCCTCCAATTCTATTGACATGATTAGAAAAGTGAATTAATTTTATTGTAAGTCATTGAAGTTATTTAATACAAATCAGTTGTTTAAACAATCCTGAGGGTCACTTTATATGTTCCTTTAGTTCTTCATCATCATCTTCATCATCTTCACAATCTTCACCATCTTCTGCTTCGTCACTGCTTGAATCATCTTCCTCAGCAACACTAAATCACAGAAAACAATCAGCACTACAAGGCATTCTTTAGAACTGCATGACAGACAAAACTGTTGTTAAAGTAACTCATGCAACAGAAATGCAACCGTCTGACAAGGGTCCAATGGATATGTTAACAGGCAAACTACTTGAAATCGACGTCTCACCACTGAGGTCTGTTGAGGTTCATGCACTCCCTCCCTGAGTCAACATCGAAAGGATCTGCAAAAACAACATGTTGGGAATCAAGGGAAATTTTAGTATATTTGAAATAACAAAATGTTCCAAAGCCGTACGTCTTGAGATCAAACATTAAATGAGTAATCTACTAATCTTCTATCTCCTAAAATGTCCATCTTGTATTTTATAGTCATGTATCTATATCTATTCTGTATCTATGTCTTGCAGCAAAAAACAATTACCCTCCTAGGGAACATTTTGTGTTGTTGAAGTTAATGCTTATAGTATCTCACCAAACTCCTCCTCTTCTGGTGGTTTGTTGATGTACTCTTTCTCAGCAGCCAGCAGCTCGTCTTCTGACTGACAGGCTGCATAGCGCTCCAGCAGTGCTTTGTTCAGGTCCAGGAATACTGTACCCCACTTAAATTTTCTCAGCAGGATTACAGCCAGATCCTGAAAGCCTGCAATAGATGACCAATCATAATAGACCAAACCAATAACCAGATTCGTAATATATAAAAAACTTGTAGTAGCATCTTTAATGGTGTCATGGTGTTTCGACCGATGTAGTATTGGTTACAAGTCACTTTTGGATCAGATCTAGCCTTACCCACAATGCAGAACGTGGCAGCAAAAGCCTCAACACAAGATAACTTGCAAGGCTTGCCATAGTTGACTGGGTTTGCTGCCACCAGGAAAGGCAGCAAGCGGGGATGACTCCCTGTCATCTTACTGAAGGGAGTCTCATCAAGCTTGGCCCAAGAGCAATCAATGACTGCCAGTCCACTCTGAGCCACAATCTCTCTGATAACAACACATATGAAGACACATTCAGTACATTCAACCATGTGAGTTAGTGATACAGTCCCCAATAAAGATTTTGCCAACTATTAACATTTCCCGACTGATGCCATTACCATCACCCTGCAACTCAACACTCACCGGTCTGCTGGTGTGACATATGTTTGTGCCCATGGGGCTCAATATTAGGCCATTGAACCTCTGGTTAAGACGAAGGTTACGCACAAAGCCTTTACGGACTAGCTTCCTGCCAGTACAGCGCTTGGGGTCACAGTGGCCAAGCTCCCACATAGCCAGCGGACAGGGCAATTTCACCTGGGCAGCTTCCTCTCCTTCCTCTGGGTGCAATGAGGCTGAAGTAGAAAAAGGATAATGATTACAGTGGAAGGACAACATCATTTTTGTTCATTTAATTGGACGTGCCTCTAATATATATACAAAATACTGAACTAGTCTTCAGAAACAGAAAGAAATGCCTTTGTAGCTTTGAGTTATTACCTTGTAATGCGCCATGCATTTCTTCTGTAAAAGTTTCAAGGGATTTCCCTTTCATCTTGTGTCTTTTATCTTTCCCTTTATTGTCAGAACGATCAAATTTACCCTGCTTCTTTCGTCCCATGACAATAAACTATTTAAAATGAAGCTAGCTAGGTCAGACTTACTAGCTAACTATCTTAGACTACAGTGAGCAAACTTCCAGCAAACTCCTTTAGTTAGTGGCTACCAAGAACGGATATCCTTCACCAAATTCCGATGGACTATGACATGATTTGTAAAACGATTGCTGATATTTCTTAGACAACATCTTACCAAACGCAATATTAATACACTGAAATGTCAGCCATGCATTCATGTGTCGCACACAAGAGACGCAGGCGCAGTTTGCGTATTTTGATCAGCTGACCTGATCACGTGTTTTGTAATTGTAGGAACTAAAGTATATCTAACAGCAGCGGGATATTCTGTTGGAGTGAAATAACATTTATCGACTCAAAATAGTCAACCATGTCTTGCATACCTAATAAATCTCACCTATTGCGGATTATATGTTTAATACTTCTTGGTAAGTACCTGATTAATGACTGAATTATTACGTTCTACAGTATAGCCATACGCATGGCTACTTCAGTACTAGTACTGTATAACCCATACGTATAAGAACTCTGTTTCCTGATGTCATTGACTATTTAGTCAAGTATGATCTGAACTTCAAGGCGTGTTTACACTGCTGCTTTATTGTTGTTTTTCTTACTCAGTGTCAGATGCATTTGCGGGTAAAATGAAGATTGTGGAGGAACCAAATACATTTGGGTGAGTGCTAATGTCAGCTAAGTTACCATATCTTCACCGCTCGTTGAATATAAATAACGATGTTTTGCACCTTTTTTGTTCAGGCTCAACAATCCGTTGTTGGTTCAGGGAAGCAGGCTTCAGCCCAAGGCAACCCCATCCCCAGTATCAGGTAAAACCAATCACCTGATACCCGTTTTGAGCCAATCATAATCGTCCTAGTTTGATGACCCTGGCTTTCCCCCTCAAGGACCACCTCATCTACATACACTGGCAGGAAAGTGTTTCAGCTACATCGAGTCCACGTAAGTTCCTGTCATTACATACATTCTACCAATGTTCACAGATTACATTATAGATGTATATAAACCCTATAGTTTCCCCCTGCTCCGCACAGGTATAAATATGAATTGTGTCCATTCCACAATATCACTCAACATGAGCAGTCATTCAGGTGGAATGCTTATAGTGGAATACTTGGGTGAGTACAGCTTGCACAGCCCAGTCCTATTTGTACTAGAAATCCTTCTAACCACATCGACCATGCTGCCTTTGTCCTTCTCATTACTGAAGTATTTCCATTGACTTTCACCCCTGGTTCTCCTAACAGAATTTGGCAGGAGTGGGAAATTGTGAACAACACGTTCATGGCCATGTGGATGAGAGAAGGGGATGTATGTGGGAACCGAAATAGACAAACCAAGGTGGGTTCAGTGTTGTTTTGGCTCCTGCCCTGACCCAACATACTACATCAGACACCAGCATTGAACCCTTTGAAATCTCCAGGTCATTCTTACCTGTGGTGTAAGCAGCAAGCTGGCTCAGGTGTCGGAGCCCAGTACCTGTATTTACTCCCTGACGTTCGAGACCCCTCTAGTCTGCCACCCACATTCACTCTTAGGTAAGTCGGCTAAAAGCTGGCCATGTCTTCCTGCAAATAACACAACGTATTTGCTGAGCTCTGAAACTTGTTGTGTGTGTGTGTGTTCAACAAGTGTACCCGGTCCTAAGTGAAGTACTGCAGAAAGAATGGGATGAGGCTGAGCAGGCTCTGTATGAGGAACTAATCACTGAGCAGGTAACTATAGAACCACACCATCCTGTCCAGGAACTCGTAAACGTAAATGTTGCCAGACTACGCTCACACAATATTTGTTTTTCGGGGATCGTCTAGATACAGTAAGTAGCTCTCTAACATGTACCCGCCTTCCTTTACTGGCAGGGGTACAATAATCTACTGAGAGATATTTTTGAGGATGCTGGTTTCCTGAAAAGCCAAAAGGTCAAGGTGAAACAGGAGGTCACAACCCCTTCATATGCTCACAACTCCTTTAAGAAATGCAACGAGGTAAAGTTCAGTGCGATTCAATTCCTCCATTAGTAAGCTGTCACTACTTGTCTAAACTTTACACATGGGCTATTTGGAGAAAGTTATAAAACAAAGTTTTCTGTAGGACTTAAGCAAGCTGAGAGAAGAGATTGATAGACTACAGGCACTCCTCACACAACATAACATCCCCCACCAACCAAACACAGGTGAGCCTCATCTGCATGTCCAGATACATATCTCACTCCAGCTTTGTAGTCAAACAGTCTCAACATGAAATGTGTAATACAAGCATGTTTATCTCCCCTGCTGTGTCTCTGTGTAATTCAGATGATGTGAAGGATCCAGTGAGTAATGCTGTGGGGGACCGTTATCCGAGAGGAGACATTGGCCTCATCACAGATGTGGTCTGAAGGAATGGGACACTAGATCCATAACAAGGGGGGGGGTGGGGAATCTTGTAGCTGTCAGATGACTCAAGTTCCGAAGTCTGATGCCAACAATACAGGTCGGTCCTAGAGTCCTCCAGCCAAGCGGTCCCATTGACTCCAGCCTTTTGCCGTGTGAGGTCTGCAACAGGCGCTTTGCTCCTAACCATCTGGACACTGAGATCTGCGGCAGGGTGAACAAACCAGCCAAACGTGAGGTCTACGACTCCACCAAGCACCGCCTCAAGGGGACTGGCAAGGAGCGCCACGAACGAGAGATGGAAAGCTCTGACAGACTACAACAGGTCACATGTCTCCAGTGGAAATCCAACCGACGTTAACAAATGATGATTCAAGACCATTGCTGTTCAAATGAAACATTAGGCTTTATTGACCTAGCTCAAAGACACACGGAAAAAATATGACTGTGTGTCCATTTAGTAAGGGTTATGCACATGAGGATCCAATCAAAACAGCCGAAGGAGAACATGATGCAACGAAACTCTCTTACATTGAAGTTCCCATAACCTTTCGAGTATAAAATGACATGTCATAATGAAAAAAATGTAATAAAACAAATACTTGAGTAATGAGTCATTAACTGCTGCTTGGCTCCAATATGCTTTAAGTACAATGAACTGTACAACTTTCATTTATTATAAAAGGGATCTACAATTTATTTAGAAACAAAGAGCCCTTTTGTGATTCTGTTGTGCAAAAAGACCCTCAGCACCAGACTGTTTATAACATTTTAAGCTGACGGAGACTTTTGAATTTGAATTATGTCTGTTTATTTTGGGGTATACCCTGCAATATATATCTCTAAACAGCAGAGAGCAGTATAATACATAGTATTCTTCCTTCCCAAGCGGTAAACTAGTAGTGTATTTGAAATACTGTCATTACCTGGGCAGAGTGAAAGATGTACAGGGTTTTACTCTATGGCTGTAGGCAAGCCTAGTGAAGCACAGATCCTTTCAAATGCTACTTGAATGATTTTTTTTTACACAATGTTAATAGGTTACCTTGAATATTCTGATAGTTCTCTTTTTTTGCTTCGGTTTCTCACTGTCTCCTATCAAACCCTCCACCCTCCCTGTATCCCAGTTACCCATCATAACCAAAACACCCTCACTTCTGCCTTTCAATCTCTTCCTCACTATCCCTCGCTTTCTCCCTGTCTTTTTCTGGCACCCCCAATTATTCCTTCCTCGCCTTCGCAAAGAACACACCCGATACGTCATCCACCCCGACCCTCATATCCGGAGGCAGCGTGTACACCTCCAGCCTCACCAAGGTGTACCCACTGGCTGTAAGGCTGGCACACACCTGGGCTTCATTCAGGGGCACCACAGGGATCCTCACACCTGGTCCCCCCAGGTAATAGCTCTCCCCTAGGGCCCCGATCAGGAGGAGGTGGCCTCCGGGTCGCAGCAGCCCCCCGATGTGGCCCAGGGCCTGGGTGAAGAAGGCCAGGTTGGGGCTGACACTCTCCAGGCAGAAGCAGGACACCAGGCAGTCGGCCCCGGAGGGCGGCAAGGCGGGGAGGGCGTCCAGGGAGAGGGGCCAGGGCCGGTGCACGTCGATGTGAAGGACGTCTGAGACAACGGTGCGCAGACGGGCAGCCTTCTCCATCCATGCCGAGGGGCTGGAGAACAAAACGATGACATCATTTGATGGAGCCCACAGATACAGCTCCTCATACATATCTGATTGCCTGTCTCTGTGTCGTTTGCCTTCAGGCACACACACAGAAGTCCACCCCGTCCCCCCCCCCGTCCCCTCACCCACCTCCGACCCTCCAGCTTGCAGACGTGCTGCAGGTACGGGGTCCAGTCCAGGCTGAAGCCTTCTTCGTTGTGCAGCCAGCGTCGCAGCTCCTGCCGGTTCACCTCCAGGAAGTCTGTGAGGAGGACCTTGCTGAACACTTCACAGCCACTCAGCACCTGGTAGATGGTGGGGCCTGAACCTACGTCCAGCAACACCTCACCACTCACATCGCCTGGAGTAAGAGCGGGAGAGGGAGACGAGAAGGAGAGGTTGCGAGGGGAAAAGAGCAATATGTAGGATGGAGACAGAGCAGGAAAGAGAGGAGAGAGATAACAATGCACGGTGGCAAAGAAATGTGAGTAACAAAGATTGGAAGACAGAAGAGAGAATATGAATTCACACAGAACTAGGTCACTACTCACACACGTGCACACGAAAAGAATACTACGTTTACATTGTATTCCTTCATATTCAAATCATGCTTGATTTCCAATCACATCAAGCACATACATCACCTTACCTTCAGTGAAAGCTCTGTGTAGACACCCTAGTTTCCATGGAACGATGCTGTCTGGTCGCTCAAAGTCCGCCCGAGGTGACGTGTAGTTATACTGAAGATACGCGGCGGGATCAAACCCTTGGTAGAGAACGGCCATGGCTGCCACACCTTCTTCTCCCTCTTTCTCCTTGTCCATCCTTCTCTTTCTCCGGCTGGTTCTTGTTTGTTTGGGATATCTGTAGTCTCCTGTCAGTAGGTCACCAGGTGAGTGTGCTTCTGTCTTTTTGGAGCTGTTCTGATCTCAGAATTTATACTTGTGTGTGTATCAGACAAAGAGAGAGAGAGGGGGAGAGAGAGAGGGAAAGAGAGAGAGGGGGTTGTCATTATGTGGGCATGTACCTTTTTGGTCTGTGTTTCCACCAAGAAGGAACAAATGTGTGTTATTGTCTCCCTGCTTCAAGGCAATCAGTGTATTAATCTCTCTCTTTCTCTTACACACAAGAACATACACACACTCTCTCTCTGTCTTTCCCTCTCTTTCTCTTCATGGGATGAGATAGCGATCCCCTTTTTGGGCTGTGGAACCACCTGATAGCATTAGGGCTGTCCACTTTCCCTGGCCCAAGGCTCTGATTTCATCATCGAGAGGGCTTCCTCAACCAGGAAACCTACTAATGGCCGCCCACACAAACGGTTCCTGGCCTCTCACCCTCTTCTTTTACATCTTCTGCTATCTCCTCATCATCAAATGGGCCTTTCAAATGACAATGTACTGCAGGTGCATTAAAGTCAACTATAAGCCAGACATTTTGTTTGGTGTTTTGCTAAAAGGAGGTGGACAGGCAGCAATAGATTGATATCATATAGAGCTGTTGTAATTGGGTGGAAGGAGACTTTCTTAGTGTGAGTCAATACATATTCTTTTTTTAAATGTTGTATCTTAATGGTGCAACAGTGGATATTTCAATTAATCCACATAATAAGTCATCATCTAAAGACACAAACACACACTCACACACACACTAATGCACACACACACAAACACATGCACATACACACTCATGGAAATACATACAGACATCCACACACAAATATGTACACGCACGCACGCACATGCATGCGCACACACATACTCACACGCGCACACACCCTTTGTTTCAGCCCAGCATCATAAAGAGACAACAGCACATGGTACCAAGAGGGGAAAAATGTCACAAGCTTATTCAGTTAGTCCACTTAGCACCAGGGCTGGCCATGGCGACAGACCCACACTTTCCCATCACCCAGGAATCCCCTGTGTAAAATGTCAGTCTAATCCCATTTAGAGGGCTTACTTCAGAGATCAGACATGTAAGGTCAATTGTGTTTGTGTTTGTTTGAAAAAGTGAGTGCCGTTCTATTCGTTTCATTTGTGATTGAGTTATATTTGTTAACCAAAACATAGAAAGCTTTTAGGCTGTGGCAAATTGATTTGACTTTCATGTATCAAAGGAATTCGTAGCATAGTATCGCAACTTTTAGGGAAAACATGTGTGTTATTGAAATGGTATAATGAACCATGGTTGTCACCCTGCTGTAATAGTTTACAGTGACTGTGCATCTCATACCAGCCTTCTGCCCAAAGACACCTCATTCAAGTGTCTGGTCTAGAATCTGGGCCTTGTTTAGATGTTGAGGTTCAGTGAGTGCACATCACTGGCACCCTCCTTTGTCCTTTGAACAGTCTGATTCAAGTTTGACATTTTCATCACTTGGGAAAGAATTTGGAAGGTGTTGCCAGTAGTATTAATACGGTGTTATTCATATTGAGGGAGCAGGGCTTTGGCCAAACGGGCTTGTCGTTATCCCATCTGTGGGGGTGTGTTGGTGCAGGCGAGATGAGGGTCTGGTGCCCAAAATAACCAGAGCTTTAGTTTAATTTGGTTGGACAGTCCCTATATCTTAGTGTGTCTGACAATTGTCCTTGTGAATGAACTGAGGTGGGGGCTGGAAAATATCAATAATTTGTATTAAACAAAAAAAAAGTATTTCAGACAAAAGAAGTACTATTTACTCCCGCATACATGATATACCTACTTAAGACTCTCCATCACAGACATTTCTAGACTGTTATGGACAAAGTAGTAACCTTTGCCTGAATACTTGATATTTATTAAGCCTAAACATTAACCCTATAGACAGAGTGACAAACAGCTTCATTGTAAAGCTTTATTGTGGAAAACAACATCCCAGACACTTGAAATACATCCGTGACATTAAACGATCTATACTCCTTGGGTTCCAGTAACCAGTTAGCAAAACACGTTTAGCTTTAGGATACTGAGCATTGTAAACATGCTGCTGTATCACTTTAAAAAATACAATACATTATTGAAATAATCACACTTTCAAAATAATCTGCAACTTTAAAATATAATAATCAGTGCTGCATAAATAGTTTTCTATGGCAAAATAAACCGCAAAAAAAAGAGTGAGGTGACGTAATGGCAAAAGAAAAGAGAGAGAGAGAGGAGAGGAGAGAGAGAGAGAGGAGAAGAGAGAGAGAGGAAGAGAGAGAGAGAGAGGAGAGAGAGAGAGAGAGAGAGGAGAGAAGAGAGAGAGAGAGAGAGGGAGAGAGAGAGAGCGAGAGAGAGGGAGAGAGAGCAGAGGGAGAGAGAGAGAGAGAGAGGAGAGAGAGAGAGAGAGAGCGAGAGAGAGAGAGAGAGCTGAGAGAGCTATTGCTCTCTCTCTATGTCTCTATCTGCTCTATGCTGCTATCTCTGCTCTCTCTCTATGATCTCTACGATCTCTCTCTCTCTCTCTCTCTCTCTCTCTCTCTCTCTCTCTCACCCTCTCTGAGCTTCCGGAGCCAGCGCCCGTCCCAGGAACCTGGAGACTTTACTAAAGCCCACTTCAGTGGTCCCCAACGGGCCAACTGCCACCCCCACTGTGGATCTCCTTGGCATGGTGGTACAGTGGAGCTGCGCCATGAAGCCCCTGGAGGCCCTCGCCCCCAGGAGGGGTGGGGAGTTGGGCTGGGATCTGATGATCTGTGGGGCCCTCGGGGGGCAGCTGTGGCTCCAGGACTCCATGGAGGATGGCCCCTGAGAGGCAGCGCTGCAGCAGCATGCGGGCCTCCCACTGTCTGGAGAGGGTCTGGTTACCATGGTACTGCACCTCAGTCACAGACTGTCTACATGGTGAGAGAGAGAGAGAGAGAGAGGAGAGAGAGAGAGAGAGAGAGAGAGAGAAGTTGTTGTCTCTTGTATATTGTCTCTTCTTCTTTACCATGTAAAACTCCAGTTTACATGCAAACTATACTGTGTTGATAACATTTTGTTTTATTGAATGTAATTCAATGAGCTATGCATAACAGTGTGGTGATGTATGGACCTAAGAGCATCACTGAAGGAACATTTGATTATTCTGTGAAATGAGAAACCCTTATCAGATCGAAAACACAGCGATGAAACCACAGCAAATTCACAGCAGGAATGTAAAAAAGTGAGGCCATGCATACAGAATCAGTAATGCCGTACGTGTGTGTGTGGTGTGTGTGTGGTGTGTGTACAGCTGGCAGTGCCACCCACCTGTCCCACGGGCGAGGGATGAGGCAGACACTGTGCCAGTGGGCGTTATAGGTCTGTCCCTTCTGCCAGTCCTCCTCCTGAACACTGCTGTCCAGCGCCAGGACCCTCACACTGCCCACCCCCAGGTTCCTCATCCCCCCCCGGGTGTGTCTGAATCGGTGCTCGTCTGGGAGTGAGTGGCTCTCTCTTCTGCGTCCGTTGATTTGGGAAGGGTATCTGTCAATCAGTCCATTCTTTGGTCCACTTCCTGTCCGGGCAGATAGCTGACGGGCTGTCAGTTTAGGGGTACTGCAGAGTGAGTGATCGGCAGTGGTCACGGCTTGTACCTGTGCCTTTGCCCCAAGGCTGGTTCTGTCTGCTTCGGTAAGTGCTCTCTGTTCCTATGTCGTGGATCAGATTGATAGATTGGGTCTAAGCCAGCTGTTTCTCTCTCTGCGTCCAGGTGGATGGACTGAAGCTGGTCACAGAATGGTGCTGTGTCGCTTTGAGACTTTGTTGTGTGCGACTGGGCTTATATAGCCTATTCATGGGCTATTTTAGAATGTTTTTCTTGTACGCCTGATTGTGATGACACTCGACACCAGTCGTCTGGCTGGCACTCACAGTGGAGAGAGATAATGAGAGACAGATGACGGGAAGGATTCTTTTACACACATACACACATGTACATACGCACACACACACATACACAAGCGCACACACACATAAAAAAACACACACATAAAGTACAGATAACAACTTGCAAAGCACTCAGTTGCTAACCCTACCAGCATAACATGTTTGGTCATGACGCCTACAACCCATACATTAACACGTGGCAATTGATTTAGATATCTGACAACTGTCACATGAATATAAGCACTCTTTATCGAAATGATACACTGTTGTTTGGTCCCCACAATGTATTTTACGTATTAAAAATACCTACGGACAAATGTGGTCTACTTTCAAATTCACACTCGGCAAACAAACATTTTTACTCTTGCGAACTTGCCTGGATTTACTTTTTACAATTTGTCACAGCTATAATGAAGGTTTTCTAATAAAGTTGCCTGGTTGCCTGTAAGACTGTCAGTGATTCTGCTGGGCAATGATGTGTGTTGATGGAAAGAGTAGGTTTGTGAGCCATGTCTAAACCTCAAAAGTTTCCAGTGGGCAGCAATCATCTCTAAGTGCCATTACACAAGAACAGGTCAAAGTTCAACCTGTGGCATGAAGAGGATGTACAATGTGTCTGTAAATGGATGACCCATACAGGAGAATCTAGCTAAACTGAAGATTTGGTTATTTGAAAACAAATATTAAAACTAATAAATAATAATCTCCAGACTACCCCTATAAAAAAGCATATCACATGAAGAAAAGCTACCGTTTGAGAGACTTGTGGTAAGTTAAAGAGGGCACAGAGTCAGAAGAAGGAGATACAGAGTTGTATCCTACGGAGTGCGCACAAACACAGACACACACATCCTGTTACCATATTAAGAGATCCAGGTAGAGTCAGGTTTCCCTAGGGACAGATGAAGAGATAAGGAGGCAAAGGGGGGAAAGAGGGAAGATAAGGAGTGAACAGACATGAGGAGTGTGGCAGATACTGGTTGAAAGAGAGAGAACAGATAAGTTGTTGACCTATAAATAGAACTGGTTGAGAGACAATAAAACTGACAAGAAGTAGGATGAACTGGTTGCTAGGTTTAGTTTCTTGACTGATGATGGTTGAAGTCTGACAGAAAATGTATGTGACATGTGCAGAGTGGACATAAGACCTCACAACAACAAACACATAAGCACTCCAAAGCCTAATATATATATTTTTTATATTACAGCACACACAGGTTCCTATCTCTATAGTTTTATTATATTATATTAATAAGTGCAATACATTATACCAATATATAAGTAATGAATTGTTAAGTTGTGTTTCCTGAAGATGTGGTACTACATGACAATCTGGGCACAAATAGGAAGAAAGGAAGCCTTGGTGAGATTAATACGTTAATTAGGATTTTCATTTGATTGTTTTAAGTGGGGAGAGTGTTTGCATAAATCAAGGTCAATTACTTTTTTTAATAAATAAAAAAGTTTTATCTGGCCACTAGATGTCAGTTTAAGACTGTGGCATACAGTGCACAAACATCCTGGTGTGTAGGGCATTCAGGTTTATGATGTTTAGTTGAGTGAGTATGTTAGAGTTATGCTGCTTGCTGTTTATGAAGATGTCATGTGAACTTCCCACTATCCATTACCCACTCTGACCCACACTTCTTCTCAAAAGCAGTTGTGTCTGTTTTAAACTGTAAATATACTTTAAATACAATGTGTTATACTGTACTTTCAAATATATTCAGATATAACTGTGTTCCCAGGAGCACATACTATACACCCTAACAACAGACATACAAATGAATCATAAAATGAATAATATAGTCATTTTATTAGCAATGAACATAAGAAGTATCTACTTTTTTTATAAACGATTTGACAAAATGATCACTCGTGTAGACCCATGCACATTCTGCTCCGTGCGGACAACACACAGGGCATGCATGGTGTCCTTCATCAATACTTCAAAACAGATTCTTTATACCAAGACAGGCTCACAACCCCTTGACACAATTGTCAGAGTTGCAACAAAGTGGCCAATTTGGCCTGCTGGACATCATATCCCATGATGCAGCAGCCTGGGCCAAGATGGATGGGCCATCTGGATAATTCCACACATGCTCATACACTGACCTTCTAGAGTTATCTTTCTGATAAAATTCCCTGTATTTTGTTACACACGCACACACGTACCAGCACACGCGAACATACATCTCTCATCTTACTTTAAGTTGGTTAGTAACAATAAAAAAGACTTGAATCAACCTTAACCACTCCCTTTTCTCTCAGCACACATCGTCATTCTCCCTTCCCCTCCCCTCCATCATCATCCTCCTCTTCGTCCTCATCTCCATGATGGTCTCTCCGGGGGTTGACAGGAAGTGATCTTCTCTCGGAATTGACCTCTGATCCCAAGAGCCTTGTTGATTGGTTCTCCATAGACTTCATATCTGTCTGGGATTCTAAGGAAAAACCAAGACGTGCGTCTCCAGGTTAAACTTTGCAGCGTTTGTTCAGGATATTATTAGCAGTGGGTTACGTGGGAGAGGGTGTGAGAAGCAGAGAGGCAGAGAAGTCGAAGTGTTTGTTGCGAGTGTGTCACCTGTGTCTGTGTTTGGGAACAACTCCTGATTGTCCTCACTGTCCTCGTCTTCAGAGGAGGGGTCCTCTCTGTCTACCGACCCCAGAGTCTCCATATGGGCCTGGGCCATCCTCTGTACAGCTGTGCAAACACATATACACACGCAGACATGCACACGCACACACACGTGCACACATGCACGCACACGCACGTACAAAAACAAAGAGGAGAATGTTTGAGCACAGCTGTGGCAACAGTTTTTGCAACTTTTGGCGTCTTAAAATCAAGTGCACATTCCAATGACCAGGCTGTTTAGTCACAGGAAAGAACAATGTGACACTCAGGTCTGTCAAGTTCTAAATATCAAGTTTTCCATTTCCATCTCCTGGAATTATCATCACTTTCCAACTACGTCCCGCCTCCTTCTATTGCGAAATAGTGCTGAAACTTTCTGTAAATCCCACTCCAACATACACACATGCATGCACCTGCTGTATACACATTCAAGATAGTTCAATGTGAAGCATGCTGTTGTTTAATTTAGCTAGTCATTTTAACACAAATTTAAGTAATGTTTCTGTAGAAATATATACTAGGTGGGCAGAACTACTATAGAACTAACTTCAGGATGTCCTGTGTAACAACAGTCAGAACATTCATGTATTTGTTGTCTGTGTATTGGTGTGTGGGTCTGTGAATGTGTGTGTGACAAGTCTGTATTACAGCTGTGTTCCCCGTCCTCTAATCTAGGATGATCCAGAAGAACGCAGACTCACAGCTGTCTCTGCCCTTAATCTCACAGCACCCACACGTTAACACACAGAACACACACACACACATGCACATACACATTCCCCATTCCCGCCCACACAAACACCTTGCGTAGAGATTTAGACTTTCCATTAAAAATCTACTCTGTCAAAAAGGATGGAGGCCACATGGGCAAGCAGACACAACAAGGGGAGGTCTTTTAAATTGCATCTGCATTATGTAACACACACAAGTACGAGCACAAACACACACACACATGAACACGCACCCGTCCACAGAAACAAAACCACACGCATAAACACACATACAATTACACACCCACACATAAACACACACACAAACACTGTGGCACACAGTTGATGTACCTTTGAGTGACGGTGGTTGATACACTGTGGCATTGACTCTCTTTGTTTTGAGGACACCATGTTCCCACTGCCCAAACAAAGAAAAATACAATTAAAACATCATGAAAAGAGAAGAGTTTAACCCTTCGTTTGGAAGCAGCCATGATGGTACCTACCTGTGTGGGATTATCATCGTCAGGAGATGCATGGTCTGTCAGTCTGAACAACGTAGCAGGTGTTGGTCTCCTCCGTCGAATCTAAATGAAAGACTGGGTTAAGATCTTTACCTAGATAGGTTGTGGTCATGTCCCACCAGTTAGAGGCCATCATATTTGACAGGTTCCATTTGTTAAGCAGCTAAACCAACTGTTTCAACTGTTTTGCACTTTCCCCCAGTTTTTTTGTGGCAAACCAAACTGGACCCAATCCTTGTTTACACATCTGAAAAACAGATTACATTTAAAAAATAAATAAAATACATATTTTCTTCCGGTAAAGAAACAGCATTGCAGAATTATTTGACAGTGCACAGACAGGAGCAATGTTGTTTACTGTAATTGGATCTACAAAGTCTTTTCCCCAAAATAGTTTTCCCAAATCCTGCTCACTAGTGTATACAACCCACTGTAAAACATTGTTAATTTCCTTAGCCAATACACTACAATATACGCATTATCTGTGTATCAAACTCAGACCAACCATAAAATAGTAGTTGGATGAAAACATAAGGTCACATCACAATACAACAGCAGCAAATTATTTGGAACCCAGATAATCCTAAAGGCTAGATTACATCATGACCATAATGGCTTCCTGGTTTAAAAGTATGTCCGGATAGGGATAGCTGGATTATAATATTTTCCATTTTGCTCCATTTCCTTCTCCTTAGTCTGACTGTGGTAATCTTGTGCTCTTTTCACCCCTGTCTAATCCTGGCTGTTCCTTCCCCATCCAATGTACTTCCAGTTCTTTTAAAATCCTCTTTTGGGATTTTTGATTTGTGCTCCTTTCTTAACTTTTGCTATGGTTTGTCTGTCAAGCGGAGATGCTAGCAGGATGGTGTTTCAGAGGTTTGCCTGTCGAGCAGAGATGCTAGCAGGATGGTGTTTCAGAGGTTTGCCTGTCGAGCGGAGATGCTAGCAGGATGGTGTTTCAGAGGTTTGCCTGTCGAGCAGAGATGCTAGCAGGATGGTGTTTCAGAGGTTTGCCTGTCGAGCAGAGATGCTAGCAGGATGGTGTTTCAGAGGTTTGCCTGTCGAGCAGAGATCTTAGCAGGATGGTGTTTCAGAGGTTTCCCTGTCGAGCGGAGATGCTAGCAGGATGGTGTTTCAGAGGTTTGCCTGTCGAGCGGAGATGCTAGCAGGATGGTGTTTCAGAGGTTTGCCTGTTGAGCAGAGATGCTAGCAGGATGGTGTTTCAGAGGTTTGCCTGTCAAGCAGAGATGCTAGCAGGATGGTGTTTCAGAGGAGGGTTGACAGTGGGGTCTTCGGTTATTTT
The DNA here is from genome assembly GCA_903064625.1 of Mallotus villosus. Lineage (NCBI taxonomy): Eukaryota > Metazoa > Chordata > Actinopteri > Osmeriformes > Salangidae > Mallotus > Mallotus villosus. The sequence goes on along the minus strand of CAEFZP010005597.1, from coordinate 85,935 downwards.
AAATGTGGTGTTATAAGTCATTCACACACACACACACACACACATTTCTCAAGAAGACCAATCTCATCTCATGAGCAGACATGATCATCTCCCTGACCTGCGGGGGCTCCAGGTGAGCAGATGAAGCTGCATATGAGTGTGCCCTTCCCCGAGGAAGGAGGTGGAGGAGGAAGGAGTGGGAGGATGGCCAGGGCTGGAAGGCACCACTTGAAATTCCACTCCTCCCCCTCACATTCAGTTCTCGCGTACATAGTTGTGGTAGATCTTTGACTGAAGATAGGGGGTCGATCACGGCTCAAATACTAACCCTCAGGTTTGTGGGGATAACATCATATTAATGGATCATGTGGACTGTGGGGTTCTCATCTGCTAGTCTCATCCCTTCATTTACAGGTCCAGGAACGTTCTAGGTTTCTGTCTTGGAACGGCAACATAGCTCCGATACTTTCTAGTCGATGTTATTTTATACTTTGAACGAGTAGAAACTTTTGAAATTGGTATAGCTCAGTGGTAGAGCATTACCTGTTAATGACATCAGTCATTTACAGCGAATGTCCTGTACAGATGGGAAGTACTGTTGTAATATTAACCCAGTGTTGCTCTATTTTGATCCTTTCCAGAAAAAAGGTATCCTCATCCACATCTCCAAGGCAACCATGACACACATGAGTTGATGATCTACCCTGTACTATTCCACTTTGAAAGGAATGCCTCCCACCTATCCATTCAACTGCTCCACACAGTCACACAGTGGCAAACCACAAATAACTTCATAATAGCGTGCACAAAGGCTGTGTGTGCTGCAATGTAACAATCTCAATTGAAATACATTTTCAAAAAACTTTGAATTGAAGAATGTAGTCAGACAAGGTTAGTTTCAGATTGTGCAGCCTATCGCAGGCATACTGTCGAGGGCATGTCATTTCAGGTGAGGGAAGCAGCTTGACTCCATTTAACCTGCTCACCACCCTGCCTGCCTAACCGATGGCAATGGCTCATCAATCATTTGGAGTGGGAAGGCGGGTGGATCTGGGCAGACCAGATTAGTTTAACCCGTGAGTCAGAGAAGGGGACTGTGTGTGTGTGTGTGTTGGAGGGGGGGGTGGGGGGGACAAGAGCCCACATTAGAGCAGATTAAACTTTTATCCTGATTCAAGTGATGAGGATGGGCACGCGGCAGGTCAGGCTCAGAGCAAAACAAACACTCGACATCTGGGGACCTGAGGGTGAATCACTACCACAGGGAAACAGCCACTGTGGAAGACGCTGGCTGGGGTCAGCTGGCTGGGGTCAGCTGGCTGGGGTCAGCTGGCTGGGGTCAGGTGGCTGGGGTCAGCTGGCTGGGGTCAGGTGGCTGGGGTCAGCTGGCTGGGGTCAGCTGGCTGGGGTCAGGTGGCTGGGGTCAGCTGGCTGGGGTCAGCTGGCTGGGGTCAGCTGGCTGGGGTCAGCTGGCTGGGGTCAGATGGCTGGGGTCAGCTGGCTGGGGTCAGCTGGCTGGGGTCAGCTGGCTGGGGTGAGGTGGCTGGGGTCAGGTGGCTGGGGTCAGCTGGCTGGGGTCAGGTGGCTGGGGTCAGGTGGCTGGGGTCAGGTGGCTGGGGTCAGGTGGCTGGGGTCAGCTGGCTGGGGTCAGGTGGCTGGGGTCAGGTGGCTGGCTCATAGGTAGTGGGGCTGGTAAGTCAATACACAGTGGTAAACTGTACAATAGCTTTTCCATGAAGTAATTAATAAGCAGAGCTCTGTTGTCATCAGTTCCTGCTGTGTGCTGTCTTCCACTCGAAGACTCAGTGCTCTTCACGGCATACAGAAGCCCTAAGGATACATTCATCAATTTGATTGGGAGATTAAGGTGTGTGAAGTTGATTTCTTCTGTTATGAGTACAATACTTGCTGAAGTATAATAGGGAATTAATCATGGCTGCCTGTTTAAACACTAATTATTGTCTAAATGAATGCCTTGGGAGAACAGTTTCAAATGAGTGAACTCCTTTTCCAGGGTGAAAAGAAGGTAGGGCACAGAGCTACCTCCATAAGGACATTAGTTTTACTGCACATGATTTCATTTCATTTGAGTTATGTAAAGGATTATCATCACATGAACTTTCATGCGTTGCTTAACGGTCTTTAGGAAAGTGAACAAGTGAACACGATTTAGAATTTGATGTTTTTAAGCTATTTCTAAAGTGTCAAAGCGTTTTCCATTTTCCCCGAGGCTCAGCAGTGGTCAGATCAAATGTTCCTCAACACAGAACAACAGCTCTCCATTTGCATATTGGAGTGCTGATGAAGAGAATGTGTGAAGATGATAGCATAGAAGAAAACAGCACGGCCTTAACCTACAAACCAGAAAACATTCACAGTTTCAACACATTCCTTTCATTACTGGTCAAACCCTTAGAAGAAACATATAGACAGTAGGATCCATGCCTCCCGTGCTTTGCAGAAATAATCAAATCTCTTTGTCCCCCCCGTCCCCCCTGCCCGTCCCCCCGTCCGTCCCCCCAGACCTTAAGCAAAGTTGAAAGGTATCTGTCCATGACATGCATGGTTTGGAAAAGTCCTTTGTAGGAACATGCAGGCAACATTCTTGGAACAATGCTAACCCCTATGTTAAATCAAAGGTCACGATCTGGTGCCCTCATCATACATGAACCAATCACGGTGTACACAGACTTGCCTTTGTCTTGCTGCAACCTGGCTGAAGTGTATGGCTCTCTGGAAGGGCCTCAGCCATGAGCAGAGTCTGCTCCACAAGCTGCTTCACTTGCATCACACTATATGCATACTATGTGTACTGTACTGTATGTCAATTATGCAAACAAAAGTGTAAAAAAGGAAATCGTTTTTCCCCTTCGCAACAAGTAGATGCCCCTGTTGAATACATACATATTCATCCCATCCCCGGCTCCTGTCTTCCACCGCTTGTGGTCGCCCAGCCCCCCGAGGCCTTTGTGAGCTACAAGTGTTTACAGAGACAGTCGTGCTCCCTGGGCGGGCGAGAGCTGTGGGCGGCTTCACCGTGGAGTGGCTCTCATCGCTGCAGGGACGCATATTAACACGTGTAGTCTCACTGCAGCCATTCACACGCTGGGTGGTTGAATATGCATGTGAAATTAATTGAGAAATGCAAATAGGAGAATTGAGTCTTTGATGTTTACTACTATACTTGTGCTAACTTTTGTTAGGCTTTTTGTCAAGACTTACTGTGTGACAAAGAAACCAATTTATTTCCAAGTAAAATCCTATTAACTTGGTGGTCCATACTGTGTTTTCATATACTTGTACGAATTAGGTAATATTCCTCTAAATCAAATAGAAGCTAAACGCGTTTAGCTACTCCATATGAATTATTCACAAGAAGACGTGAATTAGATTTCAGCTCATTCAATCCAGGGGATGGAGGAAAATTAATTTGTAAAGTGACCATTGCTTTTATGAGGGGATTACTGGCAATGGTGGATTGAGTGTTATTGGTTTGGTAAATGTATACTGTACATAGAAATATGCAATCTTTACAGATGGATCTTAATTTGGTTCCACAGTTTCAAGACCTGAGAATAAGTTCACCAGGAGATTAGAGATCCAGGAGATCTGATTTCCTTTTGAAACATTAAAATGTAATCAATTATGTAATCATTTAGCAGACCCTTTTATCCAAAGTGACATCTTGATCTGCAAATGCTCTACCACTGAGCTATTACCCAACCCCACATATCCTTTAATTTAAACCTATGAATTCAGTGAATTCCATCTGATACTAGTCCCTCTTAATGATTCCTGATGACAGAAAATCTATTAAAAAGCATATTAAAAAATTGATTGTTTTGATGGGGTTAGAGTCGTGGTATATTAATATGAACTATTTTTGCAGTATCCCACTTGTAACGCGTCTTTACAGTTCTAGTTTATGTCGACATGGCTTCTACATCTATTCAAATGTTTTAATATTTCTCTCCTGTTCCTCCTCTTCTTGTCCACGCTTCCTCCGTTCCCTTCTCCTCTCTATCACCTTATCTGCCCTTGAAGACACAGTTAAATACACCTACAGTCTCTCCTTCCTGTCTCCAGTGCCTCCCTCCTTCCCTTCTCCCCGCCCTCCCTAGACCCCAATCTCATTTCTATGCTAATGAGGTTTGGCAGTGTTGTTGTTTATGCCGTGTGCCGTCCCCTGCTGGCCCTCACGTGCGCACAGCACGCATCAACTGGAAGATGGGTGGTCCGCACCGCAGACTGCTCCCCATTAGATGTTTAATGTATGCACCTTCCTGCCAAAGCAGATTCCTTGTCTGTGCACTGTGAACTTTCATGGTAAATAAAACCCAGTTTTGACTGTGATTCTGATTGAAATGCACGTGAAGCCCTTCCCATAGGTCCATGTCCAATAACAGAGAACACTGTGAGACTCTATGTCTGACTCAGTCTCCTTCGTGCGTCATACTGAGGAGATGGAAGACGCCCGCCCTTGACCTGTTTCTGTAGCGCTACAGAGGACCCCATTCATGTGGTAATGTTGCCTCCCTACACCTCAATGTGCCCTTGACAACTAACAACAACTTGGCAGACTCCGCATGAGCTGCTTGACTCCAAAAAATATATTGTCAGACACGAGAGGCGAGTGAAAAGTCCCAGAGGCAGAGGTGAGGGACTGGGAGGTGTGGAGGGAGGGAGGGGCCTGGAGCACAAGAACCACAGCCAGTTGTTTGGTAAGACCCTGGCACTGTCCACAGCAGACGCAGGGAGAAAGTAGAAAGCAGTCAATATGAGCCCTTGCTACATTCCGGCGGGTTAGCAGATAAACCCGACATCCTCGGCTCATGGTCACTTCTTCCAGCTGTATTTGAATTCCTGACATGGCACCTAGTTAGTCATGCATGTTCTGTTCCCCTGGTGGATTCTCCCTGACTCTGCATCCTCCTCCCTGGGAACATCTGGGTCCAGATTAGTCAGGAGATGAGATGTAGCCGTGGTGCTGTGATTAAGACGGGCACGGGGGTGGCCGAGGAGAGTTGAGGTGGATGCGAGGACCTCTCATCCCTTGACTGCGTGCAGTTGTAGACAAAACAGCCTACGCTGATTAAAAAAAGACTCTGACGTCTGTTAGTGATATTTCTTAGGACTGCTTTGCCAATTGAAGGGCAAATGTGGCTTTTTCTTGTTTATTGTTGTTGTTTCTTGTCTAATCTATTATCTGGCATTGTTGGGTTGGTCTCACACTTATAAAATCACCTCTCAAATAACACACGGGATGATCTTTCACTCGTACACATGATCTCCTTGAGTTTTTATCTGAATTCTCTCGTGTCCCCCAGGTGCAGGTTTCCTCCCCCTTCCCCTCATTTACCTGTCCTTTCTCTTGGTTTTATTCTCGCTCTCTTCTCCTGTCTGGTATAGTTGCTGGGGCAGAGAGTTGCCTCATCACTTTCAGGGTACTCTTGCTGAACCTGCATGGCTCAGCTCAAAACCCTTCACCAACCCCATCCTCCAGCCCAGCGGAAAATTTGCACACAATGAAAACACAAGTCCTGCTTCCTCAGTTACATAACTAGCTGGCCGGCACTGTGACGGTGTGATAGAGTGTTTGGGCAGTTCAGCTGCAGAGAGTAAAGGGCATTTATTATCTGGATAGTCTTTAAGAACATTACTGCTAACGTTGCAGGTTGGGCTCTTGTTTTTTCACGATGCCAAGTTGTAGAGAGGAAACACGTACTTGAAGTCCACTCTACACTCCACGTTGGCCTCTTGTCTTTCTCTCATGCAAGCAACTTGCTCAAGAGCTTTCGCAGAAAATGCCCTTCACGGGAGATCCCTTTAAAGTGTAGCGCCCTAGGTGTGAAACAGGTAAACTTGAGCATGCGCGTACACAAACACACACACACACACAAACACACACACTCACTCACCATCTCCACCTGCCGCGCGTCCAGCTGGGTCGGGACAGCAGACGGTACGGAGAACTGGATCTTCCTGCTGTCCTTCGCTGCCTCTCTGTCCATCTCTGCAGGGAGCAGGGGGATCCATGGAGCTACTTCTGCAGCCAACTCACAGATGGCCGGGGGAAAGAAAGAAAAAAAAAGAAGGAAAACCTTTCGGATGGGTACTTAGAAGTCTACCGATAATTTTCCCGTGTCGACTGTCTCAGTTTTCCTGGAGAAGCGGAGGTTAAGACTGCAAGTGGAGGGGTGCTCTTGTGACAAGAGGGTTCCCTTCAGTGTTTCCTCCTCCTGCGCTCCTGCAACACTGGGCTTTGGAGCTGAGGTGTGACGGCTCCCAATATCCTTCTTTCTTGCTCTATATTCGTCAGCCTGTCAGCCCGGTGCACTGTGCCGTGAGTGGCTCAGTGAATTGGACTCAGCTCGCGATCGCTCGAGAGTAGAGCAGAGAGAGCAGAGAGAGAGAGAGCGCGAGCGAGAGCGAAAGAGCGGTGCGACAGACACGAAAGACAGAAAGACCCTCAGAGCACGCAGATCTCTCTCTCTATCATCGTCTCTCTCTCTCTCTATCTCTCTCTCTCTCTCTCTCTCTCTCTCTCTCTCCCTTTTTCTCTCTGTCTCTCTCTCCCTCTTTCTCTCTGTCTCTCACTCTCTCCCGCGCTCCACTACTCTCCCTGGCTCTCGATCACACTCCCTCGTTCTAAACCTGTGCCGCGTGAGTGAAGGAGGGATGGCCTCTACTACCTCAGTGGGAGGGATGGTGGGAGGGATGAATGAGGGAATGTTGGAGGAGGAGTGTGTGCGTGTGTGTGCGTGTGTGTGTGTGTGTGTGTGTGTGAGAGTGACAGGGTGGAGGGGATTCAGGGGGGTAGGAAGGCTACAAGTGCTGGATGCTAAGCTGAAGCTGATTTGTTCACAGTATAGAATCTAATCTCACCCCAGTGCTGTTGTTCTCTCTGTGCCCTTGACCTTGTCTGAAAGAACTGGGAGCTGCTATTGGTGGAGCAGATATTGGTGGCAGCAGATATGTACCGGCAGAGTCAGGTTGTTAAGATGTGACACAGACACACATCTCATGAGAACAGAAAAGAGAGGAGGACCTGTCAGTCATTTTAGACCAAATCAGTCAGCCTAAGTCAGTAGACACAGTGGACCACAACAGTTCCCCTTAGTTAAGTAACAATTGTTTTGTTGATGTTACAATTGACAGACAAGTAACCTCACACTGGCAGATGTAATCGTGATGATAATGTTTAAATAATGACATCCTCATAACAGATGATGTGAAAGATAAACAACAATTAGCCGGTGATAAAATGTGTAATTCTTAAGCCAATCATACTCTTTATCTGAAAGAAAAGACAAGCACTTAAAAATTGTAATTCCGAATAATAGGACTATAATAGTCCCTCATCACCTTTCACCTTCTATTCTTAAACGCTGGATACAATCCTCGTATCAGTTCTTTTTTAAGCATAAAGAGATATTGCCATGGCAACAGTAACTTTACACACAGCTGAATATTTGTGTGTTTGCGTTACAGTACCTGGTTCCACAGTGTGGAGGGGAGGGGGGGAAGAGAAAGGGAGAGAGAGAGCCCAAAGCAGAGCAGAACAGAGCAGACTAGAGCAGAGCATTACAGAGCAGACTAGAGTAGAGCATTACAGAGCAGACTAGAGCAGACTAGAGTAGAGCATTACAGAGCAGACTAGAGTAGAGCATTACAGAGCAGACTAGAGCAGACTAGAGTAGAGCATTACAGAGCAGACTAGAGCAGACTAGAGCAGAGCATTACAGAGCAGACTGGAGCAGACTAGAGTAGAGCATTACAGAGCAGACTAGAGCAGACTAGAGCAGACTAGAGCAGAGCATTACAGAGCAGACTAGAGCAGACTAGAGTAGAGCATTACAGAGCAGACTAGAGCAGACTAGAGCAGAGCATTACAGAGCAGACTAGAGCAGACTAGAGTAGAGCATTACAGAGCAGACTAGAGCAGACTAGAGTCAGACTAGAGTAGAGCATTACAGAGCAGACTAGAGCAGACTAGAGCATACTAGAGCAGAGCATTACAGAGCAGACTAGAGCAGACTAGAGCATACTAGAGCAGAGCATTACAGAGCAGACTAGAGCAGACTAGAGTAGAGCATTACAGAGCAGACTAGAGCAGACTAGAGCAGAGCATTACAGAGCAGACTAGAGTAGAGCATTACAGAGCAGACTAGAGCAGACTAGAGCAGACTAGAGCATACTAGAGTAGAGCATTACAGAGCAGACTAGAGTAGAGCATTACAGAGCAGACTAGAGCAGACTAGCACAGACTAAAGCAGACTAGAGTAGAGCATTAGTGAGCAGACTAGAGCAGACTAGCACAGACTAAAGCAGACTAGAGTAGACTAGAGTAGACTAGAGTAGACTAGAGTAGACTAGAGTAGACTAGAGTAGAGCATTACTGAGCAGACTAGAGCAGACTAGAGCAGACTAGAGCAGAGCAAGATCAGATGAAAATAAACAAACATAAGCAGCCACCCTGTCTGCTCTCTGGCCGCTAAGCCAATGACCCCACAGGGGTCAGCAGGACAGCAGACTCACCAGGGCTCAGCTCAACTGAGAGAAGCTGAGGGGACTGAAGATGGAATAGAGGGATGCAGGAGAGAGGAAGGGAGAGAGAGAGGGGAGGAACCACAAATGATGAATAACAAAGATGGGAGGACAGGAGTGAAGCGGTAACTGGAGGCCCAATGGACAGAGACATTGTTGAGACTGGGAAGGATGTCATCAGCTGTTAAACCATAGAAGCAGCAGACACACTTGTCATTGGACGCAAATAAAGTCGCAACCAAGCGTCTGACCCACTGCCATGAAACCAATTACCAGGACATTTCACCACCTGGTTATCCAAGTGCTCTGGTTTGCACCCGAGGGCATGGGCAAGAGTCCCAGAGTTACCTAACCCAGACCTGCACGTGCACATACACATCAACGCTTGCAGCTCCTGGTCTCTTTCATCTTGTACGAGCACACACACACACACCACTGCCTTCTCCCACCACAAAGGTACTAACACACGCACACGCCCGTACACACATACAGTACACTGGTGCGCCATAGGCCCTTATTAACAATGCATGGGCATGGGCATCTGACAGACCTGACTGCTCTTACGAGGTGGGTTGGCTAGGAGATAAATCACCCATCCGATAATGCAGATGGGAACATGGTTTTCTATTGTGGAAGAAGCTACTGTCTGGGGAGTAGAGCTCTACCACTGCCATTGGACCTAACTGGAGCAAGACAATGTTATAATTAGAACAGGGTGAGGTGTAGACCCTAGTGTTGGTTCTTCGTTCCCTTGGCACGTACTCTTAACTGTGCTTCCTGTGGCTTGAGTTTCCTTCCAAACTGTTCTTCTCTCCTATGATGTCCTTCATTATATCTGTCTCATCTTGGCAGTGCTCCAAAGACAGGGAGGTGATCAATCAGTCAATGCATCAATTGATCACGTTTCAAATACAAAAAACGAGTACATAAATCTCTGTGCGCCGACTGACGCGCAAAACACTATGCACGTGACTTAACGTCTGCCATGACAGACATTGTGACACCGCTGCCTTCCCACAGTCTCATAGGTTAAGGAGAATGAATGGTTCTTAGAATGAGATCTAAACGCATCTACATTCGAAGACTTGATGCATAGTGCTAGTCCATAGGTTTGGGCAGCATCGGAGAAGTCATGATCACCATTAATAGGGAATTGAGACTTTAGTTGTCAGTGCAGTCGTGTGGAGGCCACATCATGGGGAGCTTGCCCCTTCTGTCTTTGGAGAGGGGAAACTGTAGTTTGTGGTTAGCACAAGGGACACAACTGTGTAAGACAAATCATAAGGTATGGTATGGTAGATACACACAATTTCCCGCACACAAAGACACACACACACACAAACGCACGTAAGGCATTGTCAGATCAGACAGGGCAATGGGACATGATCGGATCTCATCACTGCAGACTACCACTAATCCTCTGCACCATGATTATTTTGACACATAAATTGATTACTTAAAAAAAAATGTGTGGCCTGCTCAAAGAAAATATATCAATTAGATGCAATGTGAAAGATTGTCAGACACAGCAAGAAGACACTTGTGAGGTTCTGTTTTTCCACCACCAGGTGTCGCCCACACATTGTTTTCCAAGTCACCGCTCAGGAATTGATTTACTTCCTCAAAAGCAGTGTCACATTTTGTGGTGCTTCATGCAACCACGCATACTATAACAATTACATGTAAACCAGAGAGAAATCAGAGTCCAATTGAAATATATTCTGTCAATGAATAGGACTAAAGATATATTTTAATAGTTTCAGATAACTAACCCTCTAAATAAATACCTATTAAATTCAACCGGACTTGACCTCTGAGGTCTGACCAGAATAATGTAATGAAATCATCATAAACATTTGGCTCTGGCATTTAGCATAAACAAATTCAACAAGCACTTTATTTACATTTATCTTTCGAGGGGACATTACCTAATCTCATCGGATGTATTCTTTTTGCTGCTACAAACAGACAGGACATAACCTTGGGTACATTTATTAAGTTTCAGCTGTTGTCAGGGAAACAAGCTAAATCTGATGTCAGGACCTTAATGCACCAATCTCTAAAACTTTCCATAAGCAACACACAAGCACACACACACACACACACACACACACACACACACACACACACACAAGCACACACACATGTTCCAATATCTACAGAAATGTCTGGAAGACCAAAAGAGGTCCTGAAGTATTTTAAGATCAAACTATTAATTGCAAACCCTTAGTGATACAGCTACAAGCTACACACTGAATAGTGCTGTTGGACACTTGTGGTCGCTTTTCTACCTTTGTCGGCGTATAACATGACTTCCACCACCCTTTGCTATGTGTCTTGTTTAGCATTCAACCATTATCTTTATTGTTCTGACTGATATCGCAACACGATTCCATTCTTTTAATGTGGTCCCTCATTAGGATAAATGAGTATTACTATTGTGATCTGTAATTAGCAAATTTGCTGTTTTACCTCCCTAAATCATATCCTATTTTTGTCATCTTTCCCGTCTTGGGCTCTGTCCTCTGGACTGTTATGTCTGTGCCATCTTTGGCACCACCCATGAATACCCCTCCCACTGGCAGCAGTTCATACCTGGCATTGCTCACCAAGTGGGCGCTCCAAGGTATGCTCTCTTAGGACACCATGGCATGGTTATCGCAGTTCAAATGACTCATTTAGGCAATTGCACCTTGGTCTTTCTAGTAGCCTCAACGGCACTAACATTGGTTAGAAACACTGTAGCCTACGTTTAAAAGATGATTCATGATAGGTATCCATGTCTGTTAGTTCATATAAATCTCTCTGTTATTTATACACGTTTGGTCCTCTACTAATGTACATAGGGGTCTACATTATTATGCTCCAAGACGAGTGAATTGAGGCGTTTAAGACACTTCAATCAAGAATATTTCTTGCCTTTTCTACCCCCGTTGTTGTGACTCTCTTTCTCCTTCCATTTTCATTGCTGCCTCGCTTTTTCTGGCTGTGTGAGCGCGAGCACAGTGACAGATGGCGAGTCCCTCTTCCCCCGGGAAGGCAATCTCTGTGAATGCGGGCGCATGTCAATCACCCGCTCTCATGTGATGGCTCTTGCCAATGACGTGCCAGCCATATGGCCTGGCATCATAGCTGGTATGTAACCCACCCAGTCTCTGGTTATGATGCCACACTGTCTCCGCGCGTTTGGTGTAGGGATAGCAGCACACACAGAGAGAAGCCGACAGTAGCAACTACAGGAGTGTCAGTGGAGGGGTGTGGACTGGACACCCGGAGATGGTGTAAACAAACGCTATCGCCTATTACCGAGCTCCAGGAAGGAGGTAGGTTGAACATTACCTACTGTTTATAACGAATTTCACATACTAACACATTAAAGCAGAAAATTTAGATTGACATGTAAACGAAAATGTACCCATCGGGACTGTTGATAAACCGTAAACTACACGTATCCTGAGCATAATTTAAGATACTGTTTCAGGATTCCACAACGAGGCAGCTTCCTCTCGTTCTTTTATCTCCAGTCAAGTGAAGGGGATCTAATCAAGATACCCTCTAAGCCTGCTCGAGCTCTTTATCTAACCTACCACCTAAGGCGCACAACATTTATCCAAAAAGACGACGATAAACAGTTAACACGCCAGTATTTTTTCAAATTCTATTCATTAAGAGATTTTTTAATCATTGCATCCCTAATCGGTATTTTACTAAAGCTATGTTATTGCTTAGGGAGATTCATTTGGCGCATAAACCTACTAAATCTGTGTTCACTTTGAGACTTGAAGATATACTTTGTTTTGACCGAACCCATTATAAAAAATAAAGTATGTGTATGCGTGTGCCAGACAGAGAGAATGAGAGAGATAGAGAGAGAGTGAGAGAGAGAGAGAGAGAGAGATAGAGTGAGAGGGAGAGAGAAATGTGGGGGATGAATTATCCAGAGTTAAAAGCGCTAATTGACAAGGTATTGGTTTACGTTAATTACATTGCGATTATAATATTTAAATAAATATAAATCTATGCATGTGCACAGCTGAGCTCAAATGAAGAAACATATAATCGTGTAACACGATTAGTGTACATAAGTCATTTATAAAGCTATTTACAAATGGGTGCTTTATAATTATTATATTGCCTGGATCATAATCAATGAAAGATTGAATTATGGTATAATCCAACATGAATATAGGTTCATAGTCCTCGTCTAGGTGATGCAGAAAATCCAAACAAGTTTGAGTTCGAATTGGGCCTAAACCTGACCAACTGACCATCTCCTCAAACTTGAATTTCGATCACATTGTAAGCATATAGTTTACTATTTAAAATTGTAATCACAGTTTGTTCTAACTCTAGGCCTATACATGTAACAATATTGCCAAATGCTGACCTTTTGAACATATCGATATAAGCTATAGCCAACCCTATACAAAACGTTACATTGTCTTGATTAACTTCAGGCCTATTATGAAAATATTTTCATAAAATACACCCCAAAAATGTCCAATGTTTGGTGTGGCTGTGTTGGAATGCCGCCAAAATCCAGAAGAGGTGAACGGGGGCGAATGGGGCTACCCGCCGCACAATGCGCCCCTTGGGACCTTATGATAGGGCCAGCACCACAGAAACCTGCTGCGAGAGGGCACGCCAAGGCACGTGGTTAGGGAGTGGAGAATGGGGTCCGTCTGGTCACGTCTGGCGCTTTGCTGTGGTCATGTCCCCTAAGAAATGTTGCCCATTCAATTTAATTAGGCACAGGTTTATTTTAATCGCTAAAGAAATGTGCCATTAACTTGATCTTTTGTTCCTATCCTAAAATTGTCAGTAGGCTATATCTTAACTAATAAATAGAATGTGTAGGCCATAGTCTGGTCTCAATAAAAAACGCGACATTTAGGTTAGCATTAGATTGTTTCCCAATTTAAGCATGTTTCAATAGTACTCTAATTATCTCCCCATCTGTCCGACATGACCGAATAGGAAAATATACGTGCCCCGACACCGTATTCTTTGAGCCCAACGATAATATATTATTTATTTCTCTGCAGTGACACCATGTTGACTAGGCTCTTCAGCGAGGTTCTGCCGGATGTCCAAAAGCTTGCGGGATGGGCGGACGACAGTGAGAGTGAGGACTCCAAAACCAAGGACGACGACCAAGATCACCTTGGAGACGAGGACTTGGATGACGGTGATGCAGCAGAGGGAAGCAGCAGGGCTCTGTCCGAGATGGGTGGCGATGACGACGACGATGACGATGCTGAGGATGAGGACTGTGGAGATGAAACAGAGGGAGACAAACCCAAAAAGCGCGGCCCAAAGAAACGCAAAATGACACCTGCCAGAATGGAGCGTTCCAAATTGCGACGTCAAAAGGCCAACTCCCGCGAGCGCACTCGTATGCACGACTTGAACTCTGCCCTGGACAATCTGCGCAAAGTTGTGCCCTGTTATTCCAAAACTCAAAAGCTATCCAAAATAGAGACACTACGGCTGGCTAAAAATTACATTTGGGCCCTTGGAGAGATTTTGCGCAATGGGAAACGACCGGACGTTGTATCATATGTGCAGACACTGTGCAAAGGCCTCTCACAGCCCACAACTAATTTAGTGGCAGGTTGCTTGCAGCTCAACACTCGGAACTTCTTGACAGAACAGTGTCCAGATGGGTCTCGGTTCCATGTCCCAAACTCTCCTTTCTCCGTGCATCCATATTCTTATCCGTGTCCTCGTCTGTCTAGTCCTCAGTATCAGCCCGGTTCTAGTGCACACAATGTGCGGAATCATTCCTATGGTTCTGGCTATGACGCAGTCTATCAAGGGGGGGGCATCTCCGGACTACAATAGTCCGGACTATGAGGGCCACCACAGCCCACCCGTGTGTGTAAACGGCAACTTCTCAGTGAGACCACAGGAGTCGGTATCGCCTGATACAGACAGGAACTATCATTATGCTATGCACTACTCCGGATTGCCCGGCTCTCGCCCTCCAGCAGCCCACGGCTTGCCGTTCGGTCCCTCAGGAGCGCGCAGCGGTGGCGCGCATTCAGAGAACATTCCACCGTTTCATGACGTGCATTTACAACATGACAGGGCGCCCGCTTATGAAGAACTGAACGCCTTTTTTCATAACTGAACCCCAAACTCCTGAACAATCCCTAACGAAGCCAATCACTGACAATCCAATGTATTATTACCCAAGCTGACATCGTTTTTGAGAAGAGAGAAAAATGACATGGAAATAGCCCTGAATTCTCATTGTTGGTCCTCTGTTATTGATGTCATCCCAAAATAATCATTATGTACATTTTATCAAGGTGTGTCAGAATTCAATACTAATCAAATGTCCACCTGTATGCAGAAAATGAGTGCAATCACATTAAATGCTGTATAGGCCTACATGAACAAAACATGTTATGAAACAAGAAATAAAACAAGATTTTATAAATATCTGAATTACGCTGATCGTCTCTTCCTCACTTGAAACACATCCTACTGCAAGTAGGATCTAATTTGTTATACTTTCAAACACATGCTGCACAACGCTCAAGATTGCTATAGGCTAGTGTCATGAAGTAATTAATTAAGTGTAAAAAAATAATTATCGAGGAAATGAGAATTATAAAAAAGCTATGAGATTTTACTTAACTGATCACTGGCTATTCTTTCCACTTTATTGAGAGGTTATAAGGCTCGTGTGAAACAAACCAGTAAAAAACCACCAGAGGAAAAAGGCATGTGTTAATTTTTTAAATTAGGGATCAAGACAATATGCTGCCTAAAATGTTCCTGTTCAATTCAATGCA
This sequence comes from Mallotus villosus, assembly GCA_903064625.1. Taxonomy (NCBI): domain Eukaryota; kingdom Metazoa; phylum Chordata; class Actinopteri; order Osmeriformes; family Salangidae; genus Mallotus; species Mallotus villosus. The sequence goes on along the minus strand of CAEFZP010005597.1, from coordinate 70,606 downwards.
TTTGATGATGGACCTTAATCCTTAAGTGTTCGGTTCATCTTTAGCCATTTCCAGAAATCTTGTCAAGTCTCTGCGCATAAATCCAGAAATAGGCTATGTGAGAGGCAAAAAGCTTTTGATTGATTTGCATTTGATCAACATGAGAAATGTCCAATAAATTATATTAGGAACATGTTTGGAATAAAAATCTTGTTTTCTTCGATTAGATTAGATCAAACGTGTATTGTAATTGTAGGCTATAGGCCTACAGTACGGGTACAGAGCCAATGAAATGCAGTTAGCATCTAAATGCACATACACAAACAGCTTAACAGTAAAAGTGTTCTTCGTGTTCAAAATACTAAAGAACCACTGCAGCTATAAAACTCAGTAAAAATGCATATATATTTATGTATATAGCCTATTTGTATGCACCAAAAATACTGCATGATGCAACAGGTATACAGAAAATAATCATGCACCCGTCTGTGAATGCGCAGTTTTAATTTTCCATTCGTAACTTGTTTTTCCCCTCACGATTATATATAATAAACATTGTTTATTGTTAGATACATTGGATCAGCACCGTGAGCTAGCTAATCTTACTGTCAATTCTAAAATCAAACACGGTCTACATAGAGTTTGATTTGTAAATCGGATCACTTGATTTCAGAGAAACTCGTCGTGTAAAAAGTGTTTCAGAAAAATTATCTAACCCAGCTGTATAAAGCAGTTGTATGGTTAGACCTTCATAGACTACTTTGCAAATACTTTCAAGTTCCAGTAATACATTTAGAATATTAACAAATTGGAAGCATGCCTAAAATGCACAGGGTATGCTGCAGTAAACGCAGAACGACGTAACTGCATTAGGCTATATGAGCAAATGTGAGCAGAAAAGTTGGGCTGCATGCAAAATAGAATCTGTGTCTGAGTTTGGCATTCATTTAGATGTGATTTGTCTTAAAATGATGCACACCTTGAAATGGCAAAATCCACTTAACAATAGGCCTGCATATTTTATAAATCTTAGTAGGCTAATATATAGGCTGTCAAATAAAATTGTATTTCCCATTTTTTACAAGATTGACCAATGCCCATAGAACTGGACCGAAATCAACCCAATACAGTTACACAGCTGAATGTCATCGCTTTAACTGTAACATATTTAAGAAAAACGAATTTAGCCAAACGTTGCACCGATACAGCGTCAAATAAAAACTATTATGTTGATAAAAGGTATGTTCCTGTAAATATATAAACAACGTTGCATTTACAAAATAACCTTAATTCAATAAGGAGTTGAGACCTTCATGTTACTTGAAAGGTCGTCAATTAAGGACATAGTCTCACCTGTATCCACTGAAACATCGCATCAGCACATTCAAACAAGGAATTCATAGAGCAAGGTATACACTATAAGCTTACGAGATACAGCAAAATTCATGGCATGGGGTAGAATTGTCTCTTATTGAGGTTACATAGTGAAAATGAGGACGCAGGTATGTTTTAAAATATCCAGGAATTGCCCATGCGTGTGGACTTCTCTGTTTGTATGCAAGGCTATAGTCTATACAGATATTGTTCGAGCTTTTTGCGTTGGTCAAGGTTTTTGGTGGTAATTTACAAAAGAGGGTAGAAAGCGTCACTGCTGCGACTTTGGAACGCTGCCCCGGGACCCATATGCTCCACCGGTCGTCCAGAGTACTATCAGCACCGGGCACCAGGGAACAACGATGAATCTTGCCGATTAATTCATGACCTCATCCGAAATAGGGGCAAAAACAAAGTATAGATATATAGTATTCCTAATATTGGACAATTCAAAAGTTTTCTTGGGCTCATGCATGGGCCCTACATTGTTATGAAATTAATTTGGTCTCTTGTAGATCTATGCCTTTGGAAAATGATGGCCTAGGAATGTTATATCATATTTGTTTTTCAAAATGTTTTTTCATCTTGATCTATATTTCGATTATTTTTTTTGCTATTGAGTATTGAACAATACAGGCCGACCTTCTATTCTGTCTGAAAGTTTAGACCGATGTAAGATAGGCAGTTTAATAAAAGCGTATTAAATAGGCTAGTCTCGATAATTCGATGCACATGAGCAAAATATCAGTGGTAATGTTGACAACTTAGTCTAATCGATAGCCGTCCAGTCAAGACTGTGATGCCTGATAATTGACAAATAATATAACTACACCTGTTATGGGAAAACTCCCTGCCTGGGAACAGCACAATATATACAATAACAAGGCAGGAAGCAAAGGATGTAAATCCCCTGTTGGACAGGAAATCTAATCAAACTTAGTGTGTAGCCTTTTTAACAAGCCATGTCAAAAGGCTTCACAGAGCATTAACAACGTCCTGTAGAGAGCTGTGAAGGATGGCAGTAATTGCACAATATGCAGGTATATATAGAAACGCATGATGTGTGAGCATGTGAATGCATGCTCCGGGTCTGTGAATGCATGCAGTGGGCTATGCCCCTGAAAGGGAAGGCCTAGACCTTCAATTAGCACACCTGCAGTGATTGTGAGTGACGTCAGCTGCCAGGCTTCTTGACGCACAGCCTGAGTGCTATGTCCGAAGCCTCATCAACACGAAAGCCCAAGGCCACATTTTAACTTTCATTTGGTCTCCAAAGTGCGGCCCATGGGCCCACAGGTTGCACAGTAATAGTTTGTGAACACGGGTTTGTATTGTCCTATTGTTTTGTAGGGTAGCCTAAGTTTTCGAAAATAATAAATGGCTCAAATGTGCATAACACGAACGATACATCTGGAAAGAACAATTCCACCGATGGTTACTTCGAATGTATATGCCACGCAACCTACTTGAAACCATGACATGTTGGCGTATTATCTAAACAATCAATGCAATAAAGCCTTCTGCCGAATAAAAGTTTGGTTCCCGGTCAAGGCCAAGGGTGAAGGGCAGGTCACGCAGGACACAGAAAGACAGAGTGAGGCGTCTGCTCCTTTTGTGATATTTCGTCATTTAAACTATAGGCCAGTATGCAGTTCTAGGGGCGGGTGGTTGGCATGGTAGCTCATGGTGGAAACCGCTGCCAAATCGCTAAATGTCTCAGCACCAGTAAGCACGAGCTGAGAGGAGCTCGCCATAGCGCTGCCAGCTGCGCCACGTGCCAGCCAGTGCGCCCGGCCAAAGTGGTACTTTGGGGAGGGGCGAGTATTTCTTTCCTAATTCAACGGCATCTGTTCATTATTCTCCACCGTTAAAGAAGGGTCTCTGTGCACAATCCCAAAACAAAAGCCACCTTTTACGGCCCTGTACTTTTACAGTAACTGCGGAGCTAATGTCTGAAACTAACTGGGCATTCTGGAAGATTTTTCTCTTCCTAGTCAGCTACTTCAATGTGGGTCTGTGTTTTGCTCAGACGACAGCCTATAACGTCCTTTGCTCGGAATAGGCCAGCTGCCCAGGCATAGGTCAACCGAGGTGTATAGACGTAGGTTGTATAATTAACCTTGTCTTTAAGTTTAAAAGTTAACACCGGCCGGGTTCACATAGGCCTATAATACTAATATCGAGAGTAATATCAAGTTACATAATCAATTTTGCCAGTAGAGTCCATAGGCCTATTAAAACAAGTCAGGACTTGAGATGAGACTATTAAGATAATTATCGTATTATTAGGCTATTATTATTATTAGCCCTTATTATTAAATTAGAAAAGGCCGTGATTATTCAATTAAAATATAATTATAGGCCCCCCAATAGGCCTAGTGAGGAATGTAACCTATTAGCCATATTGTTTATTGTCAATATTTAAGTCATGTCATATCAACTTTTAAACGTTGTCGTTTGTTCAATAGCCTATAGACCTTATGCATTAACGACATTAAGGCTAAATGAGCAAATGGAAAAAAGGGTCAGACCTCGTGTCAGTTTAAATATAATTGGGTTATGTGTTAGAATACCTTTAAGGCTACAGCCTACACCAGGAGTTGTAAGTATCTGTTTTTACTTTTTCTATTGATACGGCCTGTAGGCCTTATTTTAGCCTAACAGAAATATCACGCAAGATGTCGAGCAACCACCCCGCAATAGTCGGTTTTCACTAATCGGTCATCATGATCCTCTCAAATTGCAACACGTGTGGATTGGACACAGCAACCCAAATTAAATTTGAAAAGGGCTGCAAATTCCATCTGTGTAGTTTTACTTCCATGATCCGATTAAATATTTTTCGGATTATCGTATTATTATCTTAATTATTTTGGAACTAATCTCTTCTATTAAATGATCGCTATGTAATCTTTTTTATTATATTTTATTGAATGAATTGCCATAGCCCACATCGGTGCATCATGGACTGACACAGGGACTGACATCGTGGACTGACAGAGAAAGCTAAAAACGTAACAGCACATGGCCGACGAAACACTGGTGTCTAAAGCAGTTAAATATTCAAAAATAACCATTTAAATATTAAAAGGTGAGTGACAACATCTTTTTGTGAGGCCATAATTACTCAAGCACGATTTCCTCTGGGATCCAACCCACTGTCCTTCTCAAAGCAGACACACACACACACATCAATACAAAATCTGATATCAAATATGTATATACTACAAGGCATATATATTACAGTTTTTCAAATCACACTTAATACCACTCTTACAAAACCACAAATTGTGAGAATGTTTGGTTAAATTACAAGATAAACCCTTGACTTCAGAGTATACCAAAACGGAGGTCGGTTCCTCCGCAGAGGGCATTGGCTGCCACCTCAGCTCTACCCATCCATCCGCCCATCTTCCCTGCCTTGCCAACCCTGCGCCACACCCAACTCCATCGAGGGGCAAAGCTGGCATGGACGTGACGAGGCAATACAAATTCCACTGCATCTGTGCACAATGGCAGAATGGGGTGTGACTCTCAGACGCTGCACAGGAATGAGCCACGGTGCTCTCTGAACTAGTATGGAGTCGCTAAATATTATGGCCCATATTATCTTAGTTTGCAACATCATAGCACTCAAACTATTTAAATAGAATCATTCCTTCATATACTGTATAACTAACCGCACATCACATGGACGGAGCAGCTCCTGAGCTATGCTCTATATTCTGTCTTGACCTCTGCGATGTCAAGTGAAGTGTGAAGGAGTGTGTGTGTGTGTGTGTGTGTGTATGCGGCAACATACCTTTGAGATCGTGGTGTGTTTGTATATAGTGCAATTGTCTGTTTGCTGTATATGTGCATGGGAGACTATAGAGGTTGTTGCTGGTCTGCACAGATGGTGGGAGTGATTTTTGGGAGGGGGGAGGAGGCGGGTGAGGGTGAGGGAGGGTGAGGAGAGAGGGAAGGATGGGTGGGTGGGGCGGTGGGCAGCTCTGACGATGCCATGCCATGGTCACGCGGGCAGCAGTAATTGGCCCCCATATTGACCGGTTTTGCAGTGCTGTGGGGCGGGCAGGCGCCCAGCTGGACCTGTCAGATGGCATTGCATCCAGCTCATTGCCCTCTCTCTTCTCTTCTTCTATCTTCCCTCGCTTTCTCTCTCTCTCTCTCTCTCTCTCTCTCTCTCTCTCTCTCTCTCTCTCTCACACACACTTTCCTCTGTCCATTCTCTCTCTCTCTCTCTCTCTCTCTCTCTCTCTTTCTCTCTCTCTCACATACACTTTCTTCCGTCTACTCTCTCTCTTGATCTTTCGCACATGCACACGCACATGCACATTTTGACTTCACCTCCTTCTCACAGGCGGACTGCCCGGACACCATTTCTTCTACCTGCTTTGCCTTTCTTCGCCCTCTTTCACACACTCAAACGAATGTGTGTGCACAGAGAGACATGCACAACACTTGCACACACACGTACATGCACGCACACACGCGATACGCCAAAGTCTGACCACGTTTGACCACAGATTTCAACATTCCAGTGACTCAGGACGAATCCACAGGTCAACTTTCGAAAATGTAAAAAATGAAAATGCCGAAAAAAATCGACATCACCCAGGCAGACACTAAGACCATGAAATATGCATTGCATATGTGACTCGCCCATCCCGCTCTCTATTTCATGTTAGGAATGTCAGCCAGGAAGAACACTAAACTGGCACTGGTTTGCTTGTCCTCCTATGTGGAACATTAGGAAGCAACACAAGGCTGCAAGTGAGGGATCCTTCACTGCTACAGAGAACATCCCTGCCATGAATAAATGAGGTGTACAGGGGTTAGATGGTGCCGACGTGACAGAAGAAAAGAAGAGCGAATGCTTTGTGCTCTCAGGGGGCTCGCACTTGAGCAGGTGGTTGCCAAGGCATGGATGAGCCCAACCTGGAGTCTTGCAGGGAAGGGTTAAGGAGTAGGTTTCAGTGTGAATGTGTCTGTGGGTTTATGAGTTTGTGGATGTCTTTTTATGTCTGTGTGTGTGTGTGTATGTGTGTGTGTGTGTCTGTCTGTGTGTGCGTGTGAGGGACAGAACCAGGGAGGGGTAAGAGTGTGTTTAAATTCAGCGGCAGCTGTTCATTAGAACATGACAGTCACACTGTGTGTGCTTCTTCCTGAGACCTGCAGACAGCACTGGATTTGTAGATTGGCAGGCTGGCTGCAGGCACCACTGGGTAAAGGAATGAGCCACAGTATGAATGGATGAAGGGGGGAGGGGGGGTGGCTGCAGTAAGTAAAAGTCCTTCTGTCACACATAATCATGACAAGAAGTTAAAAAGTGTCCCTGGATGTGAGTAAATCTTACAACTCAGAAACGGGGGGGTTCTGGAAGAAAACTGGGTGTCTGGAAGAAAGAAAAAAAAGCGAGTCGTTCTTTGGGGTTAAAGACACCATGCTCTGACAGCTCAGTGTAAACTGTGTGGAGCCCATGTGTACACTGCTTCCCCGTGCAGATGCACACAGGGCATTGAGAACATATGGGCAGTGGGAAAATCCCAGTGAGCTTTAAGTTAAACCTAAACACCTGGCTGACGAGATCCCTGCACTGCTGTTTCTGCTGTTTCTCCCCTCTCCCCCAAACCTGTCTAAGTCCTTCTGGTGGAGGAACAGTCACTCGAAGCGTCTCACCTGGGTGTCAACGCAGACAAACACAATGTGTCCGCGAGTCTTACTGTCATGCTGTGTGTTATTAGTAAGATCTCCAGACCTCTGGCTCCAGGTTCACGTCGAATAAGGCCCATGGGGCAAATGAATGAAACGTTTTAGATGAAGCCTAAGGGCCTGATCCATTAAAAGCTTGCAGCAGGGTGGAGTGCACCTGTTCAATTCAAGAGGGAATTGTTTTTTTCTTGTTTGTTTTTTTCCAATGCAAAAATGGAATAAAACAAATCCATATCTGAGGGACTACATGACACGGATAAACCTGGTCATGTTTAAAGTTTTTTTGTACGTCATCATTTTTTGTCATCATTTTAGTCTCTGACGCCCTTTCTCTATCTTCATTCGCTGCTTTACAACCCGTCTCAGTCTCTCACCACCCCCTCCCTCTAAACACATCCGTCCCCTCGTCTCTCCTCTGTGGTCTCTGCATCCCTCCCTCCCTTCCCACCTCCCTTCCCCATCCCTCTGTTCTCTCCTCCTCTTCCTCCTTCTCGCTCCCTCCCCGCCTCCCTCCCTCCCCCATCCCTCTGTTCTCCTCCTCTTCCTCCTTCTCGCTCCCTCCCCGCCTCCCTCCCTCCTCCCCATCCCTCTGTTCTCTCCTCCTCTTCCTCCTTTTGTCTCCCTCCCTCCTGACTCCGTTCTCCGTCCCTCCCTCTCCACGCGGTGACAGGAGTAAACACCCCCATGTGTGTGTCACGGGGTGAGGCTTGAGATGGAGTGTTGACACAGCAGCCTCAGACGCCGCTCGCTATTGCCTTGAGATTAGAGGAGATTAGGGCGGGGATCAACACCAGAAAAAGATCTAGTTTCGAACCGCAGCTTGTGTGATGTCTACTGCTTAATTGTGACTTTGAAAGGAAGGAAGCGAACGGGCAAATACACGTGTCTTGAAATCCGACACGATATCGTCTGTTGTAACTGGAAGATCGCCTCACAGACCAGACGAACGTACACGTCTTTCCCATCCCTTCTCTGCGTTGTAGCAGACGCACGGTTGACAGCGAGGAATAATTGGTGCCACTGCATGTTACATTTTCACCCTCACATCACAGTGAATGGGGAAGCACATCCACATCCACAATGATGAATAAATCAACAGATTTGTGTGAATTAATCTCTCTTAAATTAGGATTTCATCACAAATGTGCTCGGACATCTCCATGGTAACAGGAATTCCACGGCTGTTCCCCAGCGTATTCACAGCCGGTCTACTATGGGTTGACGAGGTGACATGTTCCGAGTGTACACCTACACTTGATGGAAGCATTTCATGACACACGCGCAAAAGAGACCAGACACCCACATTCGGCACATGGGAGTATTCATTCACTCACACATGGCAGTTTATATAGAAATGATCCCATCCGAGCATTGCCATCTCTACCAGTTCACAGAAACATCTTCCAGCCAATCAGGGTCACCGTGACTCGTCTCCTGCCTGGTAGAGGAGCATGTTTCCCACGTTAGGTTTGTGGCTCTGTTATGTTTCACCGTGTGACAGGCAACCACAATAGATTGTTGTCGGATAGAAAGAGTATGCTCGCATGCACACGTAACCACAACCACACACACACGCGCACAACCACACACACGCGCACAACCACACACACGCGCACAACCACACACACGCGCACAACCAAACACACGCACAACCACACACGCGCACAACCACACACACATGCACAACCACACACGCGCACAACCCACACACACGCACAACCCCACACACATGCACAACCACACACGCGCACAACCCCACACACACAGATGCAGCCATACAGTAGAGTACGCAGGTCTGCGTTTGGTTTGGTTTCTTCCTCGGGCTCTCCACTCGGCAGCCGCCAGGCGCGGCAGAGTTGGCACAGCCAGAGCCACAGTGCCAGGGGGAATGGAGTGCCACATGGCACACCCGTGCCGGGCCAGCTGGGGTAGATGGCTACGGGGGAGAAGGAGGGGTTTGGGGGTGAGGGGTGGGGGAAGGTGGGGTGGGGGGGAGAAGGAGGGGGTAGGAGGGGTGGGGGAAGAAAGGAGGGGGTTGGGGGAGAAGGGGGGAGGGGGGGGTTGAAGGATCGACGGGAGGGGTGAGGTGTGGGGGTGGGGGGCTTTTGCATCTTAAATTCCACAACATCTGTTCGGTGAGGCAAGCAGTATACTGTTGTAGGATGCTGGTGGGTTTGCAGGCAAGCACTTTAATTGGGGGTTGGGTTGTGTGTGTTGATGGGTGAATGGGATAGAAGAGTGTGTGTGTGTGTGTGCGCGTGTGAGTTTAGTGAGGGGGGAGGCTCTGTAAGGATGTTAAGGCTAATTTTCAATTTTGCAGTTTTGGCTGTGCTAATTTTCTGCACATGAAATACAGCCTTGACCACGCTCCAAGAAATCAAAGAATGTTGCTGCATTCTTCACACATATGGTCATTTTGCTGGAGGGTTATTTATTAAAACCATTCAGTTAGTACAACAGAACAATTGGGCAGTGAAGAGAGTAATTGCATCCCTATATGGAGATAAAACAGTAGTTTGTTTTTGAAGCATAGCATTATTCACAGCTCTCATATTTCAAAGCCAGAAAACTCACCCCATGTTGGATAGAGGATTGGGGCAATAATGACTCTCACCTCTCACCATGAGAAATTAGCTTTTGAGCATCCCCCCTAAACACACATGCATACACACACACACACCTAGCCCCCACCTCCTCCACCCTCTCCTGCCTGCTGGCACTATGGGGAAAAGTACCCCCCCTCCCCCATTTATCTGCCACACCACACACACACACACACACCCTCCCCCCCATCGATGCCAGCCGACGGCCCTCGCAGCGTGGCGTGCCATCTGCTGCGCCTTCCTCCCTCCCCCCCTTCCCTTCCCCAAACTCCTCTGCCTCTCCGCGGCATCCTACCCACAAGCCACCGCTCCAGCCCGGCTCTGGGCGCCACCAAACAGGAGGCTTTAGCGCGGATCACTTCATCTCCGATACCCCCGCCAGCGCACACGGGCAGGGAGGGCAGAGAGCGGGAGACGCGCACGCACGTCCACCTAAACATACATGCTGTCTTTACCAACATGTACAGCCAGTCCACGTGCACACGCAGACATGGCCGCAGGCACCGAGACAAAGACTAATGAAACACAACCCGTGCACGCTTTGGTGAATGTTTGCATGGGCACGTGTGTTGTAGGTGTATTTGTGCAGATAAAATGTGGTGGTATGCGCTTCCAAACATGCATTCATACATGTGCACGCATGCAGTACTGCACGCACGCACGCGCACACACACACACACACACACACACACACACACACACAGAATCAAACCATGTATGATTTCAGGTTCAACTATTACCTTGTGACTTAGCTTGAATTATTATTGTGTCAATGTGCTACTTACCCTAGATACAAAACAGATTTGCTCATCCTGAAAGGACTACATACATGTGGTCTGTGGACAGCTCTCATGAATGTTTAATCTGGAGAGCTCTAATAGGGATGAAGTCTTTCAAATCCTTTCCCAAAACCTTGGGGGTAAAAGTGAAGCCATGCCAAAAGGCTGATTAAATGTTTTTAAACCTGTCTGTCCCCTCAGAGAATGTGATAGTGTGGTCCTAATGTGGTAAAGAGTAATGTAGAGCATATGCAATATGTACTTGTCATTGCTGTTATTTACTGTTAATTGAAAATGTAAAGCCATAGAGCTCTACATATGGGCCTTATGTGTGGCTAGTAACACCCGACACAAAATAGAAATACATTCATGGATTGACTGGTGTGTGTCCTGTGAAACAATTGACTCTCTGATCTGAAAGTCTAGATATCCGAATGCCTCTGTATATGTGTGTGTGTGTGTGTGTGTATGTGTAATCATCTATTGATTAACTATGTGCCAAGAAAGGCAGCCATTCAATAATGTATACCAAAATAAATATACACCAAATGTTCAAATTTGGTGTAAAATGGTTTAAAAGAAACTCGCCTTGTATTGCAAACAAGAATTGAGGTCATATCATTTAAATCCAAACAATAAAGCAAGTGAACTGGAATTGACTTGCTCAATTGGCTGAATAATAAGGAATTGACCCCAACCTTGATACCAAATCATTTCTTCATTTGGTTAGAGATAAGAGGAGAGAAAGGAAACTACGAAGAGAAACTTCCAGAAAAATCTTCCAGAAAAATATGATTCAGACATAGTGAAAGAGAAAGCTGGAGGGACATAGTGAGAACGACAAAAAGAAAGAGAAAGAGAGAGAGAATAAAAGAGAGAGAAAGAGGAACGAGAGTGTGAAAACAGTGAGAGAGAAAAGAGAGAGGGAGAAAAATGGAAAGTATGAAATAAAGAGAGGATGATAAATAGAGCGAGTGAGGGATACTGCTGTTTGTCCATTCATCTCAGGTTGGTGCGAAGGGCTAAGAACTGACAGCTCATCCATCAGCCATGGGTGGTACTACCGAGCACTTGGGACAGGACCAAAACCTCCCCTCCATCTTCCCCTGCACCCTCCTTTAGGTTGTCATCCTCACCGCTCGCTTTTTATTGTGCCGGTCTGTGACATTGCGGTTTGGAAAACAATCCGTTTGATCAGCAAGTTGGATTATTTTGGATTGTTGCAGTTCAGAGAGAGAGAGAGAGAGAGAGAGAGAGAGAGAGAGAGAGAGAGAGAGAGAGAGAGAGAGAGAGAGAGAGAGAGGGAGAGAGAGGGAGAGCAGAGAGAGAGATTGTTGCTGTTTTACTGTGTGTGTGTGAGTGTGTGCTAGGACTAAATGGGTGTTTGCATATGCAGATATATGTGTGCGTGTATATATATGTGTGTGTGTGTGATAATCGAGTAAAGGGCAGTGAGTTTATTGGTGTTGACAGGTGGCCAAAGTTGAGGTCTGGCACAAGGAAAAAAGAAGAGGGAGAGAGAGAGAGGGGGAGAGAGGGAAGGAAAGAAAGAAAGAAAGAAAGAACGAAAGAAAGAGAGAGAGAGAGAGAGAGAGAGAGAGAGAGGGAGGGAGGGAGCGAGGGAGGGAGAGACAGTGAAGGTATCTAGGATATCTGGGATAATTGGGGATTGTAGCGAGACTTGCATGAAGTGTGAGGTAAACGGGTGAGAATCGATGCAATAAAGTATCTGAGAAGGAAGGAGGAGAGAGATGGTGAGACACTGACAGAGGGGGAAAAGAGTAAGAGCAAAAAAGTGGGGCGACAGTAAGGGAGAGATGGTGAGTGAGTGGAAGAGAGAGATGAAGGGAGAACATGAGCGTGTGAGAGAGAGAAAGGAGAGAGAGAGAGAGAGAGAGAGAGAGAGAGCACTCAGCAGCTGTCGACCTAATTCCTCTAACACAGTGCTTGTGCTCTGATTAAGAAAGTGATCTGGCCTTTAATTTCCTCCTGACACCAGCTAATGCTCTATATCTCAATTGCTGCTTCCCTGCTCGCTCGCCATCACCACACCACACACACGCCTCCAGCCACACCATCAGCCCAGATGCAGATATGTGTGTGTGTGTGTCTATGTGTGTTTGGATGTACAGGACATGCTACTAGTATACTCTGTATTACTGGGGAAGAGTCTACAGAATACATTGCATGCATGTGTTTAGCCAAGAATGACTCGTCAGATATTCTGTGGGTAGATGCGTGTGTATTGTGAATATTAATGCCATGCGCTTATATCGGACATCTGTTATGATAGTGTTTGTGTTTGTGTGTGTGTGTGCATGCAGGTGTATGTCATTTGTGAGTGTGTAGAGAGAGTGGTACTGTTGTGATCTCTGGCATGTGTTTATCTGCGTGTTACAGAGACCCGTGTCGTAGTGTGTGTTTTTGTGCGTGTCTTTGCGTGTTTCCATGTGCATGTGCCTGTGTGTATTTATGTGTCTCTCTCTATCTCTCTCTCTCTCTCTCTATCTGTGTGTGTGTCTTCAGGAGTGGAGTGTGAAGGAGAGGTGGCGTTGCTAGGGGGGCCAGGTTGTGTGCAGACAGCAGCCGTGGCAGACGCAGCAGCAGTCTGCCAAAAGAAAAGAAAAAAAAGAGTGGAGTAATGCCAAGAAAAGTCCCCAGAGAGAGATGGAGAGATCGAGGTAGAGAGAAAGAGGAAAGGAGAGAGAGAAGTAGAGAGAAAGAGGAAAGGAGAGAGAGAGGGAGGTAGAGAGCGAGAGGGAGAGAGGGAGACGGGGAAGAAGGAGAGTGGAAGAGAAGAGAGAGAGAGCGAGAGTATATTTCAAAAGTCTCCAATCATTAGCCATACATTTTCTATCCTACATATCAGGAATGATATAGCTCATTCCGGAGGACAAATTAAAAGGAAGAAAGAGAGGGAGAATATGAGACAGAGGGAGACTCAGAGACGGGAGGGAAGAAAATAGAATGATGAAGGAAGCAGGGGAGCGAAAATTAAAGAGACAAGACAGTGAGTGAAGATGAGTGGGAGTCGTGGGAGGGGAGGGGGGAGACAGAGAGAGTGAGAGTGAGAGAGACAGAGAATGGGTGAGAGAGTCAGAGACAGAGAGAGAGAGAGAGAGAGAGAGAGAGAAAAGAGAGAGAGAGAGAGAGAGAAAAAGAGAGAGAGGGAGGGAGAGACGTGTCTGAGTCAATCTGTTCAAGCTCATGTGGACCATCCCTCCTAATGTCACCCATCCGTCATCGGTGCCGCTCTTTTGTATGAGGCCGTGTCGCTCCGTGTCGCTCCTTCACCTCCTCACCGTCCCGCTGGGTTCCTTCCCTGTTTGCTTTTTGTTGCCTTTTTCGGTGCTCCTCCTGCATCTCTCTCCTTCTTCTTTAAATGGAGAGCCGTGTGAACGCGCTATGCAAATGAGATGGTTATTACCCCACTGCTCATCAAGCCGCGCGGAGCAGACATTAATAGGCTGATGAATATGCATGTGAATTTGTTAATTAAGTTAATTATTCTGCTGAAAATGCATTCGTCTTCCAAGGACATCTTCCCCAGGATTTCAACCTGCTCCACTCATTAGTCATGCGATATTTCATACGGAGAGAGGGAGGGAGGGAGAAAGAGAGAGAGGCAGAGGGTGAGAGGGGGAGAGAGAGAGTGAGGGTGGGGGACAGCAACAAGACAATGTAATTTTGGAAGGTCTAGAGTTGCTGAGTGCGGAAAGCTGGGTCACAAAGGAAATTGGTGACAAAGTTTGTTGAGGAAAGTTTAACTCCACCATTCATAGTCACATCAACCATTGTTTGAAATTTGGATGTTGAAACGACAAACTTAAAACCTCCAACAGCAGTTGAGGTTTTCACTGAGTTTGCCATGCTTCTCTCTAGTCTCCATACCTCACTGGTTATTTCTCCCTAATTGCTTATTAAAACCCTCTTAAATGAACTTTTTGTGCCAACTTTCCAACACATTAATTAATTGTTGTAGCCAATTAAGTGCCGTTGTGCAAATGAGCCTCATCACAAATGGTCCTATAGGGCCCCCCCGTCCTCTCATTCTATCTCTCTATCTCTCTCTCTTCTCTCTCTCTCTCTTTCTCTCTCTCTCTGTCTTGCACACACAAACACACACACGCACACACTGACACTCTGGTACCCCTCCCCTTTTCACACACCCAGCTTGTCTTCCCTAGAAGCATTTGCACATTCACAACACACTGGATGCCACAGAAACGGGGGCTATATCCTTGCATCAGTTTTTCATATTGTCCTCCATCTCCCAGGATGAATGACCTTAAACAGACAACATGAAGTTGTGATAGTTCACAATAAGTGTCTCCATCCTTTCATTTTAAAGAGCACACTTCACGACGATCTGTTTTAAACTAATAAACTATTAACAAATGATTCTCGTGCGTCTCTAGTTTGTAAAGCAGTATGACTTATCTATTTGTATTGCGTGTGTATGTGAGCAACCATTCATTTAAAGAATAACATTCAGTTCTTTACTACAGTGCCCTTCATCATTTCTATAAAGCACATGATGCAATAGACAGCAAGTCCACCAGAAACACATAAGGAATGTGTGGAGTCATGCTTCTCAAAATACTTAGCGACATGAATAGGTTCTCAACGTAAGCAACGGTATCACGGTTCCATCCGATCTCCATTTCCAACAGTGTGACTAGTACAGAGACAAACATCAACAACAAACCTGACGCACTCTCAAAATGGCGTCCAGTAGCCGCTTCCTCTACCGCGCTGCCTCCCCTACCCGCGCTTAATTCCAAAGCTGAGGTGGCAGTGATACACCGCCTAGGAAGGTTTAGGAAAGGCTTACCAACTGTGCCAACCTTACCCCCTGTGCCACCCCCAACCTCGGCACAGAGGGGGGTCCCGGTTGGCATGGCAGGGTGAACTACCCCCTGATTGATGGGCACGGATTCAGCTCCGCTAGAGTCTGCCCATGTGCAGCGCCCGACTCCCCAAGGCCCAGGCCTCCCTTTATCCCGCTGCTGTCTTGGCATCGTTGCCCATCTCTCCCCCCTCCCCCCTCACCCCTGCCTGCCAGCCAGCCAGCCAGCTATGGCTCCTGGTGGGCACATCAATTACATGGCGGCACCTCCCTTCTTTTCTCATGTCTGTCTGTGCTTCTGTCTCCTGTCTCTGACTGTCCCAATCTGTTCAGTCTCTGTCTGGCTATCTTTGTGTAAGTGTGTGTTTTTGTGTGTGTGTGTGTGTGTGTGTGTGTGTGTGTGTGTGTGTGTGTGTGTGTGTGTGTGTGTGTGTGTGTGTGTGTGTGTGTGGTGTGTGTGTGCGTGGGCCCAGTTCATTCTTTCTATTTGTAAAAACAATGATGTTTTAGGGTGTCTAGGATTTAATGTTCTGTAAAGTGTATATGACTGATTTCCATTTCATGCACACAAATGTATACTACTATGCACACACATACACTAACAGAGGCACAATCTATAAATTCACACTTGCATATATACCTGAACACACTTACACTTACACACACACACACACACACTCACACACAGTTGCCCGTATACAAATAGACACTCAGGTACCCTACACAGGTCATAATGGTTGGTGGGAAAATCCCTCCAGAGACCACTCACTGCTGTGGGCTCAGCTGTCCAGAAAGTCTCAGGTGTTTGTGTGTGTGTTTGAATGTGTGTGCATTCAATTTTTTCTGTAAGCTTGTGAGATCATGGCTTTGATCTGATAACAGTAGCCTATTATTTGCTTTGCACTCTTAGTTGCATTCCAGTAAATACGGTTAAAAATAAACCACTTTGTTTATTATATGAAATGAGCAACACCTTGTTTACACGGAAAAAAATATGTTTGCGTGCTAATTTTGCTTAGGTAATGCCTTTGGATAAAGAATTATTTCACAGTTTGTCTTTTTGTGTCGCCTTATTTTAAAGCCCGGGTGGATATATTTGGAATTCCTGAATGCAAAATGTTGCTTAATCTGATAAATCATCTTTAAAGTGTATGTTACTGGCTGCCATAAACCTAAATTAAAACAGTAGCGCACGTCCGCAGGTTAAATTGATACATCACATTTCTGATAATCAACTCAAGCGTTAGCAACGGTGGACCATAAGACCCCAATGAACTTTAATCCTAGAAAAAACATTACACAAACATTGTACTGCACACGTTGTCCCAAATAGCCTAATTAGTTGTTTTCAAAGTATTTAAAAATATGAAAAATAAAAAAATACAATGGAACGTATAAATTCAGCACAATTTAGATTCAATGTGGCCCTCTAGTGTCCTCATCTAGTGATTTTTTGTTTGACATCTGGTTCTGCCGATACAAATATTGAAGCATTAGAATAAAATAGAATTGCACGACTGATCCAACAAATACTTATTTTACATTTAGTTCAATACATAAATAAATACTACGGCGATTTGCAATCTCAACCCAGACTAGACACCTTCATCGTTAGAGTGTAAATCATAATAACTGATTAGAAGTCAGTTGTGGAGATAGTAGCTCTTAAACTCGAGACGTGTTTTTGATTGTTTCAAACTGACCTGGGAACGGGGTCTGAGAGGGACTCGTGTCCGTCTTACTACGGAAGCCCGAGTGGGAAGCGGGGAAGAATAGCGAAGATGGCGGCGGTTTCAGGGGTATCTCTGCAGGGCAGTAGTCCAGCAAGAGAACTTTCTCACTCGGTTCAGTCTGCAGGGGCCCCGTTGCTTGGAGATCGGGGAAAGGGTGAAGAAGGAACAGGTTAGTCTATAATTTGTGCGAGTAGAGCTTCTTTGGTCAAACTCTGCGATCAGCTATCGTGGTGATATAGCCAGGCCAGTCACTCATAACAACAGCGTAGGCTAGTTTGCTAACCTAATGCATTAGCACTGTAGACACATCACTTTCAGTTTGAGATCTGGAATGCTTGTAAAAGTCAGTCTATCTTTCTATTTATCTATTATGATAATGGTACAGTATCTATCTAAGTTCGTTACTAGCAATTAATGTATATAACTAGTTAACATCAGCTGACTAGCTTTTTTAGAGCAACGAACGAAGGCTATACTAGCGAAGCTAAGCTACAAAGTTGGAATTTGAAGCAACCATCCTTTTTACAATTCCAGCCGGACTGTAGAACTTTTAAACGTGTTTCTAGCCACTTGTTTAGATGGTGTATAGCCTCTCTAATGACATATCGACATTCTGAAGAAACGGAGACCAGTAACAGGCAATATGGGATAGTGCACGGTCGTATAGTTGAGTGGTTTTCAACCCTGAGTTCCTCAGGGTCCACTGTCCTGCATGTTTGAGATCATGTTTCCCTGCTCCAACACTCCTGATTTCAAATAACGGGTCTCTATCGAGCTCTGCAGAAGCTTGATAGCGACCATTGATTTGAATCAGGTGTGTTAGAAGAGGGAAACATCTCAAACATGCAGGACAGTGGACCCCGATGACCAGGGTTAAAGACCACCGGTACAGCTGATACTCATAAAGCTGTAAGTAGCTAGATGTTGAGCTTGCTGTGGACTGGTACTTTCAGAAGCAGAGAAGCAGGGTCGTATGAACGCACTCCTGGAGAAGCTCCATGCCAAGCACAACGCTTCACGAACATGGCAGGAGACCAGCAAGGTGGTGCGCCAGGCAATGGTAAGACTGGGAGGCCCAGATATCGTGTGGAGTGGAAAAGACTGACAACGACCCACTTTTATAATTTCCTTTTATGTCTCCCCTTGTTACCCCTTCTCTCTCTCTCATTCTTTTTTTCTGTTGCAGGAGAAACGTGGTGTGATGAATCCCACAGGACACCAGCTCCTTCTTACTTGCCTGGAGACACTGCAGAAAGCACTGAAAGGTGAGACCTTTTGAAACGGGAGAGGAAAATAAACAATGTATAAAATACAGAAATGTGTTCATGGTTCTCAGACCACCAAAAGCATGAGCTTGTGGCCATGAAGCTCAAAAAGTACGTGGGTCTCTCTAGCACAAGCAAACACCGGAAGCCTAATTGGCCAGCAGGCAATCTCACAAGCCATTAACTGTCTCCACTCTTAATGTTCATGTCACTTTTCCCACAGCGTGTTTTGGTTTATTAAACTTTGCGGCTCTTTGACATGCTTGGTTATTGGATTCCTCCTTCTCTGTGCTAGTGTCCTCTCTGCCCTCTATGACCGATCGCCTGGAGTCCATCGCCCGGCAAAACATGTGAGTTCTCTCTCTTTCTAGCTCCCCCTCCCTCCCTCTCCATTCCTCCCTCTCTCTCCCTCTGCGGTGGAGACTTGGCTAAAGACTTGACCTAACGGCCCTCCCCTCCCCAGGCTGGGCTCCCACCTCAGCCCCTCAGGGACCGAGTGTTACATCACCTCAGACATGTTCTACGTGGAGGTGCAGCTGGACACGGCGGGTCAGCTGGTGGACGTCAAGGTGGCCCATCATGGGGAGAACCCAGCGGTCAGTACAACAGAGAGATGAGATCAATGTAGTCGTTGAAGTTTGTGTATTTGATGTGTCCTTTGTCAATTTCCTGCATAAGTTCTGCCAGACGAGGCTTTCTTTTGGTTGGGGTGCTTCGTTGGTCAGTGTGCTGTACAGTTTTTTGACATAAACGTCGCCGTTTCTGTTTTGTTCTACTTCGCACACAGTCATTTAGCATTTTATCCGAATGACATGTAAAGAAGGTGCTGATAACTGATTCCATTTGAAATTCTTCTGTTATTGTAGAGCTGTCCAGAGCTGATTCAGCACCTCAGGTGAGAGATCAAAATGCACCATCATGTGTTCATACAGTACATGCACGTTTCACTTGCTTACGTCATTGATTAATTACCAATGACACATGTAGCTATCCAAAAAAGTACGAAACAGAGATGTAAATCAGGGAACACATCAGAAGCTGCTTATGCCATTGATACTTAATTAACATCCCACTGACTTTCTGCCAACCACTGTCGTATGCCTCATCCAGGGAAAAGAACTTTGAAGAATTTTCTAAACACCTCAAAGGTCTTGTCAACCTGTACAAGCTTCCAGGAGATAAGTAAGTTCCTGATGTCATTAGATCCCATTTCTGGTTTGTCAGATGTTTATCTTTGATGAAGCAGATAGAGGTGCAACGTCTGGAGAATGAATGTAAACCTGAGTCTGAAAGCAAATTCCACTGTTAAATAAAGGAGTTTTTAGTTGAATAAATGTATGTTTATTAATGTAAACGTTGAGTAATCATCGTAATCTCAGTAGCAACACTGTCTTAGCTTTTCTTAATTATGTTTTATATACATTTGGAAGTGTACTGTGCATTAAAAAATGAAATGATTCTGTTCCTGTCCAGTAAACTGAAAACCAAAATGTACCTGGCCCTCCAGTCTCTGGAGCTGGATCTGACCAAGATGATGCACATGTTCAGGTAAGGTCCCGCTCCTAACGGCAAGTTCTAGAGGCAATTTCAGTGTTTTTCCCCATAACCTAATTATGTTGTTGACCACAGTAACCACACTAATTGTGCACGTTGCAGGTTAGCCACAAACGCAAACACGGTGGAGACCATCATCCATGGTAGCGTGGGCCTGCTAACGGCCAGGAGCGGCGGCCATCTTGTTTCTCTGCAGTGCTACGTGTCTCCCTATGACGTGTTCGAGGAAGGAACCGGAACACAGCTCAACTTCACAGATACAAACGGTGAGAGGGCCGATCACACCCACTGTCTCCGATTTAATGACCGGAGTTGAATTGACTGAAGAAAACAGGCTCGCTGGGTTTGATAAGAGTTAATAAAGCGTCATCGCCATCAGAGCGCTCACAGATCATGCTTCATGCCCCTGCTCTGCACAGTGCCTCGTTCTCTGGGCGTCAGCGTCTCCGTCACAGTAGAAGGAACTTCCTCTGTCTACAAGCTCCCCATCGCGCCCCTCATCACAGGATCACACCCAGTGGACAACAAGGGGTGAGTACCGCTCGACAGACCCATCAGTCTGGGCTGCTTCTCCACTGCCTCTGTGTTGTGGAGACAGATAGCACCTCTGATAGTACCTAAAGGGACTGTAGCAGCAATTAAATAAGTGAATCTAAGCATGCATAAAGTATGAAAAGTAGCTAAGTCAGGGGAAACTATTTATACATTACATGCAGCGGGACTGTATTCCCAAGCACGTGAAAAATAATTCACAGATATAGGTAATTAACCTTTCTATTTTGCTAAATCGTTGTTATAAACTCTCTGGGGGCTAATTCAGTACCAGACTAGAAACTGGAGCACTCACACACACACACACACACACACACACACACACACACACACACGTACCAGGGTCTGAAACATCTTTCATCAGTGCGTAACAACAACAAATGTTTTAACCTCTATTGTGTGTGTGTGTGTGTGTGTGTGTGTGCTTTAGAACCCCATCTTTCTCCTCAGTCACCAACTCCAACTGCGTGGACCTGCCTGCCTGCTTCTTCCTGAAGATGAACCAGCCGATGCCCTTCTCCCTGTCCTTCATCCAGAGAATGGGAAATGCCACAGGTGAGATGGAAAGCGTGGCGTGTGTGTGTGTACACTTGCGTGTGTGACTACTTGCACACCAGTGTGTTTTTCTGCCCCCACTTGGGTGTCACCCGTGCACAACTGTGTGTGTGTGAGACTTAAAACTCAGCCTGTATCATCCCCGGTCCCCAAGACCCCCTATCCTGCATGTTCTAGATATAACATCTGAACCACGCAGGGCAGGGGGTCCCGAGGACCAGAAGAGAGAACGGGGCGGGGCTGTTCTAACTCCTCTCTCCCCTCTCCAGGGATCCCTGTGTTTGAAGCTCCCCCCACGCTGGCCAACCTCTACGAGCTGATCATCCAGAGCCACCTGCAGGAGGAGGGAAGCCCTCCGCCCACGCACCACATGCGCTTCTACGCCGTGAGTAACTCCTCACTCCAGGCCAGCGAGGTCCAGGGACAAGAGTAGAGCCGAGAGAACCGCTTCCTGATAGGATAAGCAGTGTTTGCATACACCTGTTCTCCATCCCACCTCTACCTCCCCTCTGATTCTGAGCGTTGAGGACCTCTCTCATGTAAAAGCTGTCGGGTCGGTGTGATTGGTCCGTCACAGTGGAGAAAAGCATCTAGATACTAAAATAATAGAACGTAACAAAAACAGACCCAACTGATGGATAATCGGACGTGTTTAACAGATCCATAGACTGTTAGTTATATCCTCCGAAACGTGTTCTCTCTCGCCCCAGTCGCTACCTGACCAGCAGCACTGCTACTTCCTGAATGGTGACGCCCCGGTGCAGGACGGACGCTCCCTGCAGGGGGCGCTGGTCTCCAAGATCCCCTTCCGCCACCCGGCCCAGGTGCCGGCCCTGCTGGACGTCATCCGCCACCAGGCGGCCTACAACACGCTGATCGGCAGCTGCGTCAAACGCACCTTAATCAAGGAGGGTGAGTGGAGGTGGTGGCTGCACTGGCGAGGAACGAGTCCCGGAGCAAGAGCAGTCCGCTGTGATGTGATTGGTTACAGCTGATGTCACAGAGACGTTTTTACCTGTCTTGATTGGATCACCCTCACTTTATTGGTTTGATTTCTCGACCTAAATGAGTGTTAAACGATTGGATGGTTTACCGACACTACTGCCGGGTGAAAACGTACACCGAAGGAGCTTTTGAAGTCAGCGTGATAACGTGAAAGATCTGTGCTTGTTTCAGAAACCCCGGGTATCCTCCAGTTTGAGGTGTGTCCCCTGACAGACTCCAGCTTCAGCGTGTCCTTCCAGCACCCTGTCAACGAGTCTCTCGTCTGTGGTGAGCATCCTGCCCTGAGCATCCTGCCCGCCACTCACGTCATATACCTGGGTTAGCACCTGTTTGTTCTCAGCCAACCAGTCTCTCTGAGTCACTCCTGTCTCTCTTTCTCCCACTCCCTCTCTCTCTTCCTCCCTCTCCCTCTCTCTCTTCCTCCCTCTCCCTCTCTCTATTCCTCCCTCTCTCTCTTCCTCCCTCTCCCTCTCTCTCTTCCTCCCTCTCCCTCGTTCCTGCAGTGGTGATGGAGGTGATAGACTCCAGGCAGGTGTCCTGCAAGCTCTACAAGGGCCTATCAGACGCCTTAATCTGCACCGACGATTTTATCACCAAAGTGGTCCAGAGGTGGGTGTGGATCTTTTCCCCTCAGCAGGCTCCT
This sequence comes from Mallotus villosus, assembly GCA_903064625.1. Taxonomy (NCBI): domain Eukaryota; kingdom Metazoa; phylum Chordata; class Actinopteri; order Osmeriformes; family Salangidae; genus Mallotus; species Mallotus villosus. The sequence goes on along the minus strand of CAEFZP010005597.1, from coordinate 48,003 downwards.
GTTGATGCGATGACTTAGCAGAAGATCGTCTCAAATGAGCAGGGAGGTGCAAAGTACTGCGGCAGCATGTTTAGGAAGACACCAGGTCCCTATAGGGTCCAGATCATAAAGCATTTTTTAAATTCTAAATACAATTTTAGTTGAAACTGGGATGTGTTTAACTGGACACAGTGCCACTTTTTGTGGCACTATTAGAAATAAATAGTTGACACTGTAATCAGCTCAAGACCTTTTATTAATCAGCCGTAATGTTCGTTTTGTCTTGTCATCTGACACCATCCTGCTTTCCCTCCGCCCCCCCCAGGTGCATGTCCATCCCAGTGACCATGCGGGCCATCCGGAGGAAGGCCGAGACCATCCAGGCGGACACGCCAGCCCTCTCGCTCATAGCCGAGACGGTGGAGACCATGGTGAAGAAGAACCTGCCCCCTGCTGGCAGCCCCAGCTACAGCATGGCCACAGGCGCAGATGGAAGCAATCCCATGGGGCTCCCTGGGATGAGCGGAGGCAACACGCCAACCGGCGGCAACAGCGGCGGCCCTGGCGGCGCCTTCCCCTGGTTCGCTGTATGGGATGGGTCGCAGTCAAGGGCAAGGCGGAGAGTGCATGCCTCAGGGTGGGGCAGCCAATCAGCAACAGCTTCAGCAGCAGCAACAACAGCAACAACAACAGCAGCAGCAGCAAGGTCACGGAGACGATTTCAGCAAAGTGACCCAGAATCCCATACTGACCAGCTTGTTGCAGATCACAGGCAGCGTGGGTTCAAGTCCCGGCCCTCAGAATGCCTCGTCCGGCTCCCAGCCTCCCCAAACCCCGCCCCCGACATCATCGCCAGCCAGCAACACCAAGAACCATCCCATGTTGATGAACCTGCTGAAGGATAACCCCGCCCAAGACTTCGCAGCACTGTACGGGTCCAGCCCCCTGGAGAGGCAGAACTCGTCGTCGGGTTCGCCTCGCACGGACGGCATGGGGGGGCGGCGGCGCCTGCCCCGGGGGCGGCACCAAGGGCAAGAAGAAGCGCCCGCGGGGGACGGAGAAGGGCGGGGTCGTGTCTGGGGGCGGAGGGGGTGGGGGTGGTGGGGGTATGGGCGGGAAGCAGCAGTCGTCCATGCAGCACCATCACCAGCACCCATCCAGCCAGGAGGACGACTTCCACCGCGAGCTCTTCTCCATGGACGTGGACACGTCCCAGAACCCCATCTTTGACGTCAACCTGCCGGGCGACGGCCTGGACACGCCCCACAACATCACCCCGGCGCCCAGCCAGTGCGGGACGCCGCCCTCCGGGCCCGGGGTGTCCTATCACGCGCAGTCGCACGTCCAGTCCCAGCAGCAGGCGACGCAACCTCCCCGCATGCGGGACGTCCGCCTGTCCAGCTCGGACAGCATCGGGGCCGACATCACGGAGATCCTGTCCGACCTGCCCGAGCAGACGGGCAAAGGGGGCGGCGGGAGCGGAGGGCACGGCCAGCACCACATGGGCAGCGGGGGCGACGAGGGGGGCGCCCTCGGCACGCCCATCCGCGACTCGTCCAGCTCAGGGCCAGGGCAGCGCCGTGTTCGAGGCGGACATCTTCAACGCCAACAGCAACGAGAACCCGTTCACGGACGCCGCCGACCTCATCGCCGAGGCGGCAGCCACGGCCGCCACGCCCAACAGCGACACGTCGTCCACCAACTTCTTCCCCGACGCGGTGGACTTCAACCCCGAGCTGCTGGCGTCGAGCCACGGCTTCCCGCAGGCCTACTTCGAGGACAGCTCCCCGAGCGCCGACGGAGACATGGACCTCGTCAAGGGCTTCGGGGGGAGCAGCCAGCAGAACACGCCCTCGGGCACCCCCCAGAACCCCACACCCCACGGCCAGAGCACCCCCGACCCGTCGCTCAAAGACCCTTTCGACATGGTGTTTGGGGGGAGCGGCGGAGGGGGCAAGCCCCTGCTGGGTCAGGCCCCGGATCTGGGGGATCCCCACTCCTCCCTGACGGGGGACGGGCAGAGCCCCCTCATGATGGGCATGGGGGGGGCTGGAAGTGACTTCAAGAGCGGCGAGACGAAAGCCAAGCAGCAGCAGCAGCAGCAACAGCAGGGGATGATGAGGGCTAAGGACGACATCGGTATCGGAGGCAGCGCGGGGCTGGGGATGATGAGCGGAGGACTGTCCTCTGAGGGGAAGCAGGTCAAGCGAAGCCGCACCCCCTCCAGCGAGGGCAAGTCCAAAGAGGGGAAGCCCCCCAAACGCAAGAAGCTCGACCCGGACGGGAAGTCCCCTTCTCACAGCTCAGGGGGGCGGCCTTACACCCCGCCCAGCGTGGGCTCGGGGTCCGGGGGCAGCATGGGCGGAGGGGGGTCCAAGTCCCCCGGTAGCTCGGGGCGCTCCCAGACCCCACCTGGAGGCGCCACCCCACCCATCCCCAAAATTACCATCCAGATCCCCAAAGGGACCATGACGGGGGGGGAAGACGTTGTCCCACGGGGGGTACACCTCCAGCAGCTCTGCGGGCGGCGGAGCCGGAGGCACGGGAGGCATGGGCGGCAGCAAGAGCCACCACTCCCACTCCTCCTCTTCCTCCGGGAAGATGAAGAGCAAGGAGGGCTCCATGGGCCACAGTGGCAGCTCTAAGCCTGGGAGTGTGGGAGGCGGTGGAGGGGGGGGTCGGAGGTGGACTCTCGCAGTCCAAAAGCTCGTCTCAGGGAATGGGTGTCGGCAAGCCGGGCTCCTCCCCCATCACCAAACATGGCCTCTCTGGGTCAGGAAGCAGTGGAGGTGGCGTGGGAAGCGGGAACAAGATCAAGCCCCAGGGGGGGAAGCCCCCCGGGTCCCTCATGAATCCCAGCATCAAGCCCAACATCTCGCCCTCGCATTCCCGCTCCGGGGGCTCTGACAAGCTGTCGTCCCCCATGAAGATGCAGCAGTCGCAGGTTCCAGGGACGCCGCCCTCTTCCAAGGCCAAATCCCCAATGGGCTCCGGGGGCGGCGGATCAGGGGGGTCCAAGTCCTCCTCCGGAGGTGGAGGTGGAGGAGGTGGAGGAGGGTGGAGGAGGTGGAGGAGGTGGAATGAACTCCCAGAAACCCATGGGGGGTGGCTCCTCTTCTGGCTCCTCCTCCTCCACGTCCTCGTCAAGCTCATCCTGCAACATGGCCTTTTCAGGAGGCTCCCAGTCCCAGTATAGTGGAGGAGGGGGGTGGGGGAGGTGGGGGAGGTGGGGGAGGTGGGGGGAGGTGGAGGTAGTGGGGGTGGAGGGGGAGGAGGAGGAGGGAGTGGGGGAGGTGGAGGAGGAGGGAGTGGAGGAGGAGGGGGAGGTGGAGGAGGAGGGAGTGGAGGAGGAGGGGGTGGTGGTGGAGGTGGACAAAACAATGCAAACAACCCCAATGCCAAGGGCAAGTCTCCCAGTCGCAACAAGAAACCCTCCCTGATCGCCGTCATAGACAAGCTCAAGAGTGTGGGCAGTGGCACCGGGGGCTCAGAGGAGGGTTGTGAAGGCGGCCCCCCTGTCAGCGGGGGGGGCGGCGGGGGTGGTGCTCCGCCCCCGGGCGGGGCGGGGGGCGGGCCTCCAAACCTCGGCCCCTCCTCCAAGCATGTCATGTCGTCGCAGAGCGGCGAGTATCTCAGCAAACGGGACAAGATGGACAAAGAGGGCAAGGCCAAAGTGTCTGTGTCGGGGGGGCAACAGCGGGGAGAAGAAGATGATCGACCCCAAGACGGGAGCGGTGTGCGGCACGGGCGTGGCCAAGATCATCATCAGCAAACCGGACAGCGCCTCCCCGAGCATCAAGGCCAAGGTGTCGCTCCAGAAACCCGGGGAAGGTTCCGGCGGAGAATCCATGCGCCCCCAGCACTCGGGCCTCAAGGCGTCGCCGCTGTTCAGCGGCTCCACCCCCAAGCACGACCGCTCGTCCCCCAGCCACAGCCGCTCCCCGGGGTACATGCCGCTCAACCACGACAGCGAGAGCGAGTCGGGGAGCAGCTCCGTGGCGGAGAAGTCCCACCAGAACAGTCCGAGCTCCGACGACGACCAGAGCATGAGGCCCCTCCCCCCGCAGGACTACATGAGCTCCGTGCCCCTCAGCTCCGGGGAGAGACACAAGAAGCATAAGAAGGAGAAGAAGAAACAGAAGGAAAGGGAACGAGAGAGAGACCGAGACAGGGAGAGGGAGAGGGAGAGAGAGCGGGAGAAGGAAAAGAAGAAATCCTCCATGTCCATGGGGCCGACGTCGCATCCAATGAAAGCCGACAGTTGGTCGAGGTCTCCCATCTCGGCTTCTGATTCGTCGATGTCCATGATGGGGTCGGACCGCCCCTTGAGACCCAGTCCCGTCTACATGCGAAACGAAGACGATGACCTCATGGACTCTGCCCTCACGGGCAACCTTTAACCCTCGAAGTAGACACGTTTTGAAGCGTCTCACCGACAAAGAATCTCTCGTTATGCATGCGATATCTGCCCCGGCTCAGACTTTGAAGTCGCCTGAAGTTACAAGGATGGAGGATGCAAGTTCCAAATGACATGACTGTGTTCAAAATTCAAACATTGGTCGATTTTTAAAGCAGAATAATATTTTTTTAAGTTAGTTTCCGCGCATTACTGATACACGAGTTGGTCGTACACTGTGGGTGCCCTGGCACACGATCTGAATCCAATCTGTTCACCCTCTGACTTCAAGCTTTGCCTCCACATGTTTCGATAACATCATCAACATGTGGCATTTTATTCGTCTGCTGTGTGATATCAGACTTTTTTTCCCCTTCTTTCTCTTGTGATCTTAATGATATTTTAAGTCAGAGTTTAAGTTTTAAGGTAAAGATGAACAGGCATACTTTCATTGGAGTTTGCAAATCATTTCTCCTGGGTGGGTGGGGTATTTACCAGTGGTTTTATAAAGAACTATGACATTTGTTTTATGAAGTATTATCAAAGGTTTCTAACATCTTATTGTACAGTTTAAAATGCCTTGATGTTGTGCCATGTGATGGGGGATCATAGGTTTTGATACCACTTAACATGTTTACGGGGCAGGTTGGTGTAGATACCAGTGATTTTATGCTATATAAGTACATAAACACGTGTGCTTATTTTTTGCATAGAAATGTATGAATATAAAATATTTCCATGCCAAGTATTTGTTGTGATCATTTATTTTATTTAACTCACGTTGGCTTGTGTGCTAATGATATTTAAAGCAGGGTCACGGCCACAAGGTGGCTGATTTCTGATTGCTTACAATAACAACATTCGGAATTGGTTCATCAGCAACTGGCATGCGTGTTACATTGAAGGCCAAATGAGCAGTTCTAACAAAGACACATCTCTTAATACGATGATCAGGATGTAATCAGAGCGTTGGCCTGCCATCTCTCCATAGATCAGGGCCAATTCAAGGGACATGTTGTTACACAAACTACACATTAGATGTCAGCAATGAGCTACACTGTGTTCTCCTCATTAGTTGAGGAAACAAATGTTTGTCCCTCCAGGATGGAGTCCCTGTGGTAATGATTAGGGGTTAAAGATTGTTTCATGCCTGTACACAAAACAGAGAGAAGAGGGGGCAAGGCAATTAAAATGTAAACAAAGAAAGATCTAAGGAGACTGTAAAACACAACACAAATTATTAGGGACATGGAATGGGTTGGTTACAGTTAGTTGACTTCTTATTTATTAAATGCAAAATTATTATTATGCAAATATACATTTAGGAAGTAGGGCTTAGAAGCATGTGTGTAAATACCCTCATTAAGAAGCCAGAAGACAATGTTAGAATGTCAACCTAAAGGAATGTGGAAAGATTAAGTAACCATTGTGTCACCTTTGTACATTGACGTATAACACAGCGTAAAAAAAAACGGCCCTCTTTTTACGTCAACCTCGATTTATGTTTGCGTGCAGAAATGTCCCCGCCCCCCGAAGTTGACTTTCACAATGCCATCAGATGGCAATACATGGTGTGGAACGATCAAAGGGAGATGGGGTGAGAGCACAGCGCCCCTCCTGTGGGGCTTTGTAGAGGACGTACTCCACCTCCAGCAATGTTGCAGCACACACTTTTAACTGGCCTCCACCCCAATCACTGCTCATTTAGCTATGACATTGACTAGCGCTCAATCAAAGTCTATTGTGTTTTAATTTCAAATCCATTCCATTCATGTACTCTTACAAACACTTTCTGAACGGGAAAGAGCTAGGGATTAATGGGTAGGGTCAAGTGTGTTAATGGTGGTCTTGGACAGAAGCTTGCGCGCAACAGATATGAATCGTATCATCTGAGTGACGGTTCGGCCATTTTAATTCTCTCCTCGCAAACTCTCTGAGACATATAGCTCAAATGAGAGTGATGGCCTCCGGCACTATCTCCTGGCTACCCCCCAGCCTCTTAATAGACACCTGGCTCGGACACTCTCCTCACCTGTGACCTGTACCCAGAGCCTTTACTCTGCCTTGATGACTCGCTGGTACCACTGATGAGCTACTTGGCCGGTGTCGGGTGTCAGATGTGCTGACTCAGGCAGGCGAACTCCCACTGTGCACTGCAACGCTGCACCATCAGGTCAGTCGCTCCATCGCAAGACGGCTCGAGTGACACACGCTCTCCCTAGCCAGCGGTGGCGTTTGCATCGTTGAGTTCCACGCCCACACACACGCACGCGCTGGACAACCCTGAGGGCTTGTTTGGGAGATGCCATGCATTATTTAGGCGCGGTCTGAGTGTTTCAGGGTCAACAGCGTTAGTGGGATGTGTTTGCTGGTGAGAAACGGCCTGTCAAGGAGTAGCAGATGTATTGAGTCATCTAGATAAAGGGTGTCTAGCTGTCCAATGTCCCTTGTCGTCAGCTGTGAAAATACTTTGAAGGAAAGTTGCCCCTCTGGCTAAAGAAAGTAATGGTCTTCATGTCAGGAAACATTTTGCTAGAACAAATAATAATCAAGAATTCATTATCAGGGATAATTAATTTCCTACAGAACCTCTTTCATACAAAACACGCATGTTGCCAAACTTACAATGGTGGTAACAGATATTCTTAAAGTGATGATACCTATCATCTCTCCCTCTCTTATGTTCAGTCAGTAGACTCTGACTTACACTCACAAATACATAAAGAAGGTATTTCTGTGGCCTCAACACTGTGTCAGCCGAGGTGCTCATTTGTGTCACACATTTTCCCCCATCTGTCAAACGTCAGTAAGATAAAAGAATGCCTGAGATAGCATGCTCTGCAATTCTCCATCTCTCTCTGTCTCTCCTCCTCTCTCTCATCCTCTCTCTTTCCTTCTCTCTCTCCCTCTCTCTCTCTTTCCTTCTCTCTCTCCCTCTCTCTCTCTCTCTCTCTCTCTCTCTCTTTCCTTTTCTCTCTCTCCCTCTCTCTCTCTCTCTCTCTTTCCTTCTCTCTCTTTCGATTCTTGACTTTCAGCTCTCTGTCGACCTTCATAAACTGCTGATCCCTCATTTCTCCTATTCATCCATTTTCCCCCTCATCCCGCCCACCTTGCTAACCCAGTTTCCTGGCTCACACTTGATCCTATTCTTTGGAACGTCTCCATGTTTGACTCCTTCTTTACGTCAGTCATCCTCTGCTATGCTTCCCTCCGTCTTGCTCGTCAGACGTGTTTTTGTGTCCCATTTTCTCCAGTCACATTTCCACAATTTATTTTCCAATTTGCATTTGCTCAAATGACTTCCTTTCTTCTCTCTTGTCCACCTGTTTTATGTTTCCTGTTTGCAGAAAACGTGGAAACCATTCTTTTCTGCTTCTTCATCTCTTTTTCTAAATCTCCTGCCGTCCCCCCCTGTGAGAGCTGCTGCCTGAGGCCTTCCAGCTGCTCTGTCCTGCCAGAGCTTCCATAAGCTTCTCTCTCTCTCTGTACCTCACTGTCTCTCTCTCCCTCTCTCTCCATCGCTGTCTCTCTCTCTCTCTCTCTCTCTCTAACCTCACTGTCTCTCTCTCTCTCTCTCTACCTCACTGTCTCTCTCTCCCTCTCTTTACCTCACTGTCTCTCTCTCCCTCTCTCTCCATCGCTGTCTCTCTCTCCCTCTCCCTCTCTCTCCATCGCTGTCTCTCTCTCTCTCTCTCTCTCTCTCTGTACCTCACTGTCTCTCTCTCCCTCTCTCTCTCCATCGCTGTCTCTCTCTTTCTCCGTCTCTCTCCCTCTCTCCTTCCCTTGCTCGCTCTGTCTCTTTCTCTCCGGCTCTAAACCATCTTCTAAGACCATGACTATAGCTTCTTGTGACCCGCGTCTCACCTCCCCGCGCCACTCAGCCCCGGCACCTAACACCGCCAAGGCCCGGCTGAAAGCTGACAGAGAGATGCTTTCATTCTCAGCCTGCGATTCAGATGTTCTAGTTCCGCTGCTTAGTTATCATTAAGAGAAGGATTAAGTGGGACTTAGATAGCTGCAGTATTTAAGGCCGGAGATAAGGAAAGGGGAGCAGGATCTGAAAGGTCGTCTCAGGTTCCAGAAGGGATTTTTTGAATTTGTTGTCGGAAATTTAAGCTCAAGTCGTTTGGAGATCTGGTTTCCTATTAGGTACCAGGTAAACAATCTGTGCTGACAAGGCGATAAATGTCAAGCTAATGTGTTTCGTGTCGGCCCTAAATCCCCGTGAGACACATACAGTGCATTGCTATGAACTGAAAGTTTCAACAGAAGTGTAATGCAGAGAGCACAGAGAGCTTCGTGGGGACGGGTGTCAGAAAGGTCTACTCCGGGTGTTGTATTTCCTCAGCCATGAAATGAGTTTAATAAATTCCGCTGACAGCCTTCCATATGTGGTGCTGTTTCTATAGCCTTTCACTCCCGATGAACTAGATGGCACGGAAATAACTAACACGCTCGGCTATTGGCTTAGATAAGAAGCCATTGGGGGCAGAGTCATTTGCCAGTTAGTTAGGCTTTATGGCATAGGAATGGAGGGGAGAGGGAAGAAAGTGCAGAGGTATTTTCAGCTGAGTGCTGCGTCTTTAAATATACTGTAAGATACTGTATCTAGTGTATTATATGTCATCCAGGAAGCTTCACTCTATTGGCTGTTCTGAAACATTTTCAGTATTCAATTTTAAATGTGCAGTTATAAGCATACTGGATTTGGGGAAAGCTGTGTCTATATCTAGCATGACCTCTTTGTCAAGAATGGAGTAAGGTTATGAAATGGCTTTTAAGTTACAGTATGGGTCAAGGCAAGTAGTGTAATTGAGTTTTTATTTTTCCACCTTGTAGCCTCGGACAGAATCTGGCTCTACGTGTTTATCTGCTCTGGCAGATGGGTCTGGACACCCGCCCACTTCCCTCCTATCAGAATGTGGTTGTTATATGGGGCGGGTTTAATACAATGACTGTACAGAGGAGCATATTTGAGGCATTTCCTTGAACAACAAAGATGTGACATTTGGTTGCTCTGATTATTTGTATTTCTCCAATTCCATCCAATTACGCCCAGAGGCAAGTGGGTCTGCACCAATTGATAACAACCCCTTGGAAATTGACAATAAAGATTGGCGGTGCCAGCCTCCTAATACAGCCTGGTCCAGTAAAGAAGAAGTCTGATCAAGATATATCATCTCACTTGAGATGATCCCACTCAGTCAAACTGGGAGTTCTTCCAGCAGGGGTTGAGAGAGCCCCAGGCCCCAGACAGGGGTTGAGAGAGCCACAGGCCCCAGACAGGGGTTGAGAGAGCCACAGGCCCCAGACAGGGGTTGAGAGAGCCACAGGCCCCAGACAGGGGCTCAGGAGGGGTCACGGGCCAGCAGGGGGGCCTGGAGTGGTGGACGAGGGCCTGGTTCTCCTGCAGACGTGACCAGTGCTCTCCGTAGTCAGACCCACAGTCTGAACGCCAGCCTGGAGCAGCGCCAACACAGCCGTGACAACGCAGCCGTGACAGAGCGCCGGTCGACGAGGCCCAGCGGGGCCGGAAACACACCAGCTGCTCTGAGGAGAGGGGGAGAGGAGGGCTCCGTGGACACGCCAACCATCGAGGACCTTTGAGAGGCCAGGATGGAAATGAGGCGTGTCGCGAACAGGGGGTGGAGCACGCAACGGAGGCGGATGTGATGAGCCGGGAAGATCCAAGAGGCTGAAAGAGACGAGGGACCCAGGGAAGAGGGCCCACACCCAGCCAGACGGCACGGCCAGGACTCTGAGAGGACCTGGGGGACCCTGGAGAGGAGGGCGGAGCTGGGGGACTGTGGGGAAGAGAGGAAGGGCGACGGGGAGACCAAGTCCTCCTTCTACGTCTCTCTCCGTTTCAAAGAATCGAGGAAGAGGGGAAGGAGGGGCGCGGAAGGGAGGAAGGGACTGAAAAAGAAAGAGGGGGTTTAGATGGAGGGGAGGTAGGGTGAGCTAGAGGGAGCAGAGAGCGTTCCTACCTCAGGGACTGGGTAGGAGAGACAGGGAGGGAAGGCTCAAGAAGAAGTAACCATCTGATGGGCAAGTCAAGACTTAGTGATGGAGGACTACAAGCATTGCTGGGGATTGACATGGTCACCACCTTCCCTCAATCACTAGGTGCGTTCGACATGACCTCGCTTCATGCAGCGCTGCAGCTGGCTGCAGGCGGCTGACTTGAAACAGTGAATTCTGGTTAGACTTTTTGTCCGACTTGAGACGGCGCCGAGGCTAGGTAACTGTGACGTAGCCATCACAGTACCGTGAGATCGATTCGAGAACTGCCGGCTGTGTAGCCGAGCGCATTTTCTCAAGAGCAACTGCACGGCTTCAAATGACGACACAGCTATTTCATGATTGGCCAGACTCACACACGACAACTTTGACGCTTGTTTTGTAATTATTCTGACACCTTCAGTTTCGCCAATGCTCAAATCCGGACCAAACAATTTGATTGAGTAAAACATTTGTTGAAGAAAGGGTTTTGGGCCACCTCTTCTACTAACGGAAAGACTAAGTTTAATTATAAATAAAGTAACGTAAGCAAACAGCGTTTGATCGGCCATGACTGACATCAACGCAGCAAACCACGAGAAGCTGGAATGTCCAACTTCACAGAGCCGTTTTCAACTCCTCCCCGACTGCAAGCGGCTACTCTCGCCGGTCGTTTCATGCAACCGCAGTCCATGTCGAACGCACCTAATGACATTGACTGATTAGCATATGAAGCAAGGGAAGTCTTACAGGTGAAAAGAACTTCAACTCCCAGCAACCCCAGAACATTCACCACCACTGTCGAGGAACTACGTTCTCAGAACCATGGATAGAGCCTCACAAATCAGGACCTTGGACAGTTCCTTTGCCAAGCTGTGGTACTGTATAGCATGTGCATGGTTCTTGACAAACAAACAGGGATTCTAGGTTTATTCAAGGCAATTCCTTGCTACAACAGTCTTATGTGTCCTTCCATGACAGTGCAATAATTGAGTAAGTCAGGGTTTAAACTTCAATTGGTGAGGAAATGACATTTTAAATGAGGAGAAGTGACACGTTTTCTGTTTCGTCAATTCTCACAGTGCAAAGTTTGTTCCTGGTGGCCCCTAAAAGTACAACATGAGGTTTTAAATGGCGGTTCAGCGCCAGTTTAACCCTTGGTAATTTGGCCTGATCAATCCTGATCAATCTCCCTAAGTGAGGGTGTTTCTGCACACGGGCAAAAGTCTCGAAGCCAGTTCAGCCTCTCATTAAAAATAAATGGAGTTCTATCGTCCCTGTAATCCCCATGGGATGGTGAGGCAGCCACCACCAGGGCCCTGTCAGATGTGTCAGACACCTCCACTCAATGTCACTCTGGGAGACTGGCTCTCTCTCCCCCTCCCTCTCTCATTCTCACTCCCTTTCCCTCTAGCCCTCCTTCCTCCCTCTCATGAATCTCCTACAGACCCCGTAACAAACTCTGCTACCCCCCTCGCCTACTGTCTGTCGCTCCCTCATTCCCTCGCTCTCCTGCTACACCTTTTCATGTCAGTCTCACACACTCTGAGGCCGGCCCACGGACCCGTGCATGCTCTGCACATAAAGCCCAGAAACACACACACACACACACACACTTTTTGGCCTACACTTACACAAACTCGCTCATCAACACTCAAAGTCTTGCTCTTAAGAACACAGGGGACACGTTCCTATCATGGGGGTTCTCTATCTCGCCTTGAGATCAGATTTGTTTTGAAAATTGATTTTCACACTTTACCTCTTACTCACCACAAAGAGCTCTGAAGGTGCAAATGGAGTTTTTAGAATATTTCACACAGCGTGAGAGGGAATTGCTGTGGCAAGGAGATCGCACATCCTGCTAGATGAGGAGACAGAGAGTGCTAACCTTCTCTCCCTTGTTTCCCCGGTCTCTCTCTCTTTCCCACTCTCTCCTGCTTTCTCCTCTCTCCCTTCTGTCTCATCCTCTCTCTCTTTCTCTCTCTCACTCTCTCTCTTTCTCTCTCTCTTTCATACACACACAAACACACACACAGAACATTCCACACACTCTCTCAATCCCAAGAACCCAGTGTTCTCCCACTAACCCTTATCACCAGCAGAAAGCAGCTGTATCCCTGACTGCTACTAAATATAGCTGGCTGTCATATTTGTTGAGCAAACACATTTCTACAACCTGGCTCTGCCTCTATATGTGGACCTCTTTGTCTCCATGCTCTCTGGCTGGCTTTGTCATCGAGCCCACCCCCTCTCTTCTCCCATGATACTTTCTATCTAACCTTCTCTCTCTCTCTCGGTCTCTTTCTTTCAGTAATTAATAGTCTATCTGGCATTCAGGCTTTGATGTTTGCAAATGATATGGATTTATGGCCACATGATTCGACTACTCATTTTTGAAAATCTTCTGAAAAAATGCTCTCTTGTTCTTACTCCTTTTCTTTTTTCTTTTGGTTACTGTCTTGGTCTTGCTGACCCCTGTTCTCTCTCTCTCTCTCTCTCTCTCTTACAAAGGAGCTTATGACACGTCCCATCCCTCCTAGTGTCCCACCCAGTTACCAGGACAATATGCTTAGAGGAAAGACTTGCGTGTGTCTGCTCGTGGATCTATCTACCCCATTAATTAGAAACATTAAATCAATGTTCATTCATCATGAAACCAATTAGTATCATCACATTGATCACAGATTATTACATATTTACGGACATGTACACAAACATGGATCTTGTGTAAATAGATAACCCCCCCCCCACACACACACACACACACACACATGTAACATACATACAACACAGTCACGCTCACATGATGGAACTGGGCCATGTATCCCCACATGGGTAGTGCTTATCGGTTGAAAAACACTTCAAGGCAATAAATAAAAAATTAGGCCACCTCGCACTTGAACAACGTCTGATCCTTACGTCATGAAAACAGATGTGTTTTCTGTTGTGTTATTTGTAGGTGAATCTTTGACCCAGATAGGGAGAAAGTCTCAAGGAGCAGCCACAACCACAGCGCAGTACAAACACAGCTTTACCACGGAGAGCTCTTCACTTCAAGCAATGGACATCGGCTGGAGGCTTTCGGTCTCAATCCTTGGAAGAAAGCATGCATAATAAATCACCTCGTTCTTTGATAAGTGCATGGCTCAGTTCTCCAAGGCCTGTCTTTTGAGCTCTTAAAGATTTCCGAGGATGTAGCAGAGACCAGGAAGTGACACTTTTTCCTTTTTTCAGTAGATTGACATAATGAGAAGTTGATCTCAGTACAGAACCCACCACAGCGCAGCTCCGACCCGTTTATGTGACGGATGTGCCGTCGCGTTCTTGTGATTCTATAAATAGTTGTTGTGATGAGTCAACCCAATAATTCAGGACCTTTTTAGCGCAACACTCTGAAACGCTCGATAAGCACGTCAGCACACACTCACTCCCAAATACACACACATACACACACATACACACACATACACACACATACACACACATACACACATACACACACATACACGCACATACACACACATACACACATATACACAAACATACACACACATACACACATATACACACATATACACACACATACACACATATACACACACATACACACATATACACACAAGCTCCTGTGGAGTAAATGAGGGCAGACTGTACAAACTACACACACGTGGCCAGCCCAAGTTTCCTGTCTCACCCATTTTTGATGATGTAATAAAAACATCACAACAAATCTCCAAACATATTACAGGCCACCCGTCGTGCGAAAGCATATTTGATTTTGAAATTCAGAGGCCTCCAGTGATGTTTCTTCACCCCCCTAAAATAGATGAAGACAACGTGTTGGCGTCGTTGGTTTAAGATGACGTACCGGAGGAGAGCGAAGGGTTCAAGATTGAGAGAATGCTGAGGATAATAAAAAGGTTTAGACAAAGTAACGAGAGAGAGAGGGAGAGAAGGAAAGGGAGAGAGAGAGACTACGTGGTGTTATGCTAATTTGAGAGGGGAAGAGAGGATGAGGCATTTTCAAAAGCTTTCATCCTGCTTACGTTCCTGAGCCGGGATTCTAATCCTCGTCTCTCTCTTCCTGCTTCACGTCTGGATCTGGAAGAGGGAGGCAATCTCACACACACATCAAGTCTTTGTCACACACAGACCCTCTCACACACACATCAAGTCTTTGTCACACACAGACCCTCTCACACACACATCAAGTCTTTGTCACACACAGACCCTCTCACACACACATCAAGTCTTTGTCACACACAGACCCTCTCACACACACATCAAGTCTTTGTCACACACAGACCCTCTCACACACACATCACGTCTTGGTCACACACAGACCCTCTCCACACACATCACGTCTTGGTCACACACAGACCCTGTCACACACACATAAAGTCTTTGTCACACACAGACCCTCTCTCACACACACACAGACCCTCTCACACACACACAGACCCTCTCACACACACATACGTACACAACGCAGAAAAAGCACACCATATATGTTCATTCCTGTTGGATAGACACGTGCACTCACACAGGTCCCGTCCTATCCCCACCCACACACACACACACACACACACACAGACCCGACTTGATCCCCGCTCAGAGGATAGATTCCCACCTCTGTTATCTCACCTGCTCTGTCCGTGCTCTGTGAAAGATGTAACCTGTACACTGGGGACAACTGCTCCGAGACTAAAATAGTCAAAGTAGTCAGTAGACAGGATGACACAGACAGGGGGAATGAGGGAGGAACAGAGATTAGTCACACATGTCCTAAAAACACAGCAGCAGGGGTTCGCACAATGCATCTCAAATCTCATGTGTGCGTTCATGTGTACGTGCGCTCATGTGTACGTGCATTCATGTGTACGTGCTTTCATGTGTCTGTGCGTTCATGTGTACGTGCGTTGATGTGTACGTGGGTTCATGTGTACGTGCTTTCATGTGTACGTGCGTTCATGTGTACGTGCGTTGATGTGTACGTGCTTTCATGTGTACGTGCGTTCATGCATCGTGCAACCGCAATACTAGGCAGGTGGGCTCAAATGCATGACTCAATGCAGAGGTCCAATTCCGAGGTCTTTACTAAGCAAGGGTTCGGTACACCGGAGGGCTGTCTGTGTCAGTGTGTGTGTCATTGGGTGTGTGTGTGTTTGTGTGTGTTTAAACAGAAGATGGGAGGTTTCAACAGCAACAGTAAGTAACACTGAGTATGTGCTGTAAGTGGACAAATTATCACACATGCAATTAATATTAATGCTAATTTTATGCAACCCATCAACAGAACCCATGTTCCGTCTTTCCCTTGTGTTTGCCGTCCAACAGCACAACTGCACAAGGCCTATTTATAGATATGATGTGAATTCTGTGGATGACTTTCAGCCAAGTGAAACACATTTTGTCTCACACGAAAGGTCACAGAATACAAACACACACAGTAAACATCGATAATATTGTACATCATATGGCACAGGAGCCAAAGGCCACAATCAGTTACGTATAAATGCATTGTATATGGATTGTCACAACAACTTTGTGTCTGATAGCACATTGTAACAGACTAAATCCTGAGAAACTGTCTACAGACTGATGTCATTATGTTTAAATGGGGTACTGTGGGCTCAAATCTGTAACAGTAAAGCCTTTTTGGCAGGGGGGTGACAAAACCATTATGAAACTAAGGCAGTCTAACCAATTATGTACTGTTCCATCCTATCCTAGCCAATGCTGTTGTGTCTTAACTCAGCCAACCTTTAGCCAACCATCCCTAACCTATTCCAACATACAGTATCCTTTCACCATGCTTAATCCACTTACATTGAGAATCAAAAATGCATGATAGTAAAACCCAGGTTCATTAAGGTTGGTTAACTGAGGTTGGTGGCTGTTCACCAGGGGACACTACAGACATGGACCATTTCACCTCCATCTGTGACTCTCTCTCTCTCTCTCTCTCTCTCTCTCTCTCTCTCTCTCTCTCTCTCTCTCCTCCTCTCTCCTCTCTCTCTCTCCTCTCTCTCTCTCTCTCTCTCTCTCACACACGCACGCACTACTGACTTATCATGACAAGAGAGAAGCTTATTAAATGAGAGAGTGGTCATTTGGCTGCTACCATCTCCTCCTTAAGCTATTTGGAAGCAATCCTAAAAAGGTTATAATTGCACACATCTGTCACTCAAAACTGGGCCACAATGAAGGTTACTGCTGCATTTAACTTATCGTCTGTTATTATAAGAAATCACTTGAGACAGCGCTTTCCCATTAAGCCCTGATAATGTGTTGAGACCGAGGAAAGAGCCAATGACTAATCGAGTATGGGAGTGAGAAATGAATACACATGCATGAATTGCGGTGCATAGAGATTAAGAACTTGAGAGGTTTAGAGGACATCACCGTAAACATGATCACCCCTCCACCCCCCACCCCCGCTTTTGAAGCAGTTTTGCCAACTCTGAGGCAAGACGTGCACTTTTCTATGGATGGAACATAATTTGAAATTCTACTCAAACGGACTATAAGTTAGCAATGTGTCATTGAGTTCACATTTAAAACGACTGGAGGAGATGAAGGACGTGAGTCAATCACTGCGAGGTCCACTACAAGATTGGAGTTATGGAGATGAGAATGGAGTCATCTGTTGGTTTAGAATCTATGTTCATTGCTGTGTCTCCTATCGTGTCTCTTATCTCCATCACTCTGTAAGCCCCGAGTCTACAGCCCTTCTTTCCCAGTCAAGAGGTGGTCGGGAGCTGTTCGCACCGGTGGTGCTGAAATTTGAAACTAAGTCAACCAGGCTCCTTGGAGGTCGTTTCGTATTAGAGCGGTGAGTCTTCTGATATTGCAACGCCATCGCGTGCCTTCTGAAGAAATACACCTGTGTCGCAGCACCCACCGTCGGAATGTACGTCATCCACCTCAAGCCAATCGGGACGTGATACTACAGCTGTATTAGCATACCGTGGGGAGTTTGGTCCAATCGGAACCAGCCATGCATGACCGTAAATCAAAGTTTTTGTAAAGGAGCGCGTGTAGCAAAGGAAAGAAACTACTCGCCGGTGGTTTATTCAGGCGTTCATGTCGAATAGCATGAGAGGATATATAAGAGCGTGAAGCACTGGATATTTCATTTATTTCACGCATGCAACATCGCAGCTCGTGCCCTCCTGTTAATTGAGGTATTGAAAAGAAATAATAGCCCATTCTTTTTTTTACAGTAGGAATACTGTTCTTATTGTACGTTTGATGCGTGTTTGTAACGTAATGCACAGGCATTACATGACACCATACCAACTAAAGATTTCGAAGAGATAAATAAAAAGAGACATTGACGTCTAACCTCATATTTGCAAACGATAAAGTGTTTTTCTGACACACGATGACGGAAATTAGTGAAAAAGAAAATGAACCACAGAATCGACACCGGGACCTCCAGCGTTCACTGGGAACGGTGCCTATACAGCCCGAATCAAAGGTAAGGAACTCGCTCTACCTGCTACATCCTAACTCCCCTGTGAATTGTTAAGAATTTTCTTGACATGGGTTCTATGTATCATTGTAGTCCAAGACCCCGTGTTAAGAACATGCAGGGGACAACAAGTTACAAGCAACAGTACACTTATGTAACCCTATTAGGCTCAGCACAGCCACTGCATGGTGATACTTGCAGACTACTCATGGGTTGTGTAAGGTGAGAGGCTGATTCAGTATGTAGTATAACATGTAGTGAAGCCATAGAAATGTCAAACTTTTCAACTAATGTTGACACATGCCACCCATGAGTGATAGTATTACAGGCGATAAAACGTCACAGATTATCTCCTGAAATCCTTAAGTATAGCATCACAACCAGGAAATATATAGCCTTTTTTCAGACAATGTCTTTGACAGGAGGAATGTAGAATGTAGCCACAAAGTGTTGTCGTTACTGTGTTGTATGTTAGTCTGTGTGTGTCTGGGAGGGTGTGTGTGTGTGTGTGTGTGTGTGTGTGAGAGAGATGAACTGGTAGACAAAGTTCCAGGGCCATTCTGAATCTAGTCATCCCAAAGGTTTGAACTTGAGCAGAGCAGCTTTGCTTCAACTCTCCAAGCACCCAAACTATCACTGGATGCCCCTGTCCTAAAATCCAAGGATTATGTGCAATGGAAGTTAAAGTGATTATCAGAGGTTCACTATGTCAACTTGCTCTGTTGTAGATCAATGGATCATAGCCCTTAGTGTGGAATGTTCCAAAACTTGTTGCTGTTAGTAATGATCACATGTACGTTCCCGGAAAGGGAGAGTAGGCAGTTTATATTGTGAAGTCAGATTTTTTCACAGTCTCACATGATAGTATTTATTCAAGTGAAATGGAAGTATGCTCAACAATACCTACTGTATATAATCTAGACAGATATGAAACAGTAAAATAAATATCCAGAAAAGACATCATCTTGAGTCCCAGCTATACAACCAACACACATCTCCTCCATCTGAAACGTCAGCAGTAAACAGGCCCCACGTTATCCTCAACCCCAACACACCCCAAGCCACACATCCCCCCCCCGTGCCACGAGGATGGGAGGGTCCGCTGTTGATCAGGGCTGGGGCGGAGGGTGGGAGGGTCCGCTGTTGATCAGGGCTGGGGCGGAGGGTGGGAGGGTCCGCTGTTGATCAGGGCTGGGGCGGAGGGTGGGAGGGTCCGCTGTTGATCAGGGCTGGGGCGGAGGGTGGGAGGGTCCAGGCAGAGGAGAGAATTTATGACTTAATCAGGTAACAGATGTTTCTCTTGTCTGCCTTGGAGCTGGGTCATCACTCAGATGAAACGTTGGCTGGACAAGACAACAGCGGAAAACAAACAAAAGCCCCCACTCCATGTTGCTCTCTCTGCCAAGACCCTGGCAGCCGCGTTCCCTTTCCAAAAGAGAGAGGGGAAAATGGAGCGAGAGAGAGAGAGAGAGAATGGATGAGAAGGGTTTTGTGTTGCCACAGGCTGGAAGAATCATCCGTCTTTCATGCTGTGCCTCTCTGTTCTCTCGCTGTCTCTCACGCTCGCTTTTCCTCAGCCTACATTTCTCTCTTTCTTTTCCGTCCCATGTCTCTCTGCATCACTCCCTCTCTTTCTCTGCTCTGGCTCTCCCCCGGTCTCTCCTTTCCGGCTGGTTCTCTTGTTTACCACTCTGTCCCTCTCATAGCGCTCTCAGGTGAGCCCGCTGGCCTTTAGTGGCCCTCTCAAAGTAAGACAGTGAGAAGTTAATGGATGTATACTTTCTTTGGGCTACAAAATCAATCATTTTTCCACTTCTCTTTCTTACATTCTGAAGGATGGGTTGATTATGTTGAGGTTTTCAAATAGAGGAGTCCACTTGAAAGGTCCCTGACACAGTGGGGGTAGAAACGTCTACAGAGTCTCTTTCTTTCATACTTTATTTATTTTATTAGCTGGTGTAGCTCTGGTGAAATTGCTGATGGTGCAGAGTACCAGGCTCTCTTTACACGGGCCATCAGTTCAGCGATGAACACGGAGACACTTTTATGAGTGGAAAAGATGTGATGCCGGCCTGCCTCTGTATCGAACTCAATTTAGCTGCTCGCTTGTTTGTGTCCTGTTGTCTCAACCCTTCTCTTGTGTCTTTGTGAAACATTTTCCGACTCAGTCAGTTCCCTGTCCTTCCGTCCCAATGTGTCCCTCTCTTCTTTCAGGCATCATTCCAAACCCATGTTTATCAGTTCTTCCATCTAGTCTATCTGTTGTTCTCTCTCTCCTCGTCCCTCCATCTCTCTCCCATGTTTAGCTCCCTGCCTTCCCCTCCTGCTCTTTCTCCTCGTCTTTCTCTCCTCCGCAACCTCTCTAAATCCCAGGGTTGTGATTTGCCGGGGACGGCTCGCTGGGATCTTGGCAGGTTGGAGGTGTCCTTAAGGACAGCAACAGGGGACACACACACACCAGAGTATGGTCAAAGTAGAGAGGGAGAGAAGGGAGACGGGAAGCGGAGGGAGAGGGAGTGAAGGGGCAAAGAGCGATCCAGAGAACGCAAATGATATGAAGACAGGAAACGAGAGAAGCCAGAGAGAGATGCTGGAAATAGAGAGACGCTGGCAGTGAAATAATGAGGCGATGGAAGGCAGATACGAAAACACATGCTGCAGTTCCGACAAACGTCTTCTCTTTCCCTTCTTGTCTCCTGCTAGTCGTCTCCTGCTTCCCTCCCCATGAGTGGAGCTCCAGCAAAAGGTTACTTCTTTCACAGCACACAGCAGGGGCGGCGTTAGAGGAGAGGAGAAAATCTCAATTCAGTCATTCAATAGAACAACAATAAACAAATTCTCTATTATGCTCATAATGACAATATTTTAAAGGTGACTCTGACCTAGAAAGGTCTTTGCATAGTCAGCGTGAAGACTGAAAACAGATGGATAAACAGAAGTGACCTTTTGTGGTTTAATTACAGAATAGAGCTGAGTTGGGATGTTCTTTACAAGGTGGGGGGAACTGTAACAATAGAGTGGGCAGGTTTAAAGGCTGGCACACACAGAAAAAAGACAGATTCATATATCTTTTGTTTGAAGAGTTGTGTTGAATGCACAAAGCACATCCCACAATATATAAATGTTCTACATTCTAAAAGCACACCTTTTGAATTCATATTCCAAATTTAAACTAAATTGGATGACATATCAGTTTGAAGGAAGTATTGACCTCAGGTAGAAGTTTCAAAAGTGAAAGGTTGTGTGATGACACTAACATCCCCTTGTAGTACAATAGAATACTTGGGCTTTCTTGAGCAGACTTGGACCTAAGCTAGTAGGAGGTGTGTGCGCACCCATCTGTGTTCCTGGGTGTGAAAGCCATGAGAAGATTCCGTGACATCTCCCCTCACCCAGCCAGTCGCCCATTCGCAGATTGATGAATGTCGTGTTTCTGCATTCCAACAACATCAAAGACCGAACATCGCTGTTACCTCGTGCTAATTGCTTAAGCTGCTTACGAACGAGATAAGCCTTCTAAACTGCTGTATTTGGATCTACACGTTCTTCTATGCCACAACACTCTCAAACAACCACCATGCTAACATATGAACAGCTCATTATAGAATGCAATGCTGTGCTAAATAAAGACCAACCTAGAATAGTAAGACACCCGAACAACGCTGGAATAAGAAGGCCGTCCACAAGCGGAAACCCTTCCACTTGTCTCATCGACTGGACCAGCTCTCCACAAACTCTGAGCCATTCCTGTGAAACATGCCCTTTTCATAACATCTTTGAACCAAGCACTGATTGGATCTGTGCTTGTGAATTTGTTCCATTCAGCTATATCAGTCATGAACTGTCTAAGAAGTTCTGTCACATGCAGCACCATTTAATAAGTCCTATTATTGCTTGACAGTATCATCACTTGAAACAGACACAATCCCTCCCCCCCAAAACACAAAAAGTCTCCTCTCTACCTGTTACTGAGATAGTCGCTATAAAGAGATTTGTATAAAGCCAGTTTGTGTTGGCAGCAGCTTCCTAGTCTCCTGAAACCGTTCCCAGGCATGCCATGTGAACAACACCTCTCCCTGTAATCATTAATTTATCCATGCATCTCACAAGCGGGCTATAAATAGCACCACCAAACATCTCTGTGCAGCACACGTCTTCAAACAGGCAGAGTACAAGGCCGGGACGTCTGCTCTGCTCTGGCACTGTCGGCCCATCTCAGGGGGGGAGGGGGGGGGGTGGCGGGAACAGGGCCTGGGTGCATTGTTTGGGTTCTCAAAGGGGAAGGGGAGAAAACAGGGAGGAAATAATTCCCAGCCTAGTCTTCTTGTTGTCTAACCGCCTCTCTGTTAACTCTCTCTCTATCTCTCTCTCCCTCTCTCTCTCTCTCTCTCTCTCTCTCCCATGTTTTCTCTTTCCCCTTCATTGTGGCATTACTGCTATCTATCTCCCTCTCCTGCTCTGTCTCTTTCCCTATCGCCTGCTCACTCTGTCTGTTAGGCTAATTGCTGTCAGTTGTTCAAAGAGAGATGGGGCTCTGGGTTTGGGAGCCATAAATAGATTGTACAGCACCTGAGGGAGAGATAGCAGAGCAAAGAAGCGCTGTTGGGATTGACAAGGTTGGCGGTCCCCAAGGGGCTGCTTTTGTCCCATTCATTTTTGGGCTTGTGGGGTGGGGGGGGGAGAGGGGTGTGGGAGGGGGATGTGGGAGGGGGAGGGGGGGGTTGGACAGACAATGGGCATCGAGGCAAATTTAAGTGGCAGGCATGCTTCTATTTGGGCTCATGAATAGGCAGCCCCACAAAGTTAAAGCTGCCCTCGTCATCACGCGAACACCACCACACCCCTGCCACCTCCACACCTCATCTCACACCCGATACCCCCAACCTCCCCCTGAACAAACCCCAACGCATCCACGCACCCCTGGGCCCCCATGTGAACGCTGAACACTGCGGCGGTTATGAGTCAGATGCCTCGGGCTCTCTGGGGGGCTGGTGCCAAGGTGTGAAGGCGCCCATGGGAGGAGCCTGCCTGTCACTGTGCCCTCTTGTTCACAGCTGGTATCTCTGCACAGTATGGCACCAGCCACTGTGCTTCACCCACTGCCTCTGCATAAATGTGACAGCACTTTAGCCCAAACCAAAGACCCGTGGAATTAAGGAGAGATTGCTGAATAATGCAGACCTAACAGTCGGGTGATTAAGCCTGATGGAATTCACAACTGCGTCAACATTAATACTCGAAGGTGCTTAACTGTGCTGTCATGGCGGTTATTCATTAGAGACGGTTGAATATGTATGCAGGTGTTTTACAGGAGGCCCGAGGTCCAGCTCTGTGCGACAGAAGCTAAGGAGGCAGCAGGCAACTAGGTCTCAGAAAGGACATTGGTTTCAGGTTTACTCAGGTCGTTGTGACAAAAATGTTAGAAGTTCACAGATGAAAAGAATAAATAAAAGCAGCAGTAAAAATCCGTAGACTGGGACGCGCTCGAAATAGATGACCAAGGTCAAACGGGGGCACTCATGGTGGTGGAAAGGAAAATGAAATAGCCTATTTGATTAGACCACCAGTCAACCTGAAAAAAGACATTAAAGCGAGCATGGCCACAGCTCCCACAAGGAAAACACTTGCAAGAGACACTCACTAATGGGTCAACAGAGAGAGCTCTTTTCATCACTCAAGCTAATTGGCGTTAGTGAATCCATGGCTTTAGGGAAGAAAAGAGGAGCCTACTCAACATTATTGATGATCCTTTCCAAGAACAAGCGCACACAGGCTACAATCATTTCTCCCAGGTGCTGAGAAGATCTCCAGATGCTACAGAGACACAAGGAGGTGGCACACCCAAGCACACACGCACACACGCACACACACACACACAGTTGTGTGTACACCACAGACACAACAATGCAGAGAAACAAAACATATGTTCCCCAAAATGGGTCTAATCATGATAAAACTCACATGAAACTAACTGTTTTGTTTTCCACTGTGTATCAGTCACTGGCCCTCACGCCTCATGTTCTGTTGGTGCTTAGGGTCCGTGGCGCTTATTATCACCAAATATTGGAGCTCATTGCCTCCAACTCCCCATAATCTGTTGTCATTAGTGACATCTCATTATTGCGGCCAAGAGCAGTTCCTGGCAAGTGAGGGGGGGGAGGGAGGGGGGGTGGTAGTGGGGCAGGCTGAGTGAAATATAAACACTGTCTTTGTTGGGCATCAATGCCTCAAGTGTGGGGGAGCAGGCCGCTCAATAAAACTAATCAAATCGGAATTTTAAGGGATATTGAGTTGCCAGGATTTGCTGGGAACAGCACATTTGTGATCCAAACGGAGAAGGAGAAAAGCAGAAGATGAAAGAGGAGATGCCAAGTCTGGCAGGTGAAGGTCAACCAGAGGGCATAAGCAGGCTGCTGGAAGCATTTAACGCCAGTTACTTGACCTACATGTAGATGGAATTATGTTCATCTTCATTGCCAGAAAGAATGACAATATTGTTTTTAATATACAGGATATCGATATTTCCCAAGTTTTTTCCAGTTTTGGTTTGGAAACCCCTTAAACCCTTGGCTGATGTCTTGGAAGTCCTCTAAGCCACAAATGTGTCATTTTCTGTGGAGAAAAACCTTCCTAAAAAACTTTTCAGATTTTGTGACCATTGTGAATAACAGAACATATATATATATATATATATATATATAGGAGCATTTCTACTCCAATGTAAAACAAAACCATTTTCTTTGGTCCACAGCTCCAGAGACTGAAGCGCTCCCTCTCCTTCAAGTCGGTGATGCGCAGTAAAAGCGTGGACAACTTCTTCCAGCGGAACGGCGAAGCCCGCCTCCCCTCGTCCCTCATCACCGAGCCCTCGCCGCAGGACTCCGCTCCGGCCGCCGAGCGCTCGCCGTCCATCTCGCCGTCCATCAGTCCCAACCCCTCGCTCTCGTCCCACTCGCCCTCCGTCAGCCCCTCGCTCTCGACCTCCTCCAAGGCCCACGTCCAGGGCCTGTCTCAGCCCATCAGAACCCACTGTTTCCAGGAGCATGTGTTCCGCCGGCCCACTTGCTGTCAGCAGTGCAAGCACATGATCCAGGGTAGGTCCTCTCAAGGCTCAGGCACATGATCCAGGGTAGGTCCTCTCAAGGCTCAGGCACATGATCCAGGGTAGGTCCTCTCAAGGCTCAGGCACATGATCCAGGGTAGGTCCTCTCAGGCCTCAGGCACATGATCCAGGGATAGTTGTTCTTATAACTTCTGTCATCACTTGTGCTGTCATACCATAGAGTATGCACTGATACCTCTTATTGCACAGGATGCTGCTAATACTCGTTTATACTCTTCTTTAACGTGGGTGTCCTTGATGTGTGTGTTTGCAGGAAACTCCAAACAGGCGCTGCGCTGTAAAGCCTGCAAGCTAGGAGCTCACCTTTGGTGCTCCTCCGAGCTGTCCCAGCAGCCCTGCAACGGCAAGGTAAACCCAACTGACCCTGTCCCAGCTCTCTCCCCACCACATCACCAAATGCTAGTACCAATAAGCATAGCTTCCAAACACAGTTCCCAGTCTATATACATTGTCTTCTGTAGGTAGCCAATGTCAACAGAAAAAGGAGTACAAATTGCAAGGTAGAACTTGGGACAGCTTCAAACCATCACCCGTAGTGGAATTGTTTCTCTCTTATTCCTTTATTTTTTCTTCCTCTTGTTCATTTCAACTCAACCATGATATATGAACTGGCTAAACAACAGTTCTCCAGAGGCTGGTTGATTATGCAGTAGGTATTGTTTCAGCTAGGCAGGAACCAGCTGCTTGCCTTAATTGTCTCTCAGTTGACTCAGATGTGTGGGAGGAGGTGGGGAGTCTGATCAGTGCATTTAGCCTCAAACTCCCCGCGCCAGCATACTTCAGAGGGGATCAGACCTTTTCCTGAAGCGTTGAGATATAAAAAGACAAAGTGGACCGAGCGAAATAATTTGAGAGAGAGAGAGGTTGAGAAGGATAGGGAGAGAGAGGGAGATGGAGAGAGAGAGAGAGGGAGAGATGGGAGGAATGTGTAAAAAGTCAAAAAATCTGATGTTCTGTATGAGAAACATAAGCCAAAAGAGCAGAGACTGATATCAGCTTGGATCATACCCCATCCCAAATTATGTGTTTTCCTTACTCTCCTCTCAAGTCGCTCGGAAAATCAATATCTCCCTGCACCAGCCACTGTGGCTAATTCAGTGTGAAATTCGCTGTGTTTGAGGCGCACGTGGGCCCTGGAGGATAGGACATGGCAGGCCGGAGCCAAGCCTCGTGTGTCCACACTGCACAGTCATCAAAGCAAGGGATTAGACATATTGAAGAACTGGAAGAGAGATGCTAGCACACGCTAGCAGCTAGTTTATTTAAAATGTAGCCTAAGGTCAGTGGCTTTCTGTTTCTTTTTGGTTAAGGTGTGTAATGAGTTGTGGTGTCATTTCCTCAGCTTATGCAAAAGTGTTCCCATGGGGGTATTCCTTTTTTCTTTGATTAGGCGTAATTGACTCATGAGTTTTGGGAAGAATGTCTAACATCAGATGAAGTAGCCCTGTCTTTTGAATGTAGCTGAACTGAAACCGATTTAACAAATACAAGCTGCTCACAAGTATTGTTTTAAAAGCTTAAGGGGAGCAGACAGTAAGTGATTCATTAACAACACACACTAACCAATAGAGAGGGGCATGGGAAACATTGTGAACAGCATACTTTAGGCTCAATTGTATTACATTTAGTAATACAATAAAATATTTTAAGAAGCTAGGTATTTTAACCCCCCTAACCAAATAAATAAAATAACGCCATTATCCATAAAACATATATTTCTTGACAAGGACGGCTCTTAACATTTTTACAGCAAACACATACAATATGAGACACAAATTGAACCATAACAAGTGTAATTTCTGGTCAGACCAGGGAGAAAGTGTTTTTGTCAACTCATGCATTCTAAATTCGCAATCAGTTCAACATCTGGCTGGCATACTAAATGACCTCAGAGGGCCGATCATCCAAGGTGCATTCCGTCCTCAGAAAAGGGATTATGTGCTGGTACAAGTTGGGCTTGAGGGGTAAGGGTGAGTGAGTAGAGAATCATGGGTAAGATCCCATCATCTCTGTAATCAAGTCTGTCCTTTCATCAACATCACCCCCTCACTCTCCCCCCGTCTCCCTACCAGCCTTCCAGATCATTCCCTTAATCTGGTATTTTAAAAGCTTTTTTCTCTCACCTAATTTTGAACGTGTCTGTTGTGAACTGCAATGAAGAGCAGAATGCCTAGATATTAGTGTTGGAATGAGTCCCTCCTGCCTCCCCTGTGCACCTCAGGCCTGGTCGTGTTGGAATGAGTCCCTCCTGCCTCCCTGTGTGCACCTCAGGCCTGGTCGCTGGCAGGCTTCGGCTCTGCCTCTCATTTATCAGAATCTCACCGAGGCATTCACACATGTATTATGTTTCAGGTGCTGGGTAAACGAGAGATAAATCTGATCCAGGAAGGAGAGCTGGCATGCCTTCTGATTTATGTTCTCGGAAAGAGAAGGTTTATTTTGATAGAGTGAGCACGAGAAGAAGGCTTTTCAGACGTATTTCAGACTTTGGCAGCTTTTCTGAAAATGTTTTTTTTGTCTACATGGTATGGTTCTTCAGCCATAGAGTAGAATAGAAATAGAATAAAATACAATTGAACACAAAACAAAACAAACCAGTCTGCTGAGCTATTTTAAATTGGAAAGTTTTACAGATTCCGCGGAACTGGATACCGAAACTTTGCCGTCATTGCCGTCAAAAACACTACTTTTAACAGCTTGTTTCTGTTACTACATCTGAAGCACCCACTCATGTCTGCGGGGAGGGAACGTCTTTCCATAGCTGCTGGGGTCCTTTGATATTCATGTCAAACGACAGCATCATGACTTTGGTGTGCCCAAACTCGTAGCAGCCAGTCAGGGGACTGTAAGAACTGTGTGTTTCTATAATCAGAAATGTGCAGAGATGAACAGGTACGGTTCAAGCAGGGTAGAGCACAGCCAGCAATCCCACTAGTCCACCTCCACCCGGGCATCACATGTGGTCCTCAACTCACAGTGACCCAGAGGGTGGAGATTGTGGTGAGGAGGACTGTCATATACTGTCAACGTCCGCTTTGTGCATCCACCCATCCACTTCAAACTCTCCCACACACACACAAACAAAAACACACACACAGGTAATACCCACGCAAAATCGCAACAACAACAAAAACACAATATACACTCATTCTCAAAC
This sequence comes from Mallotus villosus, assembly GCA_903064625.1. Classification (NCBI taxonomy): domain Eukaryota; kingdom Metazoa; phylum Chordata; class Actinopteri; order Osmeriformes; family Salangidae; genus Mallotus; species Mallotus villosus. The sequence goes on along the minus strand of CAEFZP010005597.1, from coordinate 19,871 downwards.
ACATATGTACAGTGAACAGTCAGACACCCATCCGACACAATGGAAACACGTGGGGATGAACACGTAACGAAGGAACACGTATGTTTGTGTACACGTTACACACATGATGTAAACTTAGAACCCTGTTTCGTCCACTCACTGCAAGTAACACACACAGACACTCACAACCCTTTAAAAAGCATCCATTCCGATCAACCCCCCGCCCAGAAACCACAGGACTATCCATTTACTGAGTACAAAATACCTGACCTTTGTATTATTCAGGTTTCATCCACTCGGATTGCATTCAGTCGAGAACAGACGTCTATTTATACATCTATGTTGTCCTCTCTGTCTCTGTCCTTACTTGCTCTGCCAGACGGGAGCCTTCAAGCGGAACTTCAGCTCTCCTCTTCTGACTAACGACATGTTGGGAGTGGTCAAAGAAGCTCCTACGGCACAAGGTAAGTATGTGTGTGTGTGTGTGTTTGTGTGAGTGTGTCTGTAGTGTCTGTGTGTTGTTTTCCTCCTCCGGTGGGTCCTCTCAGTCACTGTTAAACCGTTAATAGTGCCAGGCACAAGGACTTCTTCTCTACAGACACACAGGCAAAGAACATTTAGTCCCTCGTCTCACTCACGCCCCAGGAAGCATATAGGGGCTAAATATTGAGAAGCTTTTTGCTGGGAGATTCCTCCAGATCCTGCTTTGAACAAGCATACCTATCTCTCACCCCCTCTCTGTCTTTCATCTCTCCTCATCTCTCTCTCTACATCTCTCTCTCTCTCTCTCTCTCACACTCTCTCTCTCTCTCTCTCTCTCTCACACTCTCTCTCTCTCTCTCTCTCTCTCTCTCTATCTCTCTCTCATTTTCTTTCCCCCCCTCACTCATACACACTTGCTGCCTCCCATCCACCTCTTCCTCCCTCTCTTCTTGTTCCCCACTAGAGAGGGAGGCCGTTCTGTATCCTTACCGGAGTCATTGCACATTGTGTGTGAATGTGAGAGCAGCTGTCAGAGACACACAAAACTCTTTGACTCCAAACAGCTTCTAAACTCTTCTAAACAGCCCCAGCTTCTCTGCCTCCCAAACTGATTAAGGGCCTCAGACTTGAATTACCGTGTGTGTGTGTGTGTGTGTGTGTGTGTATATGTGTGTGTGTCTATTTCCACACTGCTTTAGTCAGGTTGGTGTCTGTTTTGTGTCAGTCATTCCCACTCTGCTTAGATCAAGTGTGTGTGTGTGTGTGTCAAATCATTGCTATGGCTTCTTCATTCTGTACCAGATAGTCAATGCCTCCCCACCACTTGTGCCCTGTGAGAATAGCCAGTTGGCTTTCCTGTCATGTACACACCTGCTAGTGCTGGGAGTACGGAACACAAGGGTTGTTCTCAGGTGGACGTCAAGGTTTATCTTCTCCAGCTGATCCTTGACTATGCCAGTAAAGCCCTGAAGACTGTCGACTCAATATTTGGACTATTGTATAACTTTTTGGCTGTTGGTCGTGACTGTGTTGACAAATAGTTGTCTTATGCATATGTGTGTGTGTCTGGGGATGTTTAAATTTGTTTTTTCTCCCAGTCTGATAAATTGTGTGTGTATGTGTGTGGAATGTGTAAATGTGGGGGTTTTTCTCACCCTGATAACGAAGTCTGTGTGCTTACTGCTTCCCACTGGTGCCTTTGCCTCTGATGCTGCATTGCATACTGATGAAGGCACACGTCAGAAAGCTTCCATGCTTGGTAATAAGTGCATTTATGCTTTGCGACCATCTAGGTGTAGTGTTTTCATTGTTCCATTACACGCAGTACCTGAATGCACGTGTGTCTGTGACTGGTGTGGACGACCATCCTTGCTTAGGCATATTTATGTACATTGGGTACATGTTTCAGTGTGTGTGTGTGTGTGTGTTTGAGTATTTGGCCAGACGATTGAGGAGAGACATAGACTGTAAGCTGTGTTTGTGTATGTGTATGTGTGTGTGGCCAGCATATTGTGTAGAGACAGAGGCTGTGTGAAATGCATGTAAGTGGACTTCTAACACTAGATGTGTGTGTGTTTGTAGAGTCTGGCAAGGTGTGTGTTGACCCTGTATATGAGGCACTGCGCTACGGAACCTCGCTGGCTCAGCAGAGCCGCTCCAACTTCAGCAGTATCTTTGAGTCACCCTGTCCTGAGGTAACACACACAGTAATCCCCACATAAAAACGATTGACACCGCTGACATTCTAGTTATGCGCGTCCTCAAATGTTCTCCCTTTCTCCTCCCTTGTTTCCTATAGGAGGATACATTTGACGAGAGCCTCGAATCTCAACCAATAGCTGAAGAGGAGTCTGTACCAGGAGGTAAGTTACTTTCACCTCTGAACTGTCACCCTCTTCTTTTTATCTTTTGCTGTTCAGAAACGTCTGCTTTTGTTATCAGTATGTGATCCAACTAATGAAAAAGTCATTTGTATTATGCTACAGTACTACTTGGTGGGAGTTGCTAGCTCTCTGTTGCTATCTGTACTGCTCGCTAACAGTGAACTGTCTTACTTCCTGAAATATGGCTGTCATTAGACACCATCATGACACTAATCTATTACATAGGGAGTGCTGCTCGCTGACATAACTGGGTTGGCTGTTGGGTGAGGGGGGTGTAGGAGTGTCTACGCTATCTTGTCAGAGAAGGATGTTGTTTGTCTGTACGTATGCTTTGTGCATAGGGCATATGTGCGTTTGTGTGTGTGTGTGTGTGTGTGTGCAGTCTTTTGTCCAGTCATTCTCCTGTCCTTATGGGGGCTAATTATAAGTAGTGAGCAAGCTTTCACTGACCTCATGGTCCATTCTCTAAGTGACAATTCTCTCTCTCACACACACACACTATCTGACTCTTAAACACACACACTTTCTCTCCTCTCATCTCTCTCCAGATCTCACCCCTCCTGAAAGTGAGAAGGCTGATTCAGAAGACAGGGTCAGCTTGAAGGTGAGTAGGAAGCGTTTATCTCCTCCTTCCTGGTCCTCCCCTTTCACTCGTCCTCCTGCTCCTCCATTCCCTCTCTCCTCTCGCCCTTATCTCTCTTCCCCTGTTCTCCATGACAACCAGCAAACTCTGATTTCATGTGATCACATGTGATTCTGACTGTAATTCTCACAGTTTCTCATACAGTACTGCATTTACTCTAATAACTACTACAGGGGTACAGCATTGTGACAAATACAGCAAGTTCTTTGGCTGGCCTAAGAAACAGATGCAATAGAGACATTGTGTAGTCAAGGGCATTTCTGACTGTTCTTGAGTGTGCTACAGTACACAGTGTGACTGCCCCAGTATCAAGCCCACCACTGTCCTGAACTCTCTGGTCTCCCCCTCCCAGACTCCCAAACGCATAGATGTCCATTCCATACACACCTACGTGGCTCTGTACAAGTTCCTGCCCCAGGAGAAGAACGACCTGGAGCTACAGTGAGTTCAACACACAAGGAGTTGTGTGTGTACGTGTATGTGTGTGTGGGTGAGTGTGTGTGTGTGTGTGGGTGAGTGTGTGTGGGTGGGTGAGTGTGTGTGTATGTGTCTAGCTCTGTTTGATTGGAAATAGGGGATAGGGAAAGTATGCAATTCAATACATGACCATAATCCAGTGATAAATTACGCATTAGGTGGTGCAGGATGTATTCAGATAGGATGTAGAGAAGTGGTTATGCATAGGGAAAAGAAAAGAAAGTGTGTGTGTGTTGGGAGAGGGGGTGAGTTCACCGCAGCGATAAGGTAAGTTCGGGGGTGGGGGGGCACAGCGCCAACACACACACACACACACTCGCACACACACACACACCATCTGTCTTCACACTGGGGCGCTGAGACATGACTGGCACACAGTGGGGGCCGCGAGGATGGGAAGGAGAGGCAGCTGTGTGTGTGTGTGTGTGCGTGTGCATATGTGTGTGTGTGCATGCGTGTGTATGTGTGTGCAGGCATGCATGTGTGTGTGTGTGCATGTATATGTGTGTGCAGGCATGCACATGTGTGTGTGTCTGTTCAAGTGCCACCATAACCCATTCTGAATCTGTCTAAATGATGTATGTCTCTCAGCATGTAGTTTGTATGTAGTCCTTAATGGGAAACAATGTCTGACAGAGCTAGTCACTGTAAGATGTCCTGAGAACAACCCGTGCTCTGTTCCTTCAGACCCGGGGACAGGGTACAAGTCATAGATGACTCCAACGAAGACTGGTGGAAGGTAGGTAGAAAAACAACCGCACTCCATTTCCAACTTCCTTACATAACGCTTTATAAAAGAAATCAAAAACAACTCAATTCACTTTTAGCCATCAAGCTAACCTATTTCTGTCCAAGTCTTTCAGTTCAACTTAATGGGGTGCAATACAGTGGTAAAGTGCAATTTATCCGTGGCCAGTCAAGCTTAATCAGGCACAACTTGGGTATTTCATCTATCGGAAATATCCCACCCGAGTCTGAACAGGAGTTGAAGGAAGTGTCCGGAGCTCTAATACATGTTTAATGAGCCTGGACTCTGACGTCCTAATGGAGTGTGTGCTGAGCTGAGGGGAAGCAGACAGCAAGATCACTAAACACACACACACACAGTAAATACAACACACACTCTCTGCCTTGTCACACACACTCACACACACACTCACACACACACACACACACACACACACACACACAGTAAATACAACACACACTCTGCCTGGTCACACACACACACACTCTCACACAAACACATACACTCACACACACACACACACACTCACACACTTACACACTCACTCACACACACTCACACACACACTTGCATCCCTGTTGAACTCATACAAACCATCACACACACAGGCATACACAGCTTCAGAATGGGTAAACAGACATACACTCACCCAGAACTAAGAGTCCTAAACCAAAATGCACTTATCAATGACGGATGCTTGTTTTGCAGTCTGACCATGTCCTTGGTTAACTGGGTGACTGTGTGAATGAAAACAAACAAATAAGAATGCATTGATCTACTACTGTACGACCACAGCATCGCCATAACAACACGACCACAGCATCGCCATAACAACAGGACTGTCACCTATCCTTTGAACTCTGCTTTTCTAGTTTTTATCATAAACATCAGAGAGCGTAAATAGAACTGGGAAAACAACTGTGTAGGAAATGATCTTTTATTGTACACACATTAATTCAATGTCTTTGTCTATATGTTGAATGACCAAATTGATATTTAGAGGATTTACAGTTTTCTGGTATGTGTGTATGTGCCTGTATTGTGTGTGTGTGCCTTTGGGATGTATGTGTGTGTGCCTGCGGTATGTGTGTGTGTGTGTGTGTTTACACAGGGGAAAAGCAAAGACAAGGTGGGTTTTTTCCCTGCCAACTTTGTGCAGAGGGTACGCCCTGGCGAACGAGTGTGGAGGGTCACGGAGGGTTTCCATGGCAACCGCGAGAAAGGCCAGATGACTGTAAAAGAGTCTCAAGTAAGCTGAGACACACACAAAAGCCACTCTATCTAAAACACACACACTCACACACACACATACAGAACACTCTCCACAAACCCCACTCTTTCTGCACATGCGTGCACATTCCATCCCATTTTGCACATGCATACGAAATGTGGTGCAGATAAAAGTAATGACCTCACTCCTCTCCCCCTCCCATCCTCATCTACCCTTTCATTTCCCATTTTCTTCTCATGAATCCATCCCTCGCTCTTCCCTCGTGTCTCCTTCCCTCGTGTCTCCTTCTCGACTCTCTGCTCGCCCCCTCCCCTCTCTGTATTCTACGGTCCCCCTCTCCTCCATCACCCCCAGATCTGTGTGGGCAAGAACGAGGACACGGACGAGTACCTGAGGCTCAGCAGTGGCAAGAAGAAAGGCTCGGTCCCGTCCAAGTACCTCCTGGAGATCTGACTCTGACCAGGGGGGGCTTCTCCTCTCCCGCACCTACTCTGCCCTCCAGGCCCCCTCTGCTAGCGCTCCCGGGTGGGCCTCACCACCTCAAACGCTGTCTGCCGCCCCTCCGGCAATGACTTGGAGCCCCCCCTTCCCCCCACCCCCATCCGTCCCCGCCCCTCAAAAAAGGACTCGAGTTGTGAGACAAGAAAGGTGGACGTCGCTCTGAAACGGAGTCTCCGTGAATTTGGCCGCTGCTTCGCTCTAAGACGTGGAGCGTTCCGGAAAGAGGGAAGGATGAGGATGATGGAGGCTTCTTTTGAGCTGCTTTGTTTCTGGGGTGTAGCTGACCTCACTTCCTGTACCGGTCGCACGTAGAGCACACACAACTGCAAATAGAAACACTAACAAAGACTGAAATGGTTGTATACATAGCCTGGCAAACACACGCTTACACTACACACACAACACACACACACACATATTGACAAAGACAGCCAAGTGTTGGTATTAAATTGGAAACAACTGTGAACGCCTGTGTGGATCTAACAGAAATCTGGATATCTCACCGACTATACAATGACCCTGCGTCTGCTCTTAGCCCTGCAGAACAAAAATGACCGATTCTGGAGCCTGTAGGGTCTCTAAGCTCAGCAAATTTGGCTACCATCTTCAAAGAGGTGTATCTTTGTCTGTTTGACGGTAGCATTATTTCATTGTAGCAGCTTGTGCAAACAGAACTTTTTCTTGGCTGAACCTTGACACCCCCCTAGTGAGCCTGTTCAGCCCAGCTCGATGTGAATCCATTGATTTACCACAAAGGGCAAAGCAAGGTTGGTTGCAGGGGACAAAGAAGCCACAAGGGTCCTATGATGACTGACTAGTTGTAGCGGGAATGGTGAAAGGGTACTGTTGCATGAGTCGCTCACTCAGACATGTATTTCGAGGGTTCATTGCTGTCTTTACTCCGTAGCTTAGGTTTATTCTCCTAACACCAATCCACTAGATCCTGTTACTTTCATTGTTACACACACACACACACACACACATGCAAACACACACTCACCCTCTGTCATATGTCTAAGCCCAGTGTGCCCTTCTACACACACACACATACAAACACACACATACAGTGCTTCAGAAAGCAGATGGTGTAGCAAAGTCAGATATGTTCAGACATAAACCAAGGTAGATAGTTCACTCCGAAAGGTAAATTGAAAGGGTTTTCTTATGTTTCTTCTTTAGATCAGATGCCATGTGTCACTTGGCCTGACAATTGAGTTGTATTCCACTGAAGGGTTCTCTGTGGCCCAAATGAATGTTGAGCGTCTTAAATCCATTTTTATGGATTGATATCATGTATCAAGATTTCATTCTTGTTTATTTATCTTTATCATGGTTTATACATTACAAGGCTGTAGCGCGGCCACACCATATGAAACCTGGCAATAACCGTTGTTGGTAAAATACTGTGTGTATTATGTGTAAATAGGAATAAGATACCAACTTTAAATGTATCACAGCATCAACTGTGCTGGATCCAGCTTCTCCAAAATGTTTATTGCCCCTATATGGCATGAGCTCCATATCTGACCAATCAGCACAAACGTATCACAGCACTATGCACACCAGTGTAAGGCAATCACACGTTTTCTATTCTCCCTCAATCCTAACTACTGTATGTATTCACAAAATGTACCGTCGACGATACGTCCCCAGCGTAGATGTTGAGCAACAATTTCATCCTCAGCATCCTTGGTAATACTGTATGTGGGTTTCAGGGACACATTGGTTTAGCATGTGTGTACCCTAATCATGAAACTGTGGACAAATATTGACTCAGGAAAGTAGTCACTGGTAACACATTATTCCCTGTTTCTGCACTGCTAGCTGGAATTCAACCCTCAAACATTTCAATAAACCTAAAATAAAATACGGAGCGAAAGATCTCTTTTCTTCTGGCACCCTGAGTTTGTGAGTCTCAAAGTTTCATCGAAAACGTAACCTCAATGCCTCACCATGCCTTCCAGCCCCTGTCTGTCTAGCAGACCTGTGCTGAGCCAACCAGCTGATCATGTGCAATATGTGGACACGAGGGTTTGATCTGAGGCTACAGTACGATGACTCTGCAGCATCCGGGGAAGTTTGCTCCTTTCTTAATGATCCCAAATAGCATGATTAGTTCTCAATTAAACTAATTGTCGACGGAGGAGCTGCTGGCAGGCGAGGCGGCGAGCTGGCAGACGGGTGCGGCGTGTGCGTGGGTGGGTGTGTGTTCGAGAGCGAGGGAGAGAGAGAGAGAGAGGGTCTGTGTGAGTGGACAGAAATGTGTGCGTGCAAGAGGGAGGCACTAATGAAGTGTCATTCTGTGTACGTTCTTGTCAAACCCTCATATGACTCCCACGCGCTCCATCTACCTCTGACTCGGTCCGTCCCGCCCTCTCGCTGCGTCTCTCACACTCATCTTCCACCGTCTCTCCCTCCGACTGTTTCTCAGCCTCTACCTCTCTCCTTTCGCTCTCCTTCCATCTCTCACTCTCTGCCAATTTAGCTGGCGACGGGCCCTATTGTAGTGTAAATGAGAGGGACTGTCTTTGTTCAGCGTGGCATCGCTCTGTGTAATCAACTCTCCCTTATCAGATCATTTTCACTGGCTCAACATGAAAGCTAGAAAGTCGAGAGTTTGTGCCAAGAGGCAAAGCAAAAGTGTGTGCGTGTGTGTGTGAAAAAAGAGGTAGGGAGAAAGAAGGAGGACAAGTGTGTGTGTGTGTGTGTGTGGTGCAGAGGGGTTGCGGGGGAATTGATGCTGTGCTAGTGTTTGAATCATTTTAATTAAAGATCCTGCCATGAGATGTAGACACAGGGACCATCGCCACATGCACGCAAGTATCACAATGTGTATGAAACAATTGTTTCCAAAAACAGCATATCTGGTATTTACATGCATCTGCATCTGTAAAAAGACTGGAAGGTGCACGAACACATGCAAACATACATAAGCACTGTAGTGCAGAACAATCTTGAATACAAAGACCTTGCATGTCTTGCATGGCAAACACCTTCTTTCTTAAGTCTAGCTTATTTGCAATCACCAATTGTCATGGTTTTATGTGTTTAAATGCTTAACATTTCAAACTAATAACTTTGAGATCACAAGATCTGTCTGTCTGTCTGTCTGAATGAATTAAACGGTATAATTACCACTTTCTGCTTCTAAATAGGATGCTACATTTATAGACAGTCTTTATTTATGTAACCATTTGTTCATTTTCTAATTTGATACAGAAACAATATGCAACTATAAATAACTCTTCCACGGAAATAACTTCATCATAGAGAAAGAGAAGGGAGGTCTATAAATAAGTAGGCCAGAACTTCTCACTGGAGTGAGAACAATCTTGTGAGATACTGTGTGCAGAAGAGGAAACATTCCCTGTCCACCATGTATACACATTTATGAACGTTTAGGATTTTCTCAAATCAATCCCTTATTACATTTTCTCTCGTCCACCTTCCATTCCAGATATTGGACTGCCCAGAGGGGAAAATATATTGTGTAGGATCTTATTATGTCGGTGGATTGTGGCCCAGTTCTCGGGTTATTGCCGTGTGTTTGTATTCCTCCAGGCCACTGTCCAATGACTTCATCAAAAATTAAACAGGTACACAAAGAATGAATGTTTAATGCATGTACCCATTTCCTGTCTATGTCATTCGCTCTGCTTTCTCACGATGTACACACACACACACACACGCGAGCGGGTGACAGGGACGAGAGCCCCGGGGGACTCGTTCCTACTTCAAAGAGAGGAGGGGACATAGACAGAGAGCTCCCAGGGTGCATTGGGATTAGGAGTGGAGACTGGCGCCGTACACTGTGAGCAGCCCCCGAGGTTGAACACGACACACCAAAGACCTCGGGTAGATGGAGGAATAGGAAGGTAGGCTTTGAAACCTTCGTTTGTTGGGCTCACATGGCCCACCTGCTTGTGACACGGCACAGAATAACCAAACAGCTGTATGAAGATGGTTGGGTTTTCAAGATGAATTCAGTATTATGGACATTGGCCTTTCCTTATAGTAAATTCTGCCACCCAAAGAAATCCATCAAAACATGTTAATCCTCTGCACTTTATATGTGGCTGCCTCATCAAATATTGTTGAAACTTTAATTGTGAGTAGTCCTTTTATCTGCCAGTCCCTTTGTGTCAATTCTTAACCTGTGGCCTACCATTAGTAACTTTGCTAACACAATTATCCACCTGATCATTGAAAGATGACTATAGAGCCACTGAAGGAGGGCGAGTTGGAGTACGAGGGGACAAGGTCGTAAAAAGATGTCTTGTCCAGACAAATGAGCACCATTCTGAATTTTGATAACGCTCACTTCTAGACCTTCGAGCATGGCCTTCTGCATTGGGAATGAGACACTCTGACGTCTACTACTTCCTCTCTCTCTCTCTCTCTCTCTCTCTCTCTCTCTCTCTCTCTCTCTCTCTGTCTCTTTCCCCTTTTCTCTCTCTGTCCCTTGCGCATGCATGCACGCACACACACACACACACACACACACACACACACACGCACACACGTACACACACACACACACGCACACACTGTTTTAGGTGCTGTAACACTCTCCCAGGTGGTTGTGGCCTCGTTGGCGGACGTAGAGAGGGCACGCTTGTTTAATTACCGTGGAAACCTCTGGTGATTAATCTCCACACTTTGGCAGTGTTGCTCTGCATTAATGACACTGACAGACGTTAGAGGAGGAAGGAAAGCTCTGCTCGCTCCTCTTCCTCCCTGCCTGGCTCTCGGTTTCTTTTTTAATGTAGGCTTTCATTCACTCTCTAATGACAGGCATATATATTTACCTTGGTCTTGCTTTATGGCCTACCTTATTTCTACTTGTGATCATTAACTTGCAGACTGGTTGTTTGTCCGTGTTTTATGCCGTCCAGCTTCCCTCTCCAACTGTCGACAAACTGGATCATTGGGCAGGTCTGCATGTTTTCAGGGATTCTCTTCGGACTTTTGTCTTTTTCAATCTTTACTTTTACATGATCATTTTAAAACAATGTGTTTGAAGCCACAGTGCTTGCTCTTAGAGCCCTTATGGATTTCATTCAGAGGAAGAGGAGTGCATGGCCCTGCCTTTAAGGCAAAACTGCCCGGGGAAAAATGATCCTGCCCCAAGTACTCTATATTTCAAACCCTCCTCCCTCCCCCGTTCCCTCAGTGGAAGCCGGCCATATTCAACATGCTCAGGAATCTTGAAAGCAGAGTTCAAATCCATTAAGTCGCAGAGAAAGGGATTTAGAATCCGTGAGACTCCCTTTTCTCTCCACCTCTACCCCATGTCACGCTGCATTTGTGCATCAGAGGATATTAATTTTTCAGCCACCTCTGCTGTAGCTTAGCTGCAGCTGCTCTACCCTTAGGAACTAAATATACTCATATTATTTCCTGCAGACATTGTTTTCTTTGTTTGCACATTCAGTTCAATAACCTTCCAATAGAGGTGGTAAATCTGTTCTGTAATGCTCTAAACACAGTTTTCTATTTTTAAAATGCGAAAAGAGAGAGAGAGAGAGAGAGAGAGAGAGAGAGTGAGATGGATGGATGGATGGAGAGAGAGATGGGGGGAGAGGGAAAAAAGGAGGGATGGAGATTGAGAGAGAGAGAGAAGGAGGGAGAGTTAGAGGAAGATGTAGGGAGAGATAATGAGAGGGGATGAGAGAGTAACCTTGGCTTATTCCAAGCTTCAAGATAAACATACCGTCCTTGGTATACATCCATAAATACTGAAGGCAGAGAATCATAAGTCAGGAACCTCAAAAGTGAGTGTTGACAACAAGGGCATGATTCCTGCGTATATCCAGTCCTGAAACTGTCTCAGTCTTGCGTAGTTATACTTTCCCACCACCTTATCCTTGGATGAAAATGTCACAATGGTGGGAAACAACTGTTTGACCCATGTGACTTGGACAGAGCCAAACCTTTCTTCAGCCACTCAAAAAAAAATGTATCTTCCCCCCCCACACGTGACTAGGTTCTCTTCTGTGCTGAGCCCCTGCCGGAGAAATACCAAATCAAGCAAGGGTGTGGGTCGACAGCTGTCAATCAGTGGCAATGGCCACTGGGGCGAGAGCCCTCATGTCACCCCTCTTGTGAAAGACATATGTACATACAACGTGAATTAGGTTAAAGGAGGATAAGAGAAAGATTTAGATTTAAATGTGACATCAAACTAAGTTTTGAATGCTTTAGACCAAGAATCTAACGCCATGAATTTGGTTCATGTTTGAGGTACAGTACATAGGGTCAAGGGTCAAAGCTTACATCCAAAACCCTGTTTGATCCAAGTGACTGTATCAAACAGGTCGTGGGTGTGACTCAATCCAATTGTGGAGGAGATTAGGATTAAGGATGGACTTTTAAAAGTGTCTACTACAATACCCTTGTTGCGTTTCCTAGACCCCATAACTGAACATGGTAGATCAACACAATGTGGGAACTTACAAAAGCGTATAACGACAACACAAAAAAAAACTTTCAAATAAGATTCCGGAAGGCCAAACAATAGACTGGAGTAATAGGAGTCCGTGGGCGATGATGGTTGGACAGCCACCAAGGACTTAACCAGACACACGTCAGGTACACAGCAGGCCTGTCTCATGGTCACCAGCAACACAGGCTTTACCTCGGGCTCAGGTGGACCTTGGCTTGATTCCTGATCCCTGTGACACTGATCTGGAATAATCCTTTACCTCATCCCTCTCAAGAACGAGGGAGAAGAGACAAGAGAGAGAAAAAACAATCTCAAACCACTCTCCACGCTCTCATTCGATAAGATCTCTTGTTTCTCTTTGTAACACAAAGAGATTTGTTTGCTGGGGAATCAGACAGAGAAGTGAGAGATGAGAGGAGATTACAATAAAGAGGCGGAGAGAGGAGGGATGGAAGGATTGTGTGTGAGGGGATGAGAGGGATTAAAAGGAGGTAGGTAAGGTGAACTGTCACTCTCTGAACTGTCACTTTGAGGTCAAGATTCAATTGAATGAATGGGAGTTTTCATTTTCCTGTCTCCCACTTCTGTTCTCAGGTCTGTGTAGACTCATTGTCTATTGATTGAATACTATGGATTGAATAAAGGTACATTCAGATGATTGGGGGTGTTATTGTTAATCCAAAGTGACAGTTGAATCATTCACGATAGAAAAGACTCAAAACCAATCCTATTAAGACTCAGACTTCAACAAGTGAATTGCGATAAAAAAACTGGAAAAGGCCTGCATCCTCACTTGATTATCGCAAAGTCTCTCAGGGCATAATCCTTCCCATACCTCTATCCATATGGCATTATAATCCAAATATAGCCCTCGGTAGACACTTCACATTCGATAGCGATTAAAAACTGTAAACAGCCAAGCTGCATAAGGCCTGTAGATTCCAACAGATTTACCACAAGTGTGAAAGTCCTCAAAGGGGTCAATATTCATATGTTGCTGTTTGAAGTGCTTACAGACCTGAACACTATTGTGTGTTCAAGGATGTTGCACATGGAGTACTGTTATCTGCCTGGAACCGTCTGCCTGGATGGCCTTTAAGGAGGCTGTTATGCTAGGGAGGTGGAATTCAACCTAGCGTCTCAAGCACCAGACAGAAAATAGCATGTGAAGTATAGAGTACTTGACTTTTGCACACTCTGAACAAAACATGTATTTTTGGAGTGTACGTAGGCCTACCACAGTGACTGAATTAGGACTACGTTTGAATACTGACTGAGAACGAATACCGAGGGGACTGGCTGAGGTGAAAAGGTAAATAAACACCTCATCCCTTTTCATTTGACGCTGGTAACAGAGTCAGCATCTACACTATCATTCCCAAAAGTCCTCTCCACATCAAAAAACCATGTCCAAGCACAAATTCTCACATTATATGAATACTCCCACAGTATTTCCAGACTCAGAGACAGCCATGCTGTCCCTGCCTCTCCTGGTCGCAGACAGATCTGTCAGCGAACACGTCAGTCACACCTTCTCCGGGGACCAGAAGAGAAAAGCATCCTTCAAGCCCCTAGACAAAAAGCGAAAATGACTGGATGGCACATCAGGGAACCTAAGGTGTAATTTCCCTGACAGGAGCACGGGCTGCCGAAGCCAGCCTCCTCACCGCCGACGACGCCCGCGTAGCAGGAGCAGCGATCAGCCGTCAGACTCGCGCCGTCTGCGGCTTTATCACCTGTCTTCGCAACGGCTCGGAAAAAAAGGCGCGGGTTGAAAAGGAAAACAAGTTGAAGCGTAATAACGGTCATAAAGCAGGCGCTGACAGGCAGGGAACATCTGTCTGTTGCCAAGGGAGTGTGGGGGGAGAGGCTCAGGGGACAGCGAGCGTTTCCCTGATGTGGTTAAGATGAATGTAGGGTAAAAATGCCAATAGACACACCTGTCTAGCAAGTATATTGATGTTGTTTCCATTCAATTCAGATACATCTTTAAAATGTGTGGGATTAGACCATGGGCCTCGCCACCTAAACTTTTTTTAGTACTTAAAAAACGACTGCACTTTTAACTACTTTCTTCAACTCAGTGACTTTAGAAATGGACCCCAAAGTCAATGTGAAAAACACAGGAAGGGGTGTTTTGAACTTTTAGAGGTATTGCAAACTTGTCAAACTTCTCCTCTGACCTCAATGCACAACTAGGTCAAAATGCGTGTCCCACGACAGCTGTAAGTGTGTGATAAGGAAAGCTGTGCTTTGATCAATAGTCTCTTGTGAACAGTCTCCATTTTTGTCTCAGCCTACGTTGTGGTTCTCACTCCACTGAGATTTGAGCTAAACACGCACAATGGGAGAAGAATTGAAATTGACAGCTACCAGGCCAAATGATTGCTCACCCAGCTGGGTGGATAAATTGATCAGTCACGGGTGAGGAGCATCACAGATATGAACACACACACACACGCGATTGGTCTACGACTGGGACAGAAGCTTAACCATCCATGCAACATAGATGTGTCTGAGGGGTAGTAACAAAGACAGATCCTGGATGACAATTACCTGATTATACAGTTCACTAGGCCTGAACGAGGTATACCGACTCTCCCAGGTTGAAGGTCATGGTACCAACACTGTTTAAGAAGCTACGTTAGTAGGTTTAGGCAAATCAAACTGGCATTGATGACTTTATAACAGACATGTTAATATCAAGCACTGTTTAGTCCCGATTAAAGATTTGTTGGTTTGAATAAGAGAGTGACGTTTATGTGCAATTTCAGTTTAATAAATGTGTTTGACTAAGATCATTTCACCAGCCACTGGGTCAGCATTCTGTCTCCAATGACGAGATTTATAGAGAAGTGATCCGAAATACACAACAAAATCGTCTGACTCAGCTCCAGAGGCAAGCTCCCTGGGGTTCTTTACAACCATGCATCTCTCAAACACCCTGGTTTGAGCTCAGGTTTGCAGGTCTGAATAAAATGTCATCTGAAAAATATAACATCACAAAACAAATCTGACATTACCTTTTAAAATTCTATTTTCATGGACTGGAGTCTTGCTCAAGCGTGAGGCAGGAGAGGGCTTTGGAGGGAAGTGGAGAGGCCTAAAATAAAAAATGTCTGGCCAGACATACTTGGGTTCTGATGCTGGGCAAATCAATGACCCTCAGTTATGTTTAATGCAGGACTCGACTTTGTTAAAGTGCTTTATAAAATATGCAGGTGGACACTCAGCTGGTACTGTTCTAACCATCACTGTGCTCCTGGTGCAGGACTTGCAGAGGACAAAAAGAAAGTCTGAAAGAAAGCCAAATGATGCTGCTGACATGTTAGGCTACTGTGAGGCGGAATAGGACCACAATACAACCACATATTAATGCTTGCACTACAAGTGCCTATGGGCTGTTGCAACATTCATAATCAAGTTGATTGAAATATCCATGTGCTTAGTGTTTGAGACAAATGCATCCATCATGTGTGAAAATAATTGTGTCAATTAATCTATGCAATGGACTCTTCCCTCTCTCTTTGTGGTCACAAAGGGAGTGTGGATAAAGGTTCTGACCATAACAAACCCCTTTGTGATTGAATTTATAGATCAAATTAGCTCAACCCTCTGGCATGGTGATAGATAGAACTGTATTGATCCCCAAGAGGAAGTTACACCTCTAAACGTGTAAAACAAACATGGCATTTTAATAGTCAATTTGAGGGGGAAATTAATCATTGTCCATCAAAACGTTGTTTACTTTGAGAAGCTTCACTTTCCTTGCCTGGGTATTTATTAGTGACAAGGGAAGATGAACAGCAGTTAGGATTAGTTTGTGGTCGGGCCAACTGTTCTATACACTGGACATATAGTGGTTGGCCAGTGTAGGGCCAGTTTAGTTGCACAGTTTATGAAGACTCAGCTATTTTAACGACTATCTGCCATGGACATCTGGCCACTCATTTAGTTACATTTTATGGCATGGTTTTCACGGCATCAAAGAATTGGCAAAGAGAAATAGGAATGCATTAATGTAAGGCAAATGTCAGTCAAACCTATTCTGTTTCAGGTTTTAGTGAGTACTTTGGAGGAAGGTCAGAACATTATGGGAAGGAAGGTTAGAGTTGCTTTAAATTCATGTGAAATTGATTTTACATTTAAATTGTTGAGAAGTTCATTATCATTGGATTGCTATTGGCCAGTGTCCTGGCTGTTCATATGCAGTTATTTGAGACTAGGAGACTAATGGAAAACTTTATCATTATCTTACAATACCCTAAACTAACTGACTGACAGACAGATCTGAGGATTGGACTAAGCATCTCTATTGTATATTCTGGTTTGTGTCAACGTATAACTTAACATCATGATCCTTTGGTTTCATGTTGAGGTGGACAATTTTCAGGTACATGATAAAATATTGCAAAATGATTGGTCCAGGACAATCACATGATCGTGTAGGGTTAAGGGTCAAGCGTAACAACTCTTAATGACTGTAATTTCTAAGGTTAGTGTATTAAGGTTTATTCTCAAAGAATACACTGGGGCTCTCAGTGTAATAGCTTAGCTGATTATTAGGACACTGTCGTTCATAAAGAATACATTCTGATTTGAGATCTTAAGTGTATTAATCATATTAGATCTGTACCATTGCACTTTCCTCAGTTGAAGAGATTATTCAAATGGAACACTTCACACAGGCCAGGATGGATGGTAGAAACCCTGTGGTTTTAGAATCATGCTGCAGTGAGATGATATATCTATGGAGATTACGCTCTCTTGTGTTTTGAACAGGAAGTGCACCCATGAAAATTCCAAATGCTGAACAAAGCACTAATTAAGTCTGGACGGGTCATGACTGACTGCCAAAGGCGTAGGTGTTGAGGGCATCCTGAGAAATAATGTTGCGTTTGAAGGAGAAGGCAGGGGTGGATGTGCTTCATCAGGAAAGCTAAACTATTAGTCGAGAATTATGCAATCAGTGACTCTGCTTCATCAAGCCAACACATTCTTTATGATGGATCACATGCTACACATTGCTAATGTAGGACACATAGGATCCATTCAATACCAAATGGGCAGTCTGTCTCCTTTCCATAGCTGACCTCTTTTGCCAACACCTTAACAGGCCTGCAGGGCTCCATGCTGAAAGCACTGCACCGGCACATTTCAGCGCATTCCTAAGCTCCATATCATCAAATGAGTTCAAAAGAACACACTGCCTTTGAACGTGTGCAGCGTATTCACTTTAGTGAAGGCTGTGAACTGCCTTGAAGTGGAAACATTTTCATAATTTACTGATTTTGAAAGTAACCACCAAAGTGAATAGAAAGACCAACGTCAGCATGTTTATTTTTAATCATTTTTCCTTTCCCTCCTGTTGGTTTTAGGCTGAACACATTTTCATTAAATGTTCCGAACATTGTTAGCATTATATAATGCTATAATGCTTAATGTCGAAAAACTAATCCACCCCACATTAGTACAATTACTTCAATGCGATTTATCACATGGTTTCTGGGCCAGTCTGGAAGCCTCTAGACCTCAAATACAAACTATATTCACCACAAACACACAATACCAAACAGACAACTTTATCCTTTTTTTGTCCAAATTTATTAACATGGAAATAGGCGACATGGGTGTGACTAGTCTCATTTCTTGGTGGACTCCTCCTCTGCGAGGGTCTTGATGAACTCCTCCTTCTTGGCCAGGAGGCGCTCCTCCCTGCGCTTGCGGGCCTCCTTCGTCTTGGAACGGCGGGCTTCTGCCTGGTCGCTGGGGGACGAGAGAAGACAGGGGGTGAGAATGCTGAGATGGTCCTGAGGGGGAGCCTCACACCCCCCCCCCAAAAAAAAGCCAAGTTCTCCAGACCAATTGAAGTTATAGGGACACATTTCCATCATCAGTCACCTTCCAAAGGTAAGGAGAGCAGTAATATCAAAGAGTGGTGCTAGGATGAGTAACGTTTGTAGTGTGGACTTACGACAGGAGCTTCTTGCGGGCCTTATCTGCCTTCAGCTTGTGAATGTGCTCCATGAGGATGCGCTTGTTCTTGAAGACGTTACCCTTTGCCCTCAAGTACAGACTGTGGTACCTGCGAATGACAGGGGCAAAAGACAGCACTGTAAGAGGACGTGTTGCAAGTTTCCAATCAAAACGTGTCCCAAATCAAGTAGCAAGTCACGTGACTCCATGCCTCTGTCCCAACAAGACACATCCACAAGAAACGCCCTCGAGTCAGACTCACATGTGCCTGTCGATCTTCTTGGACTCCCGGTAGCGCCGCAGCAGACGCCGCAGGATCCGCATGCGCCTCATCCACGACAGCTTCTCGGGCATACGGGCGTTGGCTGTACCCTTTCTCTTACCTGAAGAAGACAGCAGGAAGGATAACGAAGGCCTGTTAAAACTTTCAAAACATCCTCAAGTTGCTCACATGGATTCGAGTAAGCCACGCCATGGTTTCTTTTTCCATTTGAATGAGCCATCTTTTTAGTCCTGTTCTTGAAGGTAAACCATTACAAAATGCAAGTGTTATTCAAAAGGTGATGTTTGCCTTTAAAATTCAAGCTGCATCTAAAATCCACACATGGACCGGGTAGGCAGACCCTTACATTATAATCCTCTCCCTTCTCTAAAAGCCTCCAAACTTAAAACCATCCTGTGGTATTCAGGGTTCCTACTGTGTGTGGCACCGGTCCATACCCACCTACACCCATGTGACGTCCCTTGCGACGCGCAAGTGTGTTCTTGCGGCAGCGGGCGCGGGAGTGCACCGTCACTGGTTTCCTGATGATCAGACCATCCTTCACCAGCTTGCGGATCTGCTGGCCTGTACAACAGAAGGGAGAGACCACCATAAGGTTCAGTGTCTACATTCAGATATAACACGTACAGGACACGGCCAATGATGATGTGGTTTCCACAAACACACACACTATTTAAGGACCTTCATATCAACAGCTTTATAGATCCTTATCAGATATCATGACACATAAACTCCTTGACAGCATATCATAAAATTCGGCAGTGAATATGTTGGACGAAAGACTTACGGGAGTTTGCGTTGGCAATTTCATTGGTCTCGTTGGGATCCAGCCATATCTTCTTCTTACCGCAGCGCAAGACACTGGACGCCAAGCGCTTCTGAAGCCTGAGCATGCTGGGTAAACAAATGACAAAATGTTCAGTACGATTCTAGTCAACTTCTGATTGCTGTGTAGATGGGTAGCTTACATCAGCGTTATTAGTAGCACATCCTGGGTAGGCTAGCTACTGTACTATAAAGATGTAAATGCACGTACATACAATAGGTAGTTTAATAGCCACCTACTGTAAAGCTCATAGATACAGTAGTCTTAAAACATCCCTGGACATGTCTTGTTTGACATTGATAGCTAAATTCGCTGTAGACTTGATAAGCAGTCTGATATACTAGCTAGGCCTTGCTAGCTAGTTAGCGCGTACCAACTAGCAGGACTTATTGGACT
>CAEFZP010005596.1:0-62467 GCA_903064625.1 Mallotus villosus | reverse complement strand
GTGCAGTTCCAATCCAGGTAAAGTCCCCCAAATCTCATCCACTGGTTCTAGTACAATGTGAAACGACACACACGAACACACACAGCCCGGCTGTTCCTCATCCGCTACACGATCTGGGCCTTGTGTACGATGGACGTGTGGGGATTGATCACGCTAGCTTTGGAGCTCAGGGTGCCGTTGGGCTGCTGCTGGTAGTGCTGGTGGTTCGGAACGTCCGATATCTGGGAGCTGTTGGTCTCGCTGTAGCGGTCGTCGCCCCTGCCCTCGTTCACGGGGCTCCTCTGACCGCCCCGGACCTCGGCCACACCTTCGTCCTCGTCCTGTTCATCGTCCGTCACTGGGGGGGTAGCTGAGGCCCAGAGGAGAGTGTTGCTGGTTCCTGCTGACAGTCCCCTGCCTGAAACCCCCCTCTGGTGGGATCATGGCACTGCCGTTCAAGGACCTGTGACGCTCGGCAGGACTGTGCAATCGAAAAGGAAGAGGGGTGGAGAGGCGGGTGAAGGTGGTTTTCCTCCTGGAGAGAGGGACAATATCTCAATTGATGTGACGAGCTGGCTTTTTCGTGTTTTGGCTGGCATATCATTTGATCCACACAAAGAAAGGCATTGATGAACCTCTGCATAGATATGTGTGCGCAGACAGACACACCGACACACATCAACACACACAAACCCTTACACGCTCTTACCAGAGACATAGTGCTGTTCTGCACATACGACTCCACTCTCATTCGGTTCTCCTCGTCCCTCTCCAGGGCTCTCTCTCTCCCCCTCCGTGAGTTGTTGTAGATAACTGGTCGGCCCAGGTAGTCCAACACCCCTCCCCCTCCGTATCGTCCGCCAGACAGAGTAGAACGACTATCTCGGCAGCGAGCCTGATCCTGTTTGAAGAGGAAACAGAGAAAGTAGTAAAAAGAGAGTGGTGTAAGTAAACAAGATTCAGCTCAACAACCGTAAGTCACCTACACAGGGTTGAATGTGTTATTGGAACGATAGTTCATATGTTTCATATGGATAGTTCATACTGGTTCATTTTCCCAACAGCAGAGTGATAAAACAATACATTTTCTCTTGCATTGGGAGACAAATTGCTCATAATGCATGGTTCCCAAGTAGCAATAGTAAAATGTATGTGGGTCGAATGGGGGTCAGATGGCTGAGCGGTTAGGGAATCGGGCTATCAATCAGAAGGTTGCCGGTTTGATTTCCTTCCCGTGCAGATGACGTTGTGTCACAATGTGTTTCATCGTTCTGTGTTTAAATGCCTCTCTAACAATACCTTACTTTACAAACAAACTAATATGTCCAAATTCCCATGTATTTTTTGCCCAGGACTAGTAATTTTGACTGTGCGTGCTGTATGCTTGTATAAGAGTATGTAAAGGTTTTTGAAAGTATACATAGGGAGAGTTCATGTTGAGGTGTGTTGCCTCAGAACCTAGCCGCCAGGCTTCTGGAGACTAAAGACTCCGTCCCCCGCTTCGCATGCAGAAACACACTGATTTGTAGACTGACCGCCAAGGAGGAAAGACTAGTCCGTAGGGTCCCCTCCACCCTCAGAGGGATATTCTCCTCCGTCTGCGGAAAAAAACCCAGAGGGGTGATCATAATCACTGAGTTCTTGGAGAATGAGAAATGTTGATCCAGGATTGGGGTGGGAAAACATAGACATATAAGTATGCTTTGATGTGGACCAAAAAAAAACACATTGATGAAGATTCTACACTGAAAGAGGGATTGATTTATGAATGCATGGTCCCATTGTGTGGCTAATACATTTCCACTATTGGGGACAGGCAGTGATATATGAAACGGGATATACCTGTCCTCTGGCATCTGTGCTTACAGAGTTCATTCTCCGCAAGGAAGCTTGTCGTGACAGGGTTAGACTGCAAATTTCTTCCCTGCAAGACAGAAAGGCGTGAGAACGTTTTTAAACAAACAGATCCCAAAACATGGTCTACAAATAAGTCGAGAGAGAAGTCAAGTCGATAAAGTATAAAGCGACACGGAAAACACACTTTTTTATAGTTAGCTCCTTTTTTAGTTTCTTGCTTTTGTGTTTGTGGTGGCATGTGACACTGATGACAATGATGAGCATGATGATCAGGAGGCCGCCAGCGGCTGCTCCCACGACGGGGAGCATTAGGTCGTCAAACATCGTCTTCTTCTGGGGTGCGTCTGGTGGAGGGGGCAGACAAACAGGAAGTGACAGTCACAAGCTGATCACGTACGTTGTGCGCAACTAGCAGTTACACATGCTGTACATCTGCAAGCACATTTTTGTCTGTCATCATGAATTTCACTGGTTAGACATTCTTTAAATGACACCTTGCCTTTTTTTGTGGAATCATACATGCTTGAATGAACAACTATATGAATGAAACAAAGTAGTCTTACCTGATATGATGACCTCCATATCTCCTTTCCCCACCCCTACAACATTCTTGGCCACACATTGGTAGGTACCGGCGTCCGTCAGGCTGAGGGGCCGGCCAAACAGGAGGGAATCATTCTGCGGGATCACACCCTCTGGCAAGGCTCCGCCCTCTCTGCAAACCGCAGGAACATATAGAACATGTTGGCATAGCATTCCATTTCCTGTACATTTAACAGAGAAGTGAACAATCGGTTCACACTGTTCAGTTATTTACCTTCATCCAAAATGAGGGGGACAAAATAGCACCCACCTATCCGCTTAAAATGTCACACACACAGACTCTTTTCAAGGTGTGGTCTGTAACCAACCAGGGGATCATTGGGTGCTTGAGGTTTGTAACTTATGTCAACTGTCAACCAATGTCACCCCAACTGTCAATACCTATTTTGAACCCACATTCAGAAAGACAGGCATCCCACATTGTATCCAGACAGCTATGAAAGCAGTCAGGTAAGAACTGATCAAGGGTGGTCTCGAGTACAGTGGATTCAACGAGTCAAGTCAGTTCCCGCAACGTAACTGAGGTAAATCAGTATCAGATAGTCAGATAGACATGTTTCCAAGTCGGAGCTCCTGACCCAATAAAGAAGCAAGTGTAATACAATATTGCTACCTGTAACACATATTTATAAGAAACTTAAGTTTATATGAGGTTACCATTTAGTGCTGTAGGCATATGTAGTTCAACGTAACTCTAAAGAAAATGTTACAAGAACTCCATATTCTATCACCTCTGATCAGATTGTTACTTGTTTTGGAACTATGTGCCTAACAGTGTGCCTTTTGTCAGAGAGAATCCGTTTTACATATGCCACTGATGCTATGTAAGATAATCCCTGAAAAAAAACAGTACAGTACTCCTCTTTTCCTACTCCAACTCCACACCTCCTTTCATCCTCGCACTTTCACCCCACTTTTCAGAGCCCACTCCTCTTTTTCTCACCCCCCTTTCCCTTCCTCTTTCGTGTGAAACTTCTTCTTCTGTCGGCTTTCTGCACAAGCTGCAACTTGACACCGTGACTTGAGAATTACTTCACTAACTTTGCATTGACTAGTACACCAAGAAAACAGGTTTGCCCGCTGCCGCAACCGCTGTGCATGAGTGTGTGTTTGTGTGTCCATTAGTGTGTGCACACGTATTTGTGCGTAGGCCTTGTGGCTTAGTAACCCTGGTTCCTGCAGGTGTGTTCCTGTGACTAACTTGCTTAATACAAAAGTGTCACATGCTTTATTAAGACCTAACACAAACACACACATACTTTATTCAGTCACATGACTTTTCGCCGAACTTTCTTTCCAAATACACTTACAAGCGTGCTTAAGTTTCAAGAACTCATTGACTCACGACCATCCCCAGGCCTAACTGTGGCTTTTAAGAAGTCATTTTATCTGGAGGTTTTTTTCGACAGTGACCCATATCTGTTCTCACCATACACCACACCTCGAGACTGCATTAATCGAAATTCAGGAAGCGCCCTTTAATGAGTCAAGCATTCTTCACGCGATGTAATGTTTACATGTGATTACAGCTCTTAAAAACAGAATTCATCGTACTGTAGCCCTTATCCTTTTAGAGAGAAGAAACATGCAGTGTAATCAGACACCACGTGTGGCAGTGTAAGGGATGGTTCCCTAAATATACAAAACAAGAACATTTCCACCACACACATACAGATCAAAGAATGTAATGTAAATGTGATGCAAATATATGAATTTTGGAAAAAATAAATAACATCTAGTTACTTTAGTTCCCTTATTCTTACAGTTCTTTCAGATGAGTTTTTTCAATTTAGTGGCCTTCTAACATTAAAGAATAAGCCTCAAGTCAAGTACGTCATACCTTAAACGTTTCGTAAAAAAGTAATTCTGGGAAAAGAAACATCATCATCGGAGGAGCAAGAAAAACAGACCAGAAAAGCTGAGTCAGCCAGAACAGCCAGACGGGAAATCAATCATCAAGGTACAGTCACCCAGGTGTCACAATACCTCGTCCAGATAAAACTGTGAGATCTGGGGTTTCCTCCACTCTCACAGCTGAGCGTAGCTCCTTCCAGCCCCACGTACCAGTTCTTATCGAACCCAGACACATCCACATGTGGGGGATCTGAAGGACACATAAGCACATCAATTGTTCCATTAGCCAGCCATATGATTGCAGGAGACACGTCATATAATGCTACAAACATTAGCAATCACATTTGGAATGGCAGCGCTTTGGCCTACCCCGCAAACTAAGGTCAAGGTAAACTAGTTAAAACACAAACACAAACTTGACGAAATGAATACAAGAAGATTGGGCCTTTTGCTGCATGGATCAAATCCCAGAAAGATGCATCTGTCTAACTTAACTGTGTCTCGACTGGATGATGTGCATGGAAACGGATGTGTTTAAAGGTCCTGGACTGCTATTTGGTTTATGCACACAGTTTGCGTGAGACTGGATCCTTCTCAACCTTTTCCCTGTGACTACACGTACAGTCAATGTTTGAATTTCCTGCCTTTGAGGTTCGAGCCACCCCCTAATTTGTCACATGAAGCACAGTGGTTTCGCGTATTTACAGTGAACGATGAGGTTGTTGCTTATCCTGCGGGGTCGATCCAGCCCTGGGTGGTGTACCAGGCAGTCCAGCTTCTTCCCGTTCATATTCCGCAGGGGGTGCAGCGAGAAATGGGAAGATACGGCGCCCCCCCCCAATGTCCGGTTGTTCGACTGGCCGGTCAGGTCAGTGTCCCAGGAGAGGGTGGGCGGGGGGCGGCCGACGGCGCGGCAGGAGGCGGCTGCTCGGAAGGACTGGCCCTCCTCCAGAACGACAGCGTCCAGGTGGGATATGGGAACGCCTGTGTGGGGGGGGGGTCAAAGGTTGAGATGAGAATCGAGAAAGGTTGTGGAAGTTCTCAAGCACGTGAGAATAGGGTGGAGCTTAATGTCTCTCGATTTTATGAGCCGTAAAATGGTGCTTGAAAGGCTTTTTGGACCCAAAAAATCCAATAATGCATCGTTTTATCGAAGAGATCATCTAGAGCTGCAGAAACTGGCTTGGACATGTGGAGTAGAGCAACAACAGTGCTGGACTCCACCCACATGTTTTCAAGCTCAAAGCTACATCAGCAAACAGATCTAACACAAACTAGCTGGGGTAGCATGGATATAACATCCCAACAATTACCACAGCTATCTGCTACGAGCCATTCACAGCAACTACATATGACGCCCCAATAAACAAACAAAAGACAGGTAGGACATGAAAAGAAAAGGACAGACTTACTCCACACGATGAGTGAGAGCTGGATGTCAAAGTTTCCAGAGGGAAAGGAGCTGATTTGGCAGGAGTATTTTCCCTCGTCGGAGACTTCCGTGTCCATGATGATCATGGAGGAGTCAACCGTGGGATCACTGCTGCTGAACCGCGCACGACTGGACCACAGACCGAACGCTGAGAGCGACAGGCCGAAGGAAGGGTAGACAGGAGGACGAGAAAGATAGGGAGGGAGGGAGGGATGGATGGATAGGGAACACAAAAGAAAAAAGAGAGACGGTCAGGAGAAGAGTGGCCAAAGAAAAAACTAGAGGATTACTGTGTCTGTCAAAAACCATTAACATCACTGAACATCACAGTACTTGGTTGGAAAAGCACTGTAGATCATCTATATTGAAACTGTGTTGCGGTTTGGGCAAAAGGACAGCTTACCAGTTTGTCCATCGGTGCGGTGAGCAGTGATGATGGACTCTTTGGAGCCATCCAATCTATCTTTGGTCCAAGCCACCTGAACCACAACCTGGCCCTTCTCCACCTGAAAACGGCAGGGAAGACGTGTCTCCCTCTCGGCCAGGGAACGCAGAGTGAACGGGGTCTTGGGCTCCACAAAGTCCCCCAGAGCCACAGCTACTGGGAGGAGGGAGACAGAGAGGGTAGGAGAGAAAGTAGAGAGAGAAAGGGGGGGGGAGGGTGATAGAGAGAGGGAGAGAAGACAAGGGGAAGTGGGACAGAAGGGGGAGGGGGTATGAGGGAAGCAAAGGAGAGGCAGAATCGAGGAGGGGACAACATATAAATTAGGGGGTTACACAACCTTACATGCACAAAGTGTATTTAGGTAGTTTTGGACTAATCTAACGAACAGATTGAATTACTTTTAAATACTTTTTAGATAATACAAGACTTTAAAAAAAGTAATAACCCGCTGTCTTTTAATCTATGTGGTGTGCCAAACTTGAAGTCTGACACTTTCTTGAAATCCTTCCGTATACTTGAGGGAATTAAGGACAGCAGGTATGCAAAAAGAAGACGCAGGTTTGGAGGGATTTAGAAGGGTCCGATGAGAAGGTGGTGTGAAACACAGTCGGTGGTAAGGAGATGAACAAAGGAAGATATGTTGCTTCAACGGAGAGACCCTAAAAAGCAAACACTCTCTCTCTCTCTCTCTCTCTCTCATACACACACAGTGCACTGTTTGCATTCTAAACTCACTGGCCTGTTTGGTGTGGACATCACTAACAAACTTCACACATTCTTCGAATGTCATCTTCACTCACTCGCACACAGACAGGCCCTGTAGAATGGGTACTCTGATTATGATCAGTTGTTTGTTACACTTTTGTTCTAATTAACTTGACTGTGAACATATTATATATATATGCACACTATTCGTCCGTATAGTAAATGTCCCTTGTGATGAGAGCCGAACCTATGATCTCCCTGAGAGTGGTCATGGGCTGGGAGCTGTGAATCTCTTTCTCTGTGACTGTTGTAAAACAATTACTGCCTGATTGTCACTATCTATGTTTACTTTCTTGTGCCCTGTAAAAGAGGGTCCTTCAGAGCTGAGGGACATGATTGAGACCCAGTGTTGTGTTGTCATTTATTGTCAGAGGTCTGGTTCTCTCCCAATCTGCAGATTGATAATACTCAAGAGCTCACATTACATTTACATGTAGTCATTTAGCAGACACTCTTATCCAGATTGACTTACAATAAGAACAAGGACACAACATAATCTTTCACATCCGGGAATCGAACCGGCAACCTTGATTAATAGCCCGATTCCGTAACCTCTAAGCCATCTGACCCCTACTTAGTCACTCCGTTAATGAAGTGACGGACAAAACACTTTCTTCATCAATGTACAATATACAGAGGTTTACATGTCTAGCTTTTTACAGTATACTTGTACTTTGTTGTAGTATCCCATGCAGTTCAGGTACTGCCAGCAGACAAGATGGTGACTCACATTTACCGGCACACTTGGTGTAACTACACTAGCAGTGTGTGTGTGTGTCTGTGGTGAGTCTATGGACATGAAGGTAAGGCCCTGAGGTTTAGAGTGGAATCTGCCTATACAACATAACTGGCATAGCACTAGCTTTGAGACAGTGTTTGGACTGACTGTCTGTCTGTCTGTCTGTTATCCACTCGAAGGATGAACACACGTGACTGTGAAGAGTGCACTCACACAGTGTCCTTCTCTCTCTCTCTCTCTCTCTCTCTCTCTCTCTCTCTCACACACACACAAAAAGTGTTTCTACTAAAAGTGTTTCTACCTGAGAGTCAGGTGGCTGAGCGGTTGGGGAATGGGGCTAGTAATCTGACGGTTGCCAGTTCGATTCCCGGCCGTGCAAAATTACGTTGTGTCCTTGGGCAAGGCACTTCACCCTACTTGCCTCGGGGGGGGGAATGTCCCTGTACTTACTGTGTCGCTCTGGATAAGCTAAATGACTAAATGTAATGTAAATGTACTACAAAATCTGTTATAACACGTAGCCCGCAACAAACAAAATATGTTTGTACTGTTTGTAGAGTGTAGGGCACTAAGATAGGGCCCCAGTCAACCTGAATCACAGACAGGAAGGAGGGGCACTGATCAACAGTAACCTGTTAAACCAGAAATACCAGAGACTCCCTCCCCACGCTTTTCTCATCTCTCTTATAGCTTCAAGTCTCTCCTTGGAAGTTGGAGAATAGCCAAAGGTGTCGGCTACAGACAAGTTTCCACATTAGCTAACACTATTCATATATTCCTTAATTAAATTCTATATTCAATGGGCTGTATTAGATAGACATGGTTTATTTTCCTTTTCTTGCTATACAAAAGCATTTCAAACTCAAATGTATTGCATTATGTCGTTTATCGTGACTAGTAGCCTAACATAGCCTAAATAAAAGTACTTACTGAATGTAAAAAGTAACCACAGACGCAGCGTCGTCCCGCCCGGGTGCGACGTCATTATTGATCGATTATCTGTCACAGACCGCGAGTCCAGCTGCTTCATTCAACAGGTGTGTAGAACTCCGGTTGGAACGAATCCCACACAAATCGGCAAATTGGTCCCAATCATGTTTACTGCATGTCCGCCCGTGGAGAATCTGGCGATGGTGGCACTTTATGCCACTAAACAGATACCTTAATGATCCAATTGTCAAGCGCCCTGTAATTGAAGATCGGCCTACTTAAGAACAGCTCTCTCCGTGCGCGAAGTTATCCATATTTCTTGACCAAGAAATGACATGAATGTCGAAATGGAAGTGAGGCGTCACGAAAACTGTTTGTCTACGACGTAAGATGGGTGTACCTGTCTTTTCGGATACACCTGTTGCAATAACTCTTTCCCGCCTCTCTCTCCCTTTTTCCTCTCTCACTAGCAGATCCGCA
This sequence comes from Mallotus villosus, assembly GCA_903064625.1. Classification (NCBI taxonomy): domain Eukaryota; kingdom Metazoa; phylum Chordata; class Actinopteri; order Osmeriformes; family Salangidae; genus Mallotus; species Mallotus villosus. The sequence goes on along the minus strand of CAEFZP010005596.1, from coordinate 53,383 downwards.
CACACGCACGCAAACACTTACTCGCCATTCCAGTTTGGCCAATGCACCACGACAGTTATTTTCTCGTTCTTACATGCACAAAACGCAGCTCGACAGTCAAATTAGGTGGAATGTCGCAGGTGGAAACTCGTAATGCATTCAGTTGAATCACAGTTGAATCAAGTAAAACTAACTACAAAGTATAAAACACAGTTAAAAAGTTTCAGAAAGTTTTAATTGGTTTGAGGATACTTGAAATAACAACTTTGTTTTGAACAACACTGGATCACTTTATGCCGTGTTAAAAACCTTTTTTTTCAAATGAAACAGTTACAGTAGGTAACAGCCCCAGGCACATTTAGTTAGACGTGGATGAGTCAGATGATCAGAGTAGCTACAGAGTTGCTATATCCTACAAACATTTAAAAACTACACACAATGCATTAATAATGTTTTTAGGTTAGGTCTGGACTTTTGTAAGCATACGTATTATGTTATTATATTGTACAGTTAACCATTATTGTAGCACAAACTATAGGTGTCAAATAAACATTTCAGGGTGTGTGTGGTGCTGTTGATGTTTTCTGATTGGCAATAAACTCGAAACAACTACCATCTTAGTATGCCTGCGTCTCGTCATATTGTATATAGCGGGACAGGTTAGCCCTTTTCATCATGAGAAATGGTCGAAATGCGTGAGCCCAACTTCTCGACTAAGGCAGAATTGTAGGCTACTACTCACCAAATTGTGGCAAGTATTGGACATGTGGCAGGATTTACCACTCTCTCTCACACTACCACTCTTCACTTAAAGGTGCTCTGTGCAAAGCATAGGCTACTGTCATCTATCACCCTCACACATATGCAGTCACACAAACTAATTTAAGAGTGACTGACACCAAAAACACACAGGAACAAATGACCACAGATACACACAAAGAATACACATTGCCTACACACACAGAGACAAAAAAATGGTGTGGCTCTGTACAGGAAATGCGTCGGACAGAGACTGGTCGGAGGCTAAGGCTAGTTGCCATGGTACCAGGACCTGAAAGTCAACCTCATAAGCAGCTAATTGTGTGAAGAGGACACACCACAGACAGCTACCTCATTGTTTTATTGTGTGTTAGAATCCTTTCAAAAATAAGCAGAAGGAAGCCGATCAGTGTATCATACTCTAAGGCAACAACATTGAAACTTCCACTCTGCTCAACTTCTCTTTTTCACACTTCATGATATATTTGAACAAATATGAGCATTTTGGCTCTATCGCTTACAAGGGTAAAAAAAGTGGTTTACAAAATGTAGTCTTCACAGCATAAGACATGGCAAATAGAAGAAGAAAAAAGCTTAATAATAAAAGAAGTCATAAATAATGACGGAAAGACATCCAAGATTTCCACCTTTCATCCATGTTCCTTCTCCACTAATCCAGTCCTTTCTTTTTACCAATTTCCTCATAGGTGTCCTGCGGGGCACGGGGGTCCAATCCCTGAAAGAGGAAGAGAGAGAGCGAGAGAGAGCATGGGGAGGGAGGGAGAGAGAGAAACAGGGAGAGAGAGCAAGAGAGAGAGAGAGAGAGATATGAGTAAGGGAGAGGGAGAGGAGCGATGATGAGGGAGAGCAGGGAGGGGAGAGAAAGGAGTGAGGGGGAGAGGCAGAAAAAAGATCAAGGAGGGAGGGGGAGAGGGGAGGGAGGGGACAGTGAGAGAGATGTAGATGATCTCTCCTCCTCATATTGCCTCCCCTACTTTTTCTTCTTCTTCGATGTCCTCCTCCTCACCATCCATAAAGGACTTACCATGTAGACGCTCTCTTGTTTCTGTGATGGGGGACAAAAGTACTCTTGGTCAGACAAACACATGCAACATACTTTAAATGCTCAACACGTTCATAAAATGACTAATACAATACACTTGTGAGTGTCATGCACCAGATACACTACCTCTTTTCTGTCAGATACAGCAGAAACTGAAATGCAACTGTATTGCTTCACATGAGATTCGTAATTGTGGTGACAACACCAAAATACTATTTTGTAGGTGCTAGGTTTCATTGCCGAAAGACAGGGTGGGAAAGATAAGCTGTAGAAGTGTGACTTTGTGGATGTGTGCGTGCATGATGTATGGTGACGTGTCAAATGTGTTCTTACCGGTTCCGTCGGCTGCTGCTTCATTGCATTCATCTGTTGGTAAGAAAGAACGTGTTTAAAAAAGTGACCGCCACAACGTTGCTGTTCAGTGTCAGTGTCAATGTAATAATCAAGTGTGTACATTTAACATGTTCATTTAACATGATTTTGACTTGGCTTTACCATGTGGAATATGATAATAAGCTAACAGCTATTTAGGAGTTGTTGGGTCTGTTTAGGTGTGACGGTGCATGGAATCTCACGACTTGGGACACAAAACTCTGATAGGTGTCAATCACATCACAAGCATATTACTGACGTTTATTTAAGGGAAGCATAAACGGAGTTATATTGGTGTCATCCACACCTGGGGAGCATTGAAAGACTGGCGGGAAGTTGACGGAGACGACAGATAGATGAGGATGAGAAGCCTTACCCTGAGTTTGCAGTAGAGGGCCGTGAGGATGATGCCGTACAGAAACAGGATGCCATCCAGGACGTAGCAGATTTGAGGTTCCACAAGGGCGGCTGGAAACAAAGGAAAATAAATGTCTCTATTGTTTGGTCGCTCAAACGCTAATGTGTACGTTCAGATGTTTTATAAATCATCAACAACTTATAACGACCACTTTCTACAGTTTACTGGCCGTTATGTGGACCATAGATGTTTGCACGCCTGCGTAAAAGACGGAGAATATTGGTCATGTGGTTGTTATCTACAAAATGTTTATCATGGTTTCCTCTTTCTGGTTGAGTATGTGCCAAGCTAAATAGAAAAAGTAAAAAAATAAATTTGATGTACATAACTATCCAGTACATGAGTGTGCCAGTATTGTGCATCATTAAAGGAAATATTTCTCTTGCTAACTCGTGTCTGTGTGTGGAGAGAAGCATATTTCTGCAAATTACATTTCACACACACTGTGTTGCTTAGTAATCCTGGTTCAGCTTCTTTAGCAAAAATATTTGTATTTGGGGGAAAAAGGCTAAAATAAACTCACCATAAATACCGCTTCAAACCATATTATTCCCAAGTTTATGTTCAGCAATATAACATGTCAATTGTATAGGCATAGTTTATAATTTTTTGGTTTAATAAAAAAATTACTGAAATAGAATGCTGATTATTATACTGTAATCGTGTCCATAAATTTCCATTAGAACTGTTACAGTTTTGTACAATTGAAAAAAACACTAAACCCCATTCTCTGAATCAAATATCCAATGGTCTAAACCCATTTGTCGAATAACTCTGTCACAAGTTCCTGTAGTTAAACGTCATTTGCAGATCACATCTACTATTTTAGCAAAAAAGAACATTGTCCCTCACTAAAACACAGTTTGCACGGTGATGCACTTGTGATGCAAAGCTGTAAAAATGGGCAGCAAAAGTCTACAACACAGTGGTCACAATTACTACTAAGTGTTGTTGAGCACACAGTGTACATTTCGAAGGACTCAACAGTGTCAGCCTGCCTTGGTATTCAGGCTGACACTGTTGATACAGAGAAGAGAAGACACATGACCTACGCTTTGAGCACAACTCTGAAAGGGTCATAGATCTACGATATCAGTATGTCTGTAACAGTACACTTTTAGCTGTAATGCTTACAGTATAATTGTATGCTACCAGCCTGTACTATTACTGTAAGCTCCACTTAATTGTAGTTTATGTAATCAGGAGGGCATACAAATACAACAATACAGAAGTCTGTCTTTCTGTATGACTTATTAAACTACTTATTTTATTTGTATATATAGATAACATTTGAATTGGATTCCATGAGAAGGCTCCATTCATATTTTTTTTGTAGATGAAGCAGTGGACAAAATCCTCTGGCCAGACCCAGAACAAAGACTTGATGCTGAGGCAGAATGGATTTCTCACTTACTTGGATTTTGCATTTGCACAATATGTTTGGGTGTATTGTAATGGGGTTTACAATTATTTTTGTTCTTATGACTTACTGCAAATGCTGAATATACAGACATTCCAAACTGTATTACTTACACCACTGTCCTTACAGTGTACAATGTCTTTACAATTCACTGTAAGTTGTGATAACAATATTTTTGTTGCACGCTGTGTACTAAATGTATTTATATTGTAAATACATACCTAATTATCTTATATAATGATATCTTATTATTATATAAAATATATAATTATATAAATATAACAATTATAAATAATTACATTTGATGTAAGACTGCTCTGCAGTTTATTTTATTGATTGGCTGTCTGAAATTGTTGTTTGAGCAATTTTGGGTGAAGTTTTCAGGAAATGTGTCTTAGCAGGTGTGAAAAACTGTAACATGCTGACATTAAGGAAATTATCTCAATGGATGCATATTTTCAAACTATATGCTGAAATATATGGTCTCTTTACCTAGACTATGAAAGGTTAGTGGTTTAGTATGAACAGGAAACAGGAAGTGTCCATTTCAAGAGAAATAGGAGGTACATGACAAGCAATACCGTCATATGAACACTGATTGAGAATGTGGACAAAATGCCCCAAACATTTGATGACACAGATGTTAAGGTTATAAATGGAAAACAACATTTAGACAAAAAATTATTAGACAGCAACTACTTTGTGTAATTAAAGTACAAAAATCTAGTTCGATGCATTGGAGTTCCTTAACATTGTTTGTGACGTAAACCCCACCACCGTATAATCTTAGTACTTATGGAACATACTTTCGTATTCCTTACCCAACTACAAAAACAATAACATTCTCATGATCACCATCATACATCATTTACCACCAAACATCCAATCATCGCAAACAAAAAACAATTATCATAATATAACCATATTCTAACCAGAACCATGAACATACGGTCACAATCTACTCACCAGCACTGCCCAAATTCATCCAGAGTGGTATGGCTGATATAAGCCAGGGTCTTCCCATCATTGATACGGTGGCAGTGAATCCCTTTGCTGAAATACAGTACCTGTCAACTCTTTTACCAACACGTTTGACAGCTCAGCGAGCCAGGAGGCTGACGGAGTACGATGGCTGGGGAAACTGGCGACAGAAGTGAACACACGCACAGATACACAGACGTAGGGGGGGAAGTTGTGGTTGAGATGAGTCCATTTTCTTCGATCAGACCACTCCCTCTTGCCACAGCGCATCTGAGGAAGGACCAACACTCAGAAGTGTTGAGGTTGCGTCATACCGCTTTGTACCATTCTAGGTAACTGTTTGAACAATGTTGACGCTTTCCTGGAAAACCTTCACAGGGGATCTCTTTAACGTGCACATTCTTTGCAGGCACTTTATGGACAGATATATGGTATACATCTTTGACACCTACTAGGCATGCCAAAGGATACTGTAAGTTTATATTGGGTCTTGTTATTTTTGTAGTTTATCTTGTGCTTGTTACTTCAGCTGTAAGACAGCAATCCCCCCCCCGGTGATCATATACAACTTTACTCAATTAGGCCATCATTTCCCTCATTCACCTCTCTTCCTACCACAGTATCTCCATCAATGCTAAAACAGAGGCCAGGTGGATGTGGTTCGGTCATAAAATATTTATTAGGTTATCAGTCATTATACAGCGGTGGTTACGAGTGGAGTCGTCTGTCAGGGCATGGCTAATGCTGCAGTGAGCGGATGACAGAGCCTGATACAGACAGACGAGCCTGATACAGACAGACAGAAAGGTACAGTAAGAAGAAGAGGAAACCATCTACATTTGTGCAGGCGACTTCTTTAAAGTTTCAACGGTCGACTTCTCCAAACACAATGTCCTGCGTTCCTGTGAAGATGAAAATACCACCGTCAAACCCACATTGACCAGAAGCGAGAATGCAATTCTGACCGAGTTCTTAACTGATGATAGACTGAACAATTTGGTCTTACCAATGATGGCCACGACATCAGCGAGCATGTGTCCTTTGGCCATTTTATCTAGACCGGCCTAGAAAACAAAAATGGGATTCATTTAGAGGCTTCTCTTTTTGTGTTTTTCTGTTGTGTATTATGTTTGTGTATCATATTCTTTGCAGCAAGGTCTTAACATTGTGTGTAATTGTCTGCACAGTGTGGTTATTTGCTAGCAAATGTACTGGTCATTTGTGCATCATTGTCTAGTGCGAGACTCTTAGCAAAATGGTTCTAAGATTAGAGGACAGAAGTGTCTTCACACTGAAACTATTGAAACTAAATAACTGAGGTAATGTAAATATAGAGTGTGATGTGCTAAAAATAATAATAAATACAAAAACAATTATTAGAGTACTACGTTCCACCTTCAACACAAGGAGGTGTCGTGAAAATTACCAATGGACTTATTCAACTTAGTAAAATGTTCTTAATGAACTCAAAGTAGCCTTGAGGAAAGGGTATTTAAGTTCATGAATAATTCATGGTGGGCGTTGAATAATTCACAGTGACTGCCGTACCAAGTGGGCGAATCCTGGGGCTTTGATCTTGCAGCGGTAGGGTCGGCTGGAGCCGTCTGATACCAGATACACACCAAACTCTCCCTGGAACACACACGCACACATTTTGGATTAACTGTGTACAGCTACACAATACTTTTTTGGGGGGATCATTTCAAGACATTGTTTCCCAGATCTTTAGCGTGAAAGTAGAATCGCCCCCATTGGCTACCAGTGTGAGATGTGGTGCATGGCTTGAATATCTGACGTGTGCGTGTCTCACCTTGGGGGCTTCCACAGCGGTGTAAGTGGCCCCTGGGGGTACCTGGTAGCCCTCTGTGTACAGCTTGAAGTGATGGATCAGTGACTCCATGGACATCTGAAAAGATGAAACCAACAAATGTTACATTAGTCATCGTAGAAACATATGAAACAATTCACCCTAAGATTTACTATATTACTATTATTTTTTTCAGCACCATTTGTTCTTATACTATTTGTATATACATTAAACTTGAAGTGAAAAAACAGTTCCAGCAAAGACTCCAATCACACTATAAAGAAAACCACAGGTTAGTTACAATACAGAAATTGGGTGAACTGCTCCTTTAATGGAGGCCTCCTTTCCCTGGCAGTCCCACCTTCATCTCAGACCTCTTGGGCGGAGCCACCTTGGCGTCGTCCACCTTGATCTCCCCGGCTGGCATCTTGTTGAGAGCCTCCAGCATGATTCTCAGGCTCTGTCTCATTTCCTCCACGCGACACAAGTACCTGGGGGAGGGGGGGTGTAAGGGGAGATAGGGAAGCAGATGATGTGGGGGGGGGAGAAGGGGAAACAGGGAGGCAGAGGGGAAGTGAGAGAGAGAGAGAGAGAGAGAGAGAGAGAGAGAGAGAGAGAGAGAGAGAGAGAGAGAGAGAGAGAGAGAGAGAGACGAGAGAGAGAGAGAGAAATGAGAGAAAGAAAGAGAGAAAGAAGAAATATGGAGGAACAGGGGGAGAGAGAAAGTGGAAGAGGGGATGGGAGGGAGAGGTCATACACTGTGCTAACTGAAGGTTGTCCAGCTTGACCAAGGAGCTTTATCAAAATGAGATGAGTAACATTTTAAAAACAGGACAACTGGAAAGGGGGGCGTTCAGGAAAGGTGTATATGGCAACCTTGCATGTATATGTCGCTGCTCCTTACCTGTCGTAGCAGTCTCCGTTGGTGCCGATCGGGACGTCAAATTCCACTTCGTCATACTTGTCGTAGGGCTGGGACTTCCTCAGGTCCCACTTGATACCAGAACCCCTCAGCATCACGCCACTGTAAGAGAGATGGGAAGGGGTTCAAAACCACCTACATAATATGTGTGGCAGAGATATAGAAAGAGAAAAAACAAGAACATGGTCGCCTAGCAAAGGGTTGGCAGGCAGTTGAGGGACTGGAGGGCAGCGCCACCCTCCCAGAGACCTTCAGACCACAACTTCCACACTGACAAAAATGACACTGCGCTTTTAGCTGACTGTGTTCGCACGTTGGAGATATGGCTTCTGATGTCCCTCGTCACACGTGCACAGAGAGGAAAAAACGAGAGAGCTGCATAGACAGAGAAGGACTTTTTACACAGTTTCCCCCCCAAATCAACTCATTGCAAATCTAACGCCACCCTGTGTGTCATTTTAGATAGCATGCCGGTGTTTCCGGAATCAGAGGTGTGAGGTCATCTAGTGTGTTTATCCCGCCATACCGGCTCTCCCTTTTACACAGAGTGTGAGTGTGAGTAAGTGTGTGTGAGTACCGTATTTTTCGGAATATACAGTGGCTTGTACCCCGATTTTACAGTTTTCTTGTGGTTGTATGGCTTATATTTCAAAGCGGCGCATAGCCCGGTTTTAGATCAAAAAAGTGGCTTCGTCCCAAGGTCTCTACAGACCGTGCAGCTAATTTAATGCTCAAGACTGGAACGGGGGCTTATTGAAAGAGGAATGGAAAGAGGAACTATATACTGGGTCGTCTTAGTTACAATATCAGGGCTTGGAAATACAGTGACTTGCTAAAGTAGGCAAATAGCTAGTAGAACATAACATTTCAGTAAATCAAACAGTTGCAAGACCCAGTGAAATGGTATATACAGCTAGCAAAACCAACGACATTGGCTAATTCAACTTCAGTAGGCTATCCTCAGGATTTGCAAGCTAGCTAAATTTATACTATAGCTAAAATAATTTTGTAGACATAACAATGGATTTTGCCACGCATGGACATACTATCCACAACCGAGGTGTGTTACGGCCTACTCGTGCATTGCTTGGTATCATTGTTCTCGTATCAAGTGCGGCATATATTCCAGTGCGGTTTATAATCCGATTTACAAACACAAAACTCCCATTCTGGTGGGGTGTGGGTTATAGAAAATGCATCAGAGAGAGAGGAGGGAGAGAGAGACACCAACCGTGTGTGGTGTGTGTGTGGTTCACCCCCTATACCTGAAGCCGTAGTTGAGTGCCTCCTCTGCAGTCACAATCCCGATGTCCACAGTACGGTTCTTCCAGATGCGGTTGTTTGTCAGCATCTGCGCAGGAAACCGATGGGATGACGTTAAACATCTAGGTTCTCATCTGAACACAAGGTCACAGTATCGCATGCACGCTGTGAGTGCGTGCACTTAAATACCTCTTCCACTTCGTCGATCCGGATTGAGAAGTTCTTTGCCCACTCGTAGATGTCGTCCATCAAACCCAGAGGCATGTCCTAAGTGACAGAGATATTTCCATTAGGTCGACAGCCACCATCTTGGCAGCTTCCCTAACTTGGCCTGTGAGCCCTAGCAGTTGAAATACCTATCAAACACAGGTTAGAGCAGTTGTTCTTAACCCTGGTCCTCAGGGACCTCCGGTCCTGTATGTTTTAGACACACCTGACTCAAATGAATAGGTCGTCACCAGGCTTCTGCAGAGCTAGATAACGGCCCATTCATTTGAATCGGGTGTGTTGGAGCAGGGTAACCTCTAAAACAGGACAGGGGGGCCCCTGAGGACCAGGGTTGAGAACCGCTGGATTAGAAGTTCCAAAGAGACCCTGGGTAAATACGCATCTTGTCCCTCCAGCCTACCTGATGGACTCCACCTGGCCTGACGTAGGCTGCGTGCATTCTGGCCCCCGACACGCGCTCGTAGAACTCAAACATCTTCTCCCTCTCCTCGAAAAGCCAGAAGAAGGGTGTCATGGCTCCGATGTCCAGGGCGTGTGTGGTTATGGCCATGATGTGATTCAGGATGCGGGTCAGTTCTCCAAACAGAACTGTGCGGCGTGCGGGGAAAGACGGTGAGCGCGTCAGTCTGCAATGTCATGATATCAACTGTGGCTCTCTGCTACCTCCTAGTGTCCAGGGAAGGAGTAGGTCAAAGTAAAACCATTTCCTCTATCCTGGCAAAAAAACGTTTTTCTTTCTTTATTTTCCAATATTTTTTTTGTATGGCACTTCCCCATTTATTATTATTTATGACAGAGACAGTGTGTTTGTGGAGAGAACAGGAAGTGAGGACAGAGAGAGGGGATGACATGCAGTGAAGTGCCGGACTCCAACCCAGGCTGCCGCGAGGCCTTGGCCTAAAATGGGGCACGCATTAGTCCGGTGAGCCACCTGAGCGCACCTGGACTAGGCTCTTTGATGTTGAAATCATGTTGCAGCTATGACAACAGGTGTTTACGCTCGAGTGGCACAACTTTCCCGGTGCGGCCTCTTGAGGCGACCCTCACCTCTGATCCACTGTGCTCGGAGCGGGGCCTGGATGTTAAGCAGCTTCTCCACGGCCAGGGAGTACGCCTGCTCGTTACACATCATGGACACGTAGTCCAGCCGGTCAAAATACGGCAGTGCCTGAAACCCACAGCACCAGAAGCACAGGTTTCAAGGGATTCAACGTTTATTTGTATTTTTTCCGTAGAACCTCTGAAGACGGACACAAGTCCATCCCTACCTGCAGGTAGGTCTTGTACTCGATGAGCTTCTCGGTGCCGCGGTGCAGCAAGCCCACGTGGGGGTCACACTTCTTCACGGACTCCCCGCTGAGCTCCAGCACCAGACGCAGCACGCCGTGGGCCGCAGGGTGCTGGGGGCCGAAGTTGATGGTCAGGTTGGACACCTCCTTCTCCATGGGGGGGTCGATGTCTAAGGATGAGGCAGGACGTGTTGTGGATAACCCAACATTAGACCCGCTGATTTTGACATTAAGATGGGGAGAATAGAACTGATCTATTCTACGTTAAGCTGAGCTAAGAATGTTAGCTCTGCCGAACCAGTCCCTCCCAAATACAGAAATGCCTACTACACAGGAAGAAGGGGGTAATACCATTCCATGGCGGGGGGGTCCATTTTTCGGTGATGGCAGAAGGGTACATGACGGCTCCAGCGTACTGCTCTGTCCACTCTACATCTGGCTGCCATTGCTTCTGCCTAAAACAAAAGACAAGGAAGTACCCACGTTACCAAATCCAACATTCTGTTTCTTGAAAGACTAGGCACTAGTAGGCAGCAGTTGGCCAATACGAGAAGGATCTTTCTTCTAAACAACTGGTGAACGGTGCAATTTCAGATTAGCATTACAAACTGTCCCATGAACTATGTACAAGATATTACGTTCAATAATAAGACGCGCTCGTTATGTCTTGACAAAAGGGACGAGCACAGACGTTTGGACGAGTTGCTGAAACGTTTCTTTTTATAGCTAAAAATGGCAGAGAGTTTAGGGATAACAGCACCTGATGCCGTAGATGCCTTCTCAGAATCAGAATCAGAAAGGGATTTATTGGCCATGAAAGTTTGCACAGACAAGGAATTTGCTTTGGCAGGAAGGTGCATACAATAAACATATAGTAACCTTAAATTTAAATATGTGGACTATCTATACTAAATATCTATACTATATAACTATACTATCTATACTATCTATACTAAAGTGGAATTATAATTCAAATAAAATATAATTCTAGGACCACATCAACATTTTCTTCCTTTCATAGTTAAAGGGCACGTCGTTATATTGTAGCTGAAAGGCTAACAGTGGTTTTGACCTCAAAGCACGATGTCCCGTCCGACAAATGTGCACTGGTGTCAAGTTGTGTATACATTCACATTCACTGCATGTCGGGCGCGTTGGATAACTAGTATACTTAGTGACATAACGCTAATGTCTACGATCTTGCCTACCTGGCTGGAATACTGTATATGTTCTCCTAACAATGCCTCCTAAAAAGAGCACCGTCCCACTTATTAACTGACTGCAATCTGCTTCTGGTTCATATGCTGTCAAAATATTGCCCCGCAGCAAGTATTATTGTTACGCTATAAGTAGTTAGCCTAACACTTAAATGACCGGTAACGTAATCCTACATACAGGTAGAGCTAGCTAGATAAAAGAATATAGAAAATAGACCAGATGCAATAGTATGTCGCCATCTAAATGAAAGGACATAGACAAGTCAGGAACATAGTACCGAATATCAGAATTGTCTCAATATATTTGCTTAAATCTATTGCTAGTTAGGTTTAGCATGTTGGTGGACAGGCTAGCTGGTTTGGTACGCATTAATGCCGTGCTAGTTGCTAGTCAGTAGCTTCGTTATATGAGCTGGACAACAGATTGTATAACCGAGGATAGATGATGAAACATGTTGTCCCATTTCGTTATATGAGTATCTCACCTGTTCTGCAAGACGGTGCAACCAGGGCTGACCAAATTACTATTTAATATCAATTTTGTTGAAGGACGTCCTAGTTTAGTGAGCGACCTCAACATTGTGCCCGCCATGTTGGCTTGGCTAGAGCTGTCCAATGACGTAGGGCCTACTTCTTCTTTGATGTTATGGCAGATTGCAAACAGAGTTGCATCACCGCCGCCTACTGTTCGGGAGTGTGAGGCCGGCGGCCTACAGTATCTCAAATTAATAAAATAAAACCATGTAAACAATAAGATAAACACCTACCAAAATCCTCACCCTCAACCCAGTCTCACTAAAGAAGGAAAATTGAACCCTATCCACTTTCTTACCAGTTCTCGCTTATTTGTGCGGTTTTGTATACCAACCACCATGTGTGTAGTCACCTGAGCAGCCGCTAGAGTTCACTGTTTTATATGACTTGTGAATGTAGCGCAAACACTCGACCTATATCTTAGGCGTTTTTCGTTAATTTTCGAACACATTAATTGGGGTACATGATACTGAAACTGCATTCATGATACAACCTTCATGAGTCTTGTGAAGTGTGTGTGCCTCCATTGTTTACCCTACCCCGTTAAATTAAACATAAAAACGAATGCTTTAAATGTACTTGACCCCCTTAGTTATTTGTTTCGCCCTCCAGGCGAGCGTCTGTTCCCCCTGATCAAGAACATGTAGCCCTGACGAACATCCAAGCCTATGGGCCTTCGGAAAGTGAAAACGGTTAGCTTCTCCACCTGCTCTCGGACGTGTATTTGAATCAAGGTAGGCCTACGAGTTGCACCCCTTGTAGGCATGCCCAGACAAAAAAATGTTTTTATAACTAAAATACAATGTATAAACTAAAATGCATGTGTTTACTGGCGACATGTTTGTGTTTTGGAACCAATTCCCTTCTGATTAGGCTTACCCGACAAAATCCAACTAAAATCATTACACGCAAAATGCATATGCATATATTTTTTTTTCTAAAAAACAGTGCTTTTTTATTTCTGTAATACTGTGGAAAAATAATTACATACCATTTTTAAAAATATTGAAGATAATGAAATAAAAAAATGGAATTTTGATAACTTTTGTTGTACATCTTTTGAAAAGTTTTCTCTGCTACGAAGAACAGTACAATAAGATTAACATTGGATTTCTAAATTCAAAGACACAATAATACAGGATACAGTCCTACCAGAGGTATAAAAGTATTGTAACAGGATTGTGAGAGAAATGATATCGACATACTGTAATACTGAAACACACTCGCGCACGTGAACACATACAGACATGCACACACATACTGTACACGCTGACATGCATACAAGAGTAACGCACACACGCAGGTAGAGTACTGTATGTATGTATATGCTCTACATACATAACCGTGTCTACTCGCACATCTACACAAACACCCTGTACAAATAGATGTGCCAGCATACACACACACACAAACACTTTTGCTCACGCTTTCTCTCTTTCTCTCAGATACACAATCACACACCACTATGTCAATACTGAAGACAGACCTTAATTGAACTTCTCCATACACATTCTTCTCTGGCCGGTCGCCTGATAGTGTGCGAGGGCAAAATTATGAAGAGTAGCGACACGTTACCCTAAGGCCCCTCTGTTCTAAATCCCCCCGCCCCCACACACACACACAGACCACATCTCTCCCTGTGTACAGCAGGGGTCACCAGGCCTGCTTCTCTCGTCTCCATCTGCCCAAGCTGCCTCAAGGCTTCAACACCTTAGTCGTCCCATCCCACCACCTGCTCCTCGAAGGACCTCCATGATCTCTACTGCATATAAATGCTTGTGACACCAGGTCTAAACTAAAGAACAACATGGACACTTGGCAGAAAGATTTTCTTAATATACCGCCCCAAATACCCTTACTGAATCCCGTTGGCATCTTCATGTCAAAATTCAGTTCCATGAATGTTTCTTTGCATTTTAATATCACCACCCTTAACACTAAGACTTTCAAGTTTGAACATTTGGTCCACACACTTCCTTGACAAATATGACAAAAATAATTCTGCAACGTTAAAAAATAGAATACAAAGCTCTAGTCTGGTGTGCAAAATGAAAGAGACATATACAGATATATAGATGAGGGAAGTCTATAAGCATGAATACTGTAATGCAGTGCAAAACGATGAGCCCACTTAACCAGCACCATGGCAAATACTGAAGTGGGGCACTCAGGGATATATATGTGCTCTAAGGTCACGTCATAAAACAAAAACAAATAACAAAATGGTGGACAGTAATGGCCCTCCACCATCTGAAGTTTCGACTGATTAGGGTATACCAAATTTGACCGTAGTATTTCCTGCGATATGCTTTAATATTGAGCATTTATCACATAATGGAATAAACTGTCGAAAAAACACTCCCTCTTGTCGTTATAATCTAAATTCATAGCATATGCTAATCATTTCATGAAATGAGACATCAAATCTCTTGTTTTTAACCTAGTCCTCTCTTTCCTAGTCCTGATTGTGACTTTCGCTATCTGCTCTTTCAGAGCTCTGATAGAAACACATTGGGAGTTAGAGAATTCCAGATTATCAGGAATTCCCTTCCCTGTCTCACCAGAATACTTTCTCTCTTTTTTCACAAACTGGATTCCTTTTTTCGTACTCGCATCCTCCCTGTCTCCTGGGTATGTTTTCCTATGTGTTTTTGTGTGTATTTGTGTGTGAGCATGTGCACAAGTGTATGGTAGTTGATGTGTCTGAGCCTGTGTGTGTGTGTACTTGTATGCATGCATGTGTGTGTGTGTGCTTGCAAACGTGTAAATGTGTGCGTGCGCACAGAGTGTATAAGATGACCCTCACCCCCTTTTATTTAAGCGTGTGTGTGGCTGGTGTGTAGGTCCACCTCACACGTGTGTCTGCATTCTCTGCGTGTGTCGGCTGTGGGAGTAGTCAGAATGCTGCGAGGTGTAGGAGAAGCGAGTGGAGCTACCGTATTTCCCCAGTCCAGTCTCTGAGCCCGACGGGGCCGCTGGCCCCACCCCAACCCCCACTCCAGGCCCCACCCCCACTCCTGGCCCCACCCCCTGTCCCACCCCGTACATCTCATAGGACGGGCCGGCCTCCAGAGGAGCCAGGCTGGGCGGGGCGAAGCCCATGCGGTAAGGATAGTGGGAGGGGTAGCCGTAGTTGTCATAGGCCAGCTGCGGAGTGCTGTCCAATAGGCTGCAGTCTCCGGGGAAGTCAGGGGTCTGTGGAGCGGAGTTAGGCGGGGGCTGCTGGCTCTGGCCGGCCCTGGTGAAGGTGTTGAACTGGGCGTAGCTGTTATGGGAGAGTCTAGACGGGGGTCGGGGGTCGTAACAGGCTGGCCGGCCGGGGGTGGACAGGGGCCCGGGTGGGGCTCCACCGCTGGCCGTGGCCCCCGAGCCTCCGGCACTGCTGCTGATGGGGGCAGCGCCCCCTGGTGTGTTGGAGGGCCGGTAGTCAGAGTAGTGCATGGAGCGAGAGGCAGGTCGGCCCTCGTCGTGGGTTGAGGCCCGTACGTTGTAGTAGCCGTTAGTAGGGTCCTGGAGAGAGAGGAAGAAACGTCAGGTCTTGTGAGATAGAATGTGTGTGTTTGTGTGGTCTCCTACAACAGTTGTGTGTTTCCTACTTATACTATTGGTCACTTTTGTTTGTTTGGTATTGTTTGTTTGAGCCTTATGTTTAAAGACACATTTTTACCCCTATGGAATTTTATTTTGTATTGAATTGAATAGACAAGTAAGATGTTGGTGTGTGTCTTACCTTGAGGTCATACTCCTGGCGTGTGTCCAGCGTCTCACTGCGCAGGTCCTGTTTAAGCTCTATATCATCTTTAAAAGGCTGATTGGAAGGAGAGAAAGACACAGAGGGAAGAAACTAAACCGTCAAACAACGAAAAAAACAACAAAAGTGGGGGGGAAGAGAAGTGCAAAGCAAAGGTGGGAGGGAGAGGGGGAGGAAGAAGAAAAGGGGGGGAAAATGAAGAAAAAAAGGAAGAAAAAAGAAAGCGACAGATCGGATTTAAGTTGAAAAACGCCAAAAGTGTTCAAACGGTCAGAGCAATTAGATTGAAGTGAAGGAAAAGAAAAGCCGGAGCTGGGTTAGGTTCGACGTTTAGTGTTTCTCAGAGAAGGTGTTCTAGAGGTTGTACAAACATGCTTTCGTTCGAAACCAGCCGAGATTCATATATATCCCTTTCTATGTACACAACACAACCCACTGGTGCGTTGCCATGGCGACTCACCGAGTACATGGCCTTGACCATGCGTGACGCCGTGGAGACGCTGGCGGAGTCTTCCTCCAGACTGTGGGTCTCCTTGTTTATTGTCTCGACCTTGATGTCAGGTTTACCCAGCGTGACCCCGCGACGACCTGGAAGAGAAATTCCACCCCGTTGAATACAGATAACACAACACCCAGGGAGTTTCTATAGATACAAATCTATTCCCTGCATGTGTTTTCGAGGCATGATCCAGGGGGTTTAAGGGGAACACAGACTTGCGTCTTTTCAAAGTAAGAGTACTGTAACTTGGTGTTAGTCATGTGAATTATAGGACGTTTTATTTTCTGTTATATTTAGTCAGTATGTAGCTAAATTGGTCAAATCACAGCAGAGGTCACTGTAACACCATTAATTTGATGATTACGGAGTAAAATACTGATCTCCTAAAATCTATATTTTACTCCTAAAAACTCCTACAACTGCAGCAAAACCTCCTAGCAAAATGAGCAAAATGCCAAATGACTCCTAGATGAATTCTTCAACCTTTGAGATTCTCTCCTGCCTCTTCTGAGTATTACAGTTAGTTTTGATCTGATTTGACCCATTTTGCCCCGTATGAGTTGGCTCAAACTCACTGCCTTTGCGCTGCCGATAGAAGATGAGCACCAGCACCAGCAGACACAGGAACAAGAGGATGGTGCAGCCCACTGTCCCTCCTGCTATCACCCCCACTGGAACCTCCTCTGAGAGAGACAACAGAGACATGGGGAGACGAGTATGTAGAGAGAGAAGGACAGTGATATGTGTGTGTGTGTGTGTGAGAGAGAGAGATGTAGAAAGAGGCAAATGGAGAGAAGGGGCAATAAAGGGTTAACAAAGCACATACGATAAAAGGTCAAGGGCACCGTATAAAATAGGTGCGACTATCTACCCTATTAGACTAATGTGTGTCCTTCAACGCATTATATACCCTCATCCTTCATCTATAGTACATTCATGAAAAATATATGCAAATAGCTTAACCTACTGTACAATCTAGGTCAAGATAAATCTAGAAGGGCTGTGTATAGTCTCAGGAGGAAGGATCGGGTTAGAGGGGGGGGGGTTAGGGTGATTTGGGCCACACCTGTCTCCTCCAGGGTGATGATCATAGTCCCGGGTCCAAAGGCGTTCCAGGCGGTACAGTTGTAGGTGGACAGGAAGTCGGACTCCATGACGTTGTTGATGGTGAGCGTGGAGAGGACGCCCCCGCCCTCGGAGACGGGCTTGCTCTGCTCCACCGTGTACCTCTCCAGCAGGGTCCCCTTCTCCTTCTCCCACACGTTCTCTTTCCACGCCCACACCTGAGACACACGCCGGAGTTAGACGCACCCAAACCGTCCCTGCCGGACGTACACTCACAGGGAGCTCGGGCTTGCTTCCAGACACGCCACACAACAGTGTAAAGAAACATATTCCCCCCCAAAAAATACTACGCTCACACCAGCTCACGAGCCACCAAGTGTGAATCTCACACACCACCACGCAACAGATTTGCGGCTATGGCTATTCTGGGGGTGCGGGTTTGGGGAGTGGGTAAGGATCTCGCACACTTCCCAACTTTAAAGCTGTTAAAAGCAGCTGTATAATTCAGGATGAGGTACAAGAGCTGTTAAAAATGCATGAGGCCAGATGTTCCGGTAATATGCCCATTTACAGTGGAAAAGGAGAAACTCTAGCTGTGGCATTTACCGGGACAACTGTTCTCTTCCTACCCTTCATATTTTATAAATCTTTTTTTGTCTCCACATTAGAGCCAGTCCGCTGAGTCAGGCTGAATCAAGCTCACTGAACAGAGCTGCAGAGGAAAGTACTGTCCCCCCCCCACACACACACAAATGTACACCACACACATGCATACGCACACAAACACAAAACATGCACACACTTGAGTTCATCTGGACCACAGTTGACAGAAGGCAAGACAGTGTCAACTGAATTCTGGACACTCGAACTAAGTGTTGCCATTAGAGTTTGGTTTGTTTATCTGAAGGGTCACTGGAAAATTCCAGAAGATCTTTGGTGAGTCACAGCTTAGAGAAGAAGTATGAGGACCAAATCTAAAGTGTATATTCAACCGAGGACATGAGTAATGTTCCAGGTGGCAACCCTTTACTTGTAGTGCTGCTAGTTAAGCATTCATGAAACATTTGTGAAAGATTGATAAGCATGTAACAAAGCATTTCAACTCAGTTGATCACCTACAATTGTTTCCTCAAGTATTAAATAAAGAATCAATTTAGCTGTACAAAAAATGAGTTACAAAGGCACGACAAAATGTTTTCATATACATTTGTGTACGCAAAAGTTTGGAAGAGCTCACTCACTATTTTGTCCGGGGGTGGTGAGCTAGCGATGTAGCATTTGACCTCTCCTCTTTCCCCTCTCACGGCGTATTGGACTGGCTCACTTGATATGATAGGGGGGCCTGGAGAGAGACAGACAACATGAGATAGACAGAAAGACTACTCTTAACCACTGTGTGGAAGAACAGGACTGAAACCATGTCTGTTCTGTCCCTTTAGGCATGGTTTCCTGTACTATTTCTGACAGTGATAACCTGCAATCTACAATTAAACACTGGTACTAACACACATTAGAAATTAAACTATATACTGACCCATATAATTGAGATAAGAACGTTTCAAGTTACTGACCGTTGACAGTGAGTGTGACCTCAGTCTCTCCCACTCCTATCCTGGGAACAATGGCCTTACACACGTACTGGCCTGCATCCGCCTGGCTCACAGACTTCAGATACAACTGGTTGTTGTTACTCAGCACCTAGGAGAGCGAGAGGCAGAGAGAGATGGGGGGAGAGAGGGAGAGAGAAAGAGTTTTAGATAGAGAAGAAAAGGATGAGACAGACAGTCAAACAGAAGGAAAGACGCAGAAAGGAGGCCATTCAATGCAAAAGGAGGAAGATACGGAGACACGTGGGAGAGAGAGGGTTGCTGTAGGTGCAGTTCTATGGGCACATGCGAAGCCCTTTGTGACATTGCTTATAAAAAGGGCTATCAAAATCATATTTGTCGTGAACAAACAGAGAGTGGCAGGGGCAGAGGTATATGACTCCCACCATGTTGGAGCCCTTCTTAGTCCAGGTGAGGGTGAGGGGGGGGTTGCCGGCCCACTTGCAGTTGAGGGTGACATCAGAGTCCATGTCCACGGTCACCGGCTTGGGTTCAACTATCAGGATAGGACCGACTGGGGAGAGAGAGCGGTATGGTTCATCAGTGCGTACATATGGCTCATGCACGAATGTGTATGCGGTGTACGTGCGCACATTGTCTTTTCAAAAAACAGGCAAAATAAGAGTGTGAGAGAGAGAGAGAGAGAGAGAGAGAGAGAGAGAGAAAGAGAGAGAGAGACAAAAAGAGAGAGATGCCTGAACTGAAGCTGTCTTCCAACTCACAGTGGACGTCGACCAGGATGCTGAGGTTGGTTTTGCCCACGGCGTTGAACACCAGACAGGAGACCGGCTCTGTGAAGAAAGAGTGGTCGGCCTTGGTGGTGAACACACTCTCCCTCGCCCCCTGGAGAATGACACCCCCCTTCGCCCAGCTGAGAAATAAATAAGACGGCAAGTTTGAGACAAAAATAACCACTACATCCTTACTTTGTGTATCCTCATGTTGTCACACCTACGGTGGAAATTTGTAAACGAACACTAACCATATTAAACAAATCGTATTTATCATGTTATCTCTAATCATCCTGAATGAAAGAAAATACACTGCTACACAGTGACTGGTATTGATAAACGTAGTCAAGGTTAGGGATAATAGTTTGACTGAGTTATTCAGACCTGTAGCCCATGATTGGAGGGTTAGCGGAGGCCTGGCAGGTGAAGGTGACTCTGTCCCCTTCCAGGACGGAGCGTGGCTCAATGGAGAGGGTCACTGTGGGGGGGGTCTGAAGACACAAACACACGGTCACCCAGGGTCATTCACATTGAAACAGTATCAGTTGGTGAGTAATGTGAGATAAGCTCAATATCTGGTAGAATCAAGGTCTGAACTGATGGTATAGTTGAGACTTTTGTAATCGTCCCTAGGCCCAAACTTTTGGATTGTGAACCTTATTCTATAGTGTAAAAAACCGAAACTTCACAACCACGAAAAGCACAAATTTGTAATAGCTGTGACCAAGTAGGCACATCAAATGTTTGTGGACCAAACAACCAACATATATACCAAAAATGCTGACACAAAAACACTTTGCTCTAATTCCCTCAAACGACCCCAACCGTAACCCTGAAAAGTCCTAACCCCGACCTTAACCGTAACGCTCACCACCTTGAACCCCTGACCGCTGGTTGTCCCCTACTCACGGTGAACGTTGAGGGTGACGGTTGTGCGCTTGCCGGTAGGCACGGCCAGGTTGGTGGCCACGCAGCTGTAGTTCCTCCCTGTGTCTGTGTCGATGGGGTGGATCGGCAGGAAGCTACGCGTGGTTACCCTCTTCCTGTCTGGCAACACCTCCTGGGGGAGGGGAGTGTGTGTGGAGGTGAGGGGGCGGGGTGAGTGAGCGGGAAAAACGATGAAGGGGTGAGAGAGGTAGGAGGGGAATGGAAGGAGGAAGAGAAAGAAGGAGAGAGGAGGGCAGAGAGAGATCGAACAGAAAGGTCAGTTCATTTACAAGAAAGAGCACTTCTGACACTATTAACATGAACAAATCCGCGTGTGTGTGCGAGCGTGTGCGCCACATGTGCTGAGGTCTATGCGTGTGTCCCCGTGTCTGTATCTGTCATACACTGCGTGTGTGTGTGTACGCGTGTCGCCAGCTCACAGTGTTGCTGACGGCCCCCTCCACGGGCAGCCCGTCCTTCAGCCACTCGATCATGGAGGGCGGCTTGGCCCCCCGGGACACACAGCTCAGGTTGTACGACTCCCCGGCGTTGAGCAGGACCTCCGGACCCCCGTCTATCACCGGCTCATCTGGGGGGACTGGACGACAGCAAACAAACAAGTCACGTATGCGAGCGTGCGCGCGCCCATACGTTACGCATGTCTGCGTTTCGTACGCGCGCGGTATGCACATAAATGCCCCACTCTATGCAGACAGACGTGCATGTGCAGGCCACATGTACACAGCATGCTGTCGAACGAGCACGGACAAACGCAGGACATAAATGTGCTGTACGCACTTTCTCGCTCTCTATGTTACTCTCTCTCTCTAGATGTTTTGGTTTCTAATATATACACACACACACACACACACACACACACAGGCTTACTGAGTACGGTGAGTTTGGCTCTTCTGGAGCGCAGTGCAGCATCTGGGGCCTGGCACTCGTAGAGGGAGTCGTCAGACAGGTCAGCAGAGAGGATCTCCAGGTTGTACTGACCCAGGTCTGACACACGCATCACACGGTACCTAGGCCAAGCTGCGGAGACATCCAGACCGTCAGACACACACACACACAGACACACACACACACACACCCCAAAGAGAAAATAGCCGAAGCTGCGATGGGAACACACACACGCGCTCGTACGTATACTTGTGTCGAAACGACACACACTCGATTGCTTCCCCATCCCCCTCACACACACAGCTGTGCCGCTGTATTTCTCTTTCACCATTAGGGGGCACGTTTGTTCTCTTTCCCAGGCATGGGGGGAAAAATGGAAGCGTTATGACAATGCTCTTCAACGTTGCTGGAAGGTCTAATGCACGTGCCATGTCTTCCAACTATACATACGTCTCAAGCAAATCCTTTCAGTGTTACTGAAATCCGTTCGGGCTTCAGACGTCAGTGTCGACTGTGTTAACCTTGTGTGTCCTTGTGCCTGTTTGCATGTGTGCTTTCTACGCGTGTATTTGCATGTGAAATGTTGAAAGAGCCAAGGCGTATGAAAGGCAGAGAGAGGGAGGGGAGGGAGAGAGACAGAGATGAAGCCTGTGTGTGTGTGTTTGTGTGTGTGTGTGTGTGTGTCTGTCTATGTGTGTGTGTGTGCGTGTGTGAGGCACCCAGTGTTCATTCACATGTTTCTATTTAAAAGCTTTGGCTTGGAGCACTGGACCATTACAGTAACAATATGATTAAAAGGAGAAGAGGGGGGAGAGAGAGAAGGAGAGAGAGAGAGAGAGAGAGGGAGAGAGAGAGAGAGAGAGAGAGAGAGAGAGAGAGAGGATGGAAGGGTGAGAAGACAGATGATGAGGCCGAGGTAAGAGAGCAGCAGAGGAAGAGAAGGAGGGAGAGAGAGGAATGAGAGCGGGGTTGAGAGAGAGCCGAGGCAGAGAGAGAGAGAGAGAGAGAGGGGGGAACAGAGAGAGTGTGAAGCAAGCAGAGGAGGGAAGGAAAAGGGGGAGAGCGAATGAGGAACGAGAAGGGGCTGAGTGTGAACAGCGGCAAAGAGAGAGAGAGAGAGGTGGAAGACAAACGAGGGAGGGAAGAAAAGAGTGCAGTCTGCGGAGAGAACGAGAGAAAGAAACGAGGGGGGAAAGGAGGGGCGTCAACAAGAAAATCGAGGCACACGCACCAAAAACGGGAGGGAAGAAAAGAGCAAGGATGGAGGGGAAGACAGCGGACGGGTGTGGAGTCTCACCTCGGAGATCTTCTCCTATGCCGAGGGCAAGGCCATCCTTGGTCCACTGCACGATGCCCGAGTAGTTAAAGACCACACAGGATAGTATCACCCTCTGACCCCTAACCACTGACTGGTCCGCTGGCTCCTGAGAGAACCGCGCCGTCCACACTAAAGGAGAAAGGAAGGAGAGACAAGGGTTAGGGAGAGACATATATAGAAATATGATATAGATGCTGGATATAAAGAGAGAGAGAGAGAGAGAGAAAGAAAACTTTCTTTGTACACTATTTGTACGTCCCTTTGGATGAAAGCGTTTGCTACAACTGTCAACAACAAAAAAGGAGACCCAGTCATTGATATACAGATTGGAAAGACATGGCGTAATTGTACACATAGTAAAAGCAAAACATTTCTGTGGGTTTTGTGGCTTGATTGATTAAAACTGGTTTCCCATCAACAGCGGAGTAGACAAGCCACAGGGACATGATAGCATGTCTGCTGCTGTTGAACAATACACGGAGATAAGTTCAAGAGAAAGGGATAAAAGAACGACAGATTGAGAAAAGTGGGTGAGAGAAGACTGAAGAAGTCGAGCTGCTGAGTCAGGAGGAGTGAGAGAATAAAGACGGAAAGAGATCAGACGCGAAGACTCACGACCCAAGGGGTCTCACCCTACATTCTCTCTCTCTCTCTCTCTCTCTCTCTCTCTCTCTCTCTCCATGCCTTTATTTCTTCATTCCCTTCTTTCTATCTTTGTTTTTCTCCTTCTCCTTCTCTCTTCCTCTCTTAACCCTCATTCCATTCTGGCTATGAGTCATTTCCCAGGCCTCCCCTCCCCACCAACTACAGTGGATGTCATTGTCTACCCGTCTGCTAGTTAAGAGAGAGAGAGAAAGAGTGTGTGTGTGTGTGTGAGAAACAGAAAGAGGGAAAGATTTGTCTCCACTGTTCTTCCAGATAAAACGGCATTCGTCTCAAGTGTTTTGACCAAGTGTCCTACAAGAAAAGGGGGTTTTGTACTGAGCCGTGCAATGACACATCATAATTAACTGTTCCTCGTGAAATGACACCTAAACAATGGAAGAATGACAATCGCCGTCGGCTTTCTGCCTCGCTTGTTGTTCTCTGGCGCTGTGTTCCCCTTTCTTTCGCTCTTGCTTCATATTTCTTCTGTACACATATAAAATGTTGTATACGTCTTTTACTCGTGCTGCTTTCTATTTCTGTGGTCTTCCTCCCCGTTTCTGGTTGTAGGGGGTTGGAGGCGAACTGTCACAACTCATTTATCACATTAAATATCAGCCCTCCAGCACTCTCTCCCCCTTTCGCTCCGTTCTCTTTCTCTTTCTCTCCTCTCTCCCCCTCTCTCTCTCTCTCTCTCTCTTTCTCACCAACTCCTCCACCCTCGCTCTCTCCAAGCCCTCCAGCTCTCCCTCTGAAGGTCCCCATCTCTCTCACTTTCTTAACAACTGCCATATGCCTGTGCATCCCCCCATGACCCTGAGTCACTCTCTTTTCTCCGAAACTCCCTTCCTCTCGCTCTCTTTTTCTCCCCTCGTTCACGTATGTGTGCATGCATTCTTCCCCCAGTCCTGATAGAATTGGGGAGATTTGCTGAGGTCTGACATTCCCCATAACATGTAAAAACTCAGTCATGCATAGAGGTTCTCTCACTCGCAATAACGATTGGAACAGGGTCAAATAGAAATATCCTGAAGATAAGAAAAATCATATCATGTATACTTTTGCGGTAGCAAAGGACTACGTTCGGGTAACAAAACAGAATTAAAAGCAATGGTCCCAAAACCCAAACCCGGTGGGACACCTAATTAAATGCTGCGTAGGTTGGGATTTGATACATTTGCACAAACTAGCAATATACAAAAACTCTCTACACGACTAAATTTCCCCATGTTTCTCAATTAAATCGACTTCTTTCCAAACCTTCAAGGTCCTCTAACCACTGTGTGTATCACAATGTTCCGACAACAAACAACAACACAGCCCCAGGGAAAGCCAACCGTTCCCCTCCACCTTCAACAGTGTTGTACAGGGTATTCCCTTCACTGCCTCCTATGACACCATTAACAGGATCTAAACTGCATACTGCTGAAGGGGGTTTAACATCTGGACCAGGTGAGGACACACAACATGCCTGAGGTGGACTACCTTGACACATGACTCTGTTGGGAGAATCTGAAAACACAGACTGTTCTATGTGAACTTCAACTTACCGAAGACTCATCACGTGTGCGTGTGTGTGTGTGTGTGTGTGTATGAGTGTGATTCTGTAACGGGGGGAGATAAATCCAAAGCTGTACATAGAGAGCAGATGGAAGGAGAAACGACAGGAGCGACACTGTGTGAGAGTACTTGTATTCTTTCATTATGTGGGTTATGCTGCAGTGACACATTTAGAGTGTCCTGATTTCCCTGAGTCAATGATCCCCTAGATACCATTGAGACACTTGAAGCGCCCTGACCGTACAAAGACTATGGTCACAAAGAACTGTGACCGTGACCGCACAAACATGTCGTTACACGAGCAAAGCGATTTCATCCCACACCCCCCGCACACGTGCAGACACAAACACACATAAACACACGACACCAAAACCTTAACACTTAGGCTTACCATACTGTCAACACACACACACATGCACGCACACACATCCAACCCCAACCATATCATAGACACAAAGAGGTGGTTTTGTGGACACAGATTACAGTGCATCAGGCTCTAGACAAAACCACACGGTCAATAGGACTGTCCAACGATGAGGCTTTCCAGTCTAGGATTAGTGTTGAGACACAGGAAACCTGCTCCCTGGAGACAAGGTGACGCAGTCTGACTACACAGACACAAAGCAACACCGACCCCTGTCAACATAGCCACAGAGATGCAGGTAGACCACATAGACAAGGCCCTGCATTACCACAACATATTATCCATTTATCCCACATTAAACCATACATAGTTGCATAACTAGTAAGTAAAGTAATAAAACAATCGATCGCAAAAGAAAACAACAAAAAAGCTATTCTACAGTGCATCACTAAACAGGGCTTGTTTTAAATGTTCCCTTAATTGCTGTATTGTATGTATAGCTGCGTAACTTGGAAATCAAAGTTTTCCTTGCTTATTGCGTGACAAAAAGATGATGTCATGGAATCCTAGCACGCTCGACGATGATTGATTAGTAAATGTTATGCATGGCATCAGTCACATAGCCACAAACAAGGGCCAATAAAGCAATGTCTGTCCGCTTTTAATCAATACATCGTGTTATTCATCTATCTATTGCTCCATATATTCCTCCATCGCCCTCTTTACAAGTCCTTCTGCCTTTCTCTCCCTCTTTCCTCGCTGGCCAATCCCGCTCTTCCTTTGGATCATAGACATGCGTCACCATAGCAACAGCTGACGTCCAAGTAACTGCCCTCCCCCCCAAAAAAGTTTTCCGTATGTGTGTATGCACGCGCGCGTGTGTCTGTGTCTGACGAAATCCTCCCTTGAGTTTGGTACACCCGTTCTCTTCGAAACCATCCATCATGATCTCATCCTCCCTCCGCCTCTCCAATTAATTGTCCAGCGGCCACCCAACTCTGTCCTCCTCTCTCTTTGTGTCCTCCTCTAAAGTTGATCTTTGATATTCATTCCGTATGTCCCCGGACATCCCTTCTTGCATGCATGGATGACGTTCACGGTAAATAGACGGACCGGAGGAAAGAGTGAGGGGAGAGAGAACAAAGAGAAAGGGAGGCAGATGAAAAGTGAGGTGTGATGGATCAGGGTATAATGTACGTATGTATGTTGGTAGGTATTGCATTGTGTGTGTGTGTATGTATGTATGTATGTATGTATGTATGTATGTATGTATGTATGTATGTATGTATGTATGTATGTATGTATGTATGTATGTATGTATGTATGTATGTATGTATGTATGTATGTATGTATGTATGTATGTATGTATAGATGCATGTATCATGATGTATGTATGTATGTATGTATGTATGTATGTATTGTATGTACTGTATTTATAGCATGTATGTATGTATCTATAGATCCCGGTCTATGGGAATAAGACCACCTGTGTCCCGTGGACAACATGGCGACTTGAGTAGAGTGGCCATAACAGTATCTCCATGCTAATGCCGGGCTATAGGACGGAGGGAGAGAATGGTGGGAGGTGAAAGGAGGGGACATGCTGAGCTTGCTGACACCGTGCCACTCAAACACAAAGGTGACTCCTGGAGGTGGGCGAAGGAAACAGGGGAAGATGAAGAGAGAGAGAACGAGGGAGGCTCCTTTGTTTGTCTGCCGCATTGTCGGCCCGCTTTCTGCTCCTCTGTCATCTTACCTAGGTGTCCTCCCCCTGACTACTATTCCTCGACCCCTCGCTTTCTGGATCTCTTTGTCGTCTGGTCCCCCAGTCTCGTGCTTTCTTTCCTTTGTCTGCCCAGAACATACTTTGAAATGATCACTGTCCTCCCTCCCTCCCTCTCTCCTTCCCTCTCTCAATCTCCATCCATGTTCTCTATTCCTCTACCTTTCCTCTCTCCAAGGTTTATTATTCCCCCTGCCTTTTATGTCTCACTCCCTCTACCCGTGCAGACCCCTGGTAAAATGGCTGCTGTAGAAACAGATTTATTTGGTAATGGAGAGAAGGAGGGAAAATAACGTCTATGCTCTTTGTGCCTGTCCGTTTGTTCCTCCTGTACGCATGTGTGCGTGTGTGTTTGTGTGTCTGGCCATTTTCTCGGGCACTCTCTGGGGCTATTCTCACACACGTATTTCACATCTGAAGTGCTTTATTTGTATTGAACCTCTGTTAGATACATTGTTACCATGGCTACAGCCAATGAGGACCACTGACACAATGATAGACACAGTGGCCATGGCAACCTCTGGGATCAGAGCTGGGTAATATGATAATTCATGGTCGAAGCGCCTGCCACATTATGGGAACATGAATATGCCAATGGATTCTAAAGCCCTTCCTTCAAAATAATCCAATGCTCCTTTGTAAGAACAAGCAAGTGAATAAGGGGCACAGAGAATACACTGGAGTAACCAAGGGGGACCACTGGACCAAGATTAACAATAACATCAGCAATCCAGAATCCTGAACATTGTTTATACATTACAAATAACTAAGTTCTACATTTGTTGTACTCTGATACATATTTCTTCTGATTTTAGCTGGCAAAGTCAATGTCATGACATGAATCAATAATTCATGACAGTGGTCTCTAATTGATTTGGAGTGCTGACCCGACTAAACCTGATTGAACTGAATTATCATTCAGCCACAGGTTTAAGAGAACAAGCTCATGAAAACATATCAGCCTTTAGCTTCACCCACCAACACCGCGTCTATACCCAGCATTTGGGTTAACACTGATTCGGTATGCGTAAGTTGTTATTTTTCAAATGTCGTCATAAATCACATTCTCCAAGGTCTAGTTTAATTCAACTCCATCGAATTTTATTGGTATGTACTGTAGCCTCTCGCGATGTCATCTGTCACAGACTGCCCAATATAAACCATGGCCTTGACCTCCAGGCAATGTAATATTCATGCAAAACCTCTATATCACCAACATACGCATACAGTAAAATAACATAATTTATTGCAAGTTAAAAAAAAATGCTGTGGCTAAAAATGTTGAGGTAATTCAGTAAGACAGCTAATGCATGTTTTTACCATGATAACTAAATAAATACAGACTGCTCTTAACTGTTTCTGCAGTTTGCTTTTACAGAATAAATAATGAGGTGGCTAACATTGTGGGGGAGCAACGTTAAACTGATTAGTTGGATGTCCGACAGTAATGTTGTTATGGTTGAAGGAGACGGATGAAGAGACACAAATCTCTGTCCTCTCTCCCTCTCAAAGAGAAACTCGCCAGAAATGAAATGACATCATCAGCATCAGCCACATTCCTACAGGGGGAGGGGGGTACAGCTCGGAAGCCGTGTGTGAGTGTGTGAGTGTGTGTGTGTACTGAAGGGTGTGGGTGACAAAAGTGGAGGGGGGAATGTACCAAAACTTTTGAGGGTGAAAGAAATCAGCCCCTGCCCCAACAGCAGTGAAACTCATCAGTTAGTGCTTTTGTGGTTGTGTGTGTGTGTGTGTGTGTGGTGTGTGGTGTGTGTGTGTGGCAGTGTCTACAGGCTTGTCTTCCTCATCATGTGCTCCCTGTTTTAATTCATGTGCTTTCCCTCCTGATCCCCCCCTCCCCCTCTCCCTCTCTCTCTCTCCACTGACTAGAGGAATGCAAGAACCACATCTGGAACTTATTAGAGATGGAGAAAGAAAAGGGGGAGAAAGAGAGAAGGAGAGAGAATGACAGAGAGGAAAAGAGAGAGAGGGGAGGGTTAAAGGAATGGAGACAATGAGAGGACAAGTCAAAGGGGGATGAAGATAGAAAGAGAAAACAAGAGAAAGAGAAAGAAAAAAGAGAGGATGGAAAGGGGGTGAGGGGGTAAAAAAGAAAAGTTGGATTTAAAGAGGAAAAAAGTACAGGACGGGGACAAAGAGTGAGAAAGAGAGAGAGAGATTAGGAGAATTGATCTTAGCAAGCAGAAAGAAGGTCAACAAATATATAAGGACACAGAGAAGAGAAAAATACTGGGAGAAACAGAGGGACATGTAGAGAGATGATGAGACAGAGATGAGTTTCAGCAGCCATTAATACCAATTACTAGGGTATGCCAAGGCAGGGCATGTGCAGAAGGCATCTTACAGGACCCTGGAGCTGGCGGGGTTGTCTTAGATGTGGGTTAAATCAGTCTGATTTGAGTATATAGCCTTTGAACCCTCTCTTCCATATTCTGTCTGAATGAACAGCTCTGCTGTCCCTACTGAGGAACCAGTCAGGCTTGAGTAATCGTCCCTTTCTCTCCCCCGGCCCCCTAACCACAACCCCTCCTCTCTCTCTCCTACGCTTTTTCGCTCTCATTCTTTTCATCTCCCAACCCCCGAGTCAGCTACCACCCCCACCACCCTCCTCAAAAAACTCTCAATCTGCCCCAATTCACCCACCTGCTTGTAAGAGTGCCACCCCACCCCTCTTCACCCAAAACAACTTTTTTGGTCACCCCTCCCCCATCCTAAATTGCTTCTCGGAAAAAAACTGGAGCCACAGTTTGAAAACAAGACCAATAGATTCAGTCAGATGGGATGTAAAAGGACAGCTTTAGTAAAACTTCAGTGGTATGGCCCGACTAAAACCAATGACAATCCTATCCATAATATTAGTTTTACTATTTAAAATACGTCATATCGTTTACTTGGAGACCAAAGACGAACGAAAAAAACAAAAGAAAATAAGTATTATCATAGAATATTTTTTTGGGAGGCTGTTGTACTATCTACACACAAGGCATTAATTTAGTTCATATTTTGTAAGTTGTTTTTGTATTTTAATATGTTGAACATTATGAAGTTATTATTAAATTAGTATTTACTCCAGGTATAAACAACAAGCCACAATATGGCAGAAATTCAAGACATTCTTGGAATAGATTGGAGAAAGGAGCACACGAACGGATGAGGAAAGGGTGAACACAGATGTAAACAAAGGCATTTGTTTGTGCAATTTTCATACCAACTCAGAGTAGCAACTATATAACTACCAGTTAGCATTTTCACAGAAGAATGGTTCTACGTATGCAGGCCTGGACTCAAGGATTGAATAAGCGTGTATCTAGGGAAATGTCTTTGGCCATAATGTCCAGAATGTGCTCAGTCCATTGTGGCTGGCTGACCAATGCTGTACCTGCATGGAATGTTTTGTTGGAGTCAGAAGTTCAGGTGGTATAAGATATCGTAGTAACACCAAGATGCATTGTTGCAAGACTGTCCACTCAAAACGCTTTTCCACAAGAAGGCGGTCTCTGCCATGCCATGAATGCTACATTACTCATTGCATGGACTGATGTTACATTTCCAAAGACAATCTGTAGACTGTAGTGCCTTGAAGATAGTCCTATGTTAAACTGTACTTGGAAATGTGCTGTGGGTATATATGTACTGAGGATGACAGGATGGATATGAGACACAAAGGGGATTGTGAATTGGGACACTGCAGATTGTCTATCAAGCATCCAACAGCTTGAATTGGTCATGTTAGGGGCCAACTTAGAGCTTTATGGGTGAGAAAGGTGGACACGTGTGACATGTGACAATGAAGATGATGGTTTCTATAACATTAGTAAACATGTACGTGTGGCTCTGTGGCTGGATTTCTCATTGTCATGTGATTATTTTAAAGTTAATTCGTTATCATTAAGTCTCTCCTTCGACTGAGTGTGTTGTCTGACTAAAACCACAATTTCCCAAAATGGGAAAATTACTAGTGTCAGTAGCCTAAGCCTACTGCATGTCAACCGGCTCCGAATCGTAAATGTGCGTGTGGCGTGCACGAGGGACAGGAACACAAAGAGCCATGGGTGACATCATCCTTTACATACCTTTCAAACACGCCCCCTACCTATGATAAAGTGGCCGAGTGGTCTGGTCAGTAGACTGTACAAGCGCGCGCCTTTGCCAGTTTGCGCACACACGCTTTTGTCACATAGAGTAGACAATGAAAATATTTGCCTACATGCTCGAGCACAACAGGGATGTTGTAATCAAACAGGTAGCTTAAGGAATCACATTCTTGGCAAGGCTACCCGAGCACTTGTTTCCTAGCAACTCCATTACACCTAAAATCACAGCTGTCATCGTACAGATATGGAATAGGCCTATATGCATCACATGGGACACATCACTTATGTCTGTATTTCAAACTAACGCCCATGCCATTTTATATATAAAAAACGGTAATTAGTCCAACCTTAGTGTCACGCGCCAGAGCAGGACGCATGCATAGGAGCGGCAGCTGCGCGTGGCAGGCAAGAGACTGTCTTTAATAGCCTTGGTGTGTGCGTGCGTGCGTGCTTGTATGTGCGCGTGTGTGAGAGATCCCCTCAAGCTCAACTATTAAGATTACAAAATGTCAAAGTGACGGAACGAACGATAAACCTTTGCCTATTCCGATCCAATTAGAAAGTAGCCTATGGATCACGTTCGGGAGAGCACAGTCATTCAAGTCACGTCCAGTAGCCTATATATGCTATTTGAATTTTGCGGCAATAGACACCAAGGCAAAACTAAGGTCGTTTAGTCGGACAGGTTCTTGTGTGAATCAGGCCATGGTCATGGCAAACATGCACACACTCACACACATATATAGCCTACATACACATACAAGCCCACACCTATGGAGATCCATTCACACTGCGGCGCATAATGATAACTCCTGGCCTGGGTGGCAACGCAGAAAAAGAGAGCATCTCTCTGTGGCTCACACATATGTGCGCGCGTGCACGCACGCACACACACACACACACACACGCACAAACACACCCACACACACACAGTCCAACTAACCGAAGCGAATCGGGAGTAGCCTAACTTTTCTTTCTCTCATCAAGTATAAAACGTTTTGTTTCACACAGTATTAGTGTGCAATCGACTAAAAACGAAAAGAGAACTCTTACCATAGCGAAAACTCAACGCCAAACTCAGGAGGAGAAACCTCTGCATGGTTTACCAGACCAGCTAGTCCGTTAGCTCAATTTTCCGTGTGGACAGCATCAAAAATCCAGCTTTAATTTGAGTCACCAGGTAATACGTTATTATAATCCTCCAAACGAATGTTTACGGTTGTTCGGTCGCACACCACCTCCCCTTGCTTCTTTTTCTTGCTATTTAGACCATTTCACGTTTTCCCCCCTCTCCTTCGCTGTCCGATCTTGCGTGCTCGGCGGCGGTCCGTTTTCTCATTAGCGGCGCATTCCTCCCTCCCTCTCTCACTCTCTCCTCTCACGTCAGCACAGAGCACGGCCCATCTCTCCTCCCTCTACTCCGGTTCAGGACAAACTCACAATGATCATTTTACTGGCGACAGCACAGAGTAAATGATGAAAATGACAATAATTGTAATTGAGCTATAACGGCGTAGGCCTCGTTAGTGCATTTAAAACAAGTATCAAATCGTCAGATCTTTGATTTACTAAGCCAATGACAGAACCGATCCGAGTTCACCTCCAATCTTTTAGAAATGTGTCATTTCCAGAGGCAATTGAAGGTGTTGTTAAAGGTATATGCCTATCAGTTCAGTAGGCTGTTGGTCAACATTTAACCGAGGATTTCTTATGCGCAATGTTGGCAAAAGCCATCGTTCAATCTCACCGCCACCATTAAGTTTTAGACAACATGTATGAACTACGAGGCTGCTTTACTCAGATAGACTTAGAGCGCCCTCAAGTGCTCGTGAAGAGCCGCTTGCTAAAACGACTAGAACGTCCAGACTCAATTTATGTGCTTCATGTTTTCATGTTGAGCTTTTCGCTGAATTCGGTTTAACCAAACATAGACTTTGTTAAAGTGAAAGGTTTACATGTTTTTATATGTATTTTTTAATATTGTATTTTATAAGTTAATATTCTGCTCGCTTGAGACATGCTAGAGCCTATCTACAGTCTCTTATTTGTTTTATGGTTTTAAAGCCAGAAAGTCTCTGTAAATAGTCCTATTTACAGCAAGCTTGGGAGATTTACATATAGGCTATTCCTTTTTATGATAATGTGAATAGGCCTCAATAGCCCATTGCGTTAATGTTTTTGGTCGATTTGGTGATACAATCATGTCGAATAAACATGATTGGCCCAATCATGTTGAATTCAACATGATTGTGTCAAATCGTCTCAATATTTTTCGTCCATCATTTGAATTTGAGTGAAACATGTTGATTATAACTGAATGTGCATCTTAATGAGCGTGTCGCAAAAAAGTAGTTAAATGAAGGTGTTGGTAGGTCTACTTCAACGCTCCAAAATGCAGATAAACGAGAACGTCCTTAATTTTATTAGCTTTATTAAAAAAGGCCACATGTAATGCATGCAGCTCCATCAGTGGCCCATCTCTGCCGGGACTCGAACCCGGAGCCTCTGGATTAGAAGTCCAGCGCGCTATTCCATTGCGCCACAGAGACTGCGCCAATCGGTGTATTTCTCACACGGTTTAGATACTTACATTCCTCTGTGGCGATGCTTTCTGCATCCCTGCAGCATCAGGACCATTATTGGTCGACATTTTGGCTCTGAGAGGTTGGCCAGTAGATGGCGCTGTTTGCACGTTAACCAATGGACGCAATGCGCTCTGTCAGAGCCAAAATGGAGTCGTGGTGCCCTCACTGCACATAGGTTGCAAATCGGTTGCTGTAGATGAATCTTGATTATTATGAATTATTTCAATTTAGGGGACCTGTCAAAAAAGTAACGATTCAGGGGAAAGTAGGACGCAGAAAGTTATGTCGTTAAGTAGGCCTAAATATTGCCAATACAGTGTATGATAATCCGCATGTTTAAGAAAGGCTACGCTACAATATTTTACGAGACAGTCTGTTTCGAGGTAAGGCAACAAAGCAATACAATATTTCATCCCCATAATATTTGCCGAATATTTTGTTATCGATGTCCCCCAAATGTCCAGATAAGCAAAGTGCTCTGTATCGATGGAAACGCATCTGCGTTGCACTGTGGTTGCATCAGGTGCCTCGAACGACAGTAGGTTGAAGCAGCCTACCCTATAGCCTATCGGATATAGCGTACATATCCTATATGTTAATATTAATATTAACATAGACTTGGGCAATGTGAATAATTTGCTTGCAAAAATCACACGGTAGCATATTTTAAAAGTGTTATTGCTTTACCAGTCAGCAGATGGCATTATCTCCTGATAGTTGATACTTCCATTAATTTAGAAACTGCTTTAAAAAGTATCCCTGCAAATAGCCTAGTGAAGCAGGTAACCAAGGACTTGTAGTGAGGACTTGTAGCCTAGTGCACAGTTCAAACTATATTAAAGTGGTTAGCGCCATGGAAGGTATGTATATGAATAATAATTTCAATAATATATTAGAAACCAAAAAAACTTTTTTAAATTTAGGTTAGTTCCATGATATCATGAAAAGTCATGAGACATTATCTCAGAAAAGAAATATCTTGTTTTTTTGGACTTGGACACAATTATTCAATAATTGACTAAGATTGTTCCTTTGTCTACATACTGTATATTTGCAGACTTCTTCAGTTATTTAATTCATAAACCAACATGACATAGTAGGCAACAATAATACAACCTTTAAAATGTAAAACTTTACTTGGCCTTCCCATTTCCTGGGAAACGTGGTGAGCAAGTCAAAATAAGAAATCAGCATCCTCTCTCAACTGCAGGGAACTCAACTCTATTATTGGCTCTTAGTCAGTGAACTTTATTGTTTCCTGGATAAAAAATAGGTATATACAAAAACTAATTGTGACAGAGGTTATCCACTTCCTAGTAAATCTTAAGTCTAATGCATGAAAGACATGTCCAGCGCATGTTCACAAAGTTCATAAATAAACTTGACTTGCTTACAGGACAGCCTCTGACGTGGTGCTCTATTGAACTCTGACACACCCAAATAAAGAGTCATGCTTTTTTATTCCTTCTGTCTATCATGGTTATTTCTGGGTGTGACTGGAATGTATGTGTGGGCAATCATGTTTTATTTATTCTTCAAAGGAACATTGACAGTGTGGACATAAAAATGTCTCATTCAATCTGTTCCACAAAGGCCTTTTTTCTCAGAATGTCCTGAACATGAGAATATTCTGAGATGACCCGTCTGCAAGGTGTATGTGTCTCCAAGGGCTGTCAATCATCCCTGTGCCGTCACCTCACGCTTTTCTTTGTAGCACACCTGTGGCCATAGGGCAGTACTGCATGGTAAGTGTCCCACCTTGACCGCGCGGCAGGCTGCTATGAATAGTCTTAACTTCCTTAACTTTTCCCATTCATTCTCTATGGCTATGCTTAACCATATCGAATACTACCATGTGTGGCCACTATGAGAGAACTACACGTCGATCTTCGCTGAGGTAAGATATATTCCGATCTGGATACATTTTAAGATAACTAGCTAAATCATGAATGAACATGTTATTTTACTCATCTCTGCTTTGTGAATAATTGTACATGCCGTTGTGTAAATAAGATAAATAACATAAAGCCATTTAGTTTGCTGAATAAAAGCGCAAATATACCTGTTTTATAGGAAAGGTAACCTTAAATGACTTTTTTGGTGATCTGGCACTGTATGAGATTTTTTAAGAATAATAAAAAAATATAATGGTAGGGGAAACACTGGGCTACCACCCCCTCTTGAAATGTAATCTGCTGTAATTATTGAATGTGTTCTTTTATTATTTTAAATACAGATGTCTAAGAAAGTTTTTAGCCTTTATCCAAGGAGAGTGGTGGTGGTCTTTCGGAAGGGGTCACATGGCTACCTTCTTCAAGACGCAACTGAGGAAGCCAAGCGTTGGAACGACCCCTCTGTCTCTCTCAAGGACAAGTCGGCACCCATGAAGGATGAACACATGAGGGCAAGGGCCGTGACAGAGGTCCGTGACAGAGGGGGGGGGGATGTGTCTGACCAAACTGAGGTGTTGGGGTCATCAGTATTAATTAAATATAAGTCATTTAGTGATCATGGTTAACTCATATATGTAACTATTGTACAGTGAAAGGAATACATTCTTATGTTTTTTTCCTGTTTGCACCTGGTTGCAGGGATTAACTGTATGCAGGTAACTGAATAGAAAGTCAAAGCCGCCTATCATTAATTTAATTCTTTCTTCTCTCTCTCAATGTGTGAGCAGGGACTGCTGTGCAGATTTCAGGCTCCCAAACCCTGACCACCAGGAGCACCTCCACTGGGCTTCATGGAGAACCACGGAAGCCATGGTGACGGAGGCAACATCTGGGAACCTGACCAACTCATGTGCCTCCCGGGGAAAGTACAGCAGCAACATCACTGTCAAACTGGACCT
Source organism: Mallotus villosus (assembly GCA_903064625.1). NCBI lineage: Eukaryota > Metazoa > Chordata > Actinopteri > Osmeriformes > Salangidae > Mallotus > Mallotus villosus. Next base: position 16,427 of record CAEFZP010005596.1, on the reverse strand, counting down.
TTTCCACTGCATGCGGCGGTTCTCCAGGGGTGTGTGTCAGAGCACCATACACTCCACAGCACTTTCTGCCGGTTCCTCAGTGCCGCATTCTGTGTGGTGGACCAGACTGACCTGCAGAGGCTGACGGAGGCATACGCCTTCTGTGGGTATCAGGCCTGCTAATCCCACAAAGCAGCACATCCGGGAACACTGCCGGACCAAGGTACTTTTGAATGTTCATAACATTAATAATGCTTGTTATGTTATAACATAAATACGAAAAATACAGTAATTTTCAGCTCTGTATTCCGTTGAAAATCATTGAAATCCGTATGAAATCATTTGTAAAACATTTAAATGTTTTCAAGTGTAAGGTACCACAACCTACAGAACTGCTGGAGAGAGTGGAGAGCGTCCTCAAGCAGTTCTTTCTAGAGACGGGATCCCAATGGTGTCTACCTCTTCAAGCCGTCCATGCTGAAGCTGTGGAGACTCCAGAGGGTGCACATCCTGAGAGGCTGCCTGAGTGATCCAGAGGAGGAGGACGGGATCCTCTACAGACACGGAGGAACAGTGCAGCTCAACCACGTCAAGGGTGAAGGAGCAGCTGTGCCAGTGTGGACCCCTGTGAGAGGCACCTCCCAACAGGAGGGCTTCCATGCCCATCAGGCAAGATGGATCACAGGGCAACTGTGTTTCCTGCGAGCTCTTCCAGGCTCAAGGCATGATGGGTATGGCACGGTGGAACTTTCAGAGACTGGTGGATCTGAAGTTGCCTGACGTGAAGCTACCTGCAGTCTTCGACCCAGTGCTCATAATGCAGCTGAACGCGGCATCGGAGAGGGTGATGGGCCATGCCAAGTACCCTGCACTGCAGTTGAGCCACACAGACACAGGGGAGAGATTTGGCCTGCAGTATGTGGAGCCAGGCTGTCGCCCTGTGCCTCTGGACTGGTTCAAAAACAGGTCCCAGGGGGCTGACGAAGAAGGAGCTGAGGAAGAGGAGGCAGGACAGGATGTCCTCAACCAGCCCTTCCTCACACCAGAAGACAATGTAAGTTGCATTGATAGCACTCTGTAAGTTCCGCTTTCAAACTTACACACGCTATACCTGCAGACTGAGCACACATTGTAATTGAAATGCATGAACTTCCTCTGTTGCAGGATGACATCTTTGGTGAGGCTTCTGCAGTCTTGCCCCAGACCACACTCCAGCCAACCCACCAATCAACCTCCACACACCAAAGAGACAAGACAGATGTGGATGAAGGTAATTTTTGAAATATCCCTCATTTTACACATCTGCTAGTAAAATGTGAATGAGATGCAACACTCAAGTTGCAATGATGCTTGATAGAGCAATATTTTATATTTATTATGTGTTATTACTACTTCTTCAGGTCTGTCAACGACACCTGCACTGCCCATCACAGCAAACCCGCGTGCCGCTCGCACAATGTCCATCAAGGCAGGCGGGCTTCTGTATGTGCTGGACCATTCCCGGTGGACAGAGGCCATGAAGGAGGTCATCGACGGCCTCATAGGAATCCACCAAGGGTCCAAGGATTTCCTGCAGAGGGTGGACAGTGACTATGCTGGCTTGGTGCAGGCTGCTTCCCGTGACCCCAATAGCCTGTTGCATCCAACAACAAAGCAACACATTTCGCAGTATGTGAAGCATTGGGCAAAGCGGACCAACGCCAGCACGTCCCTAAACACCAGTCCAGAGAAACTCCTGGAGACGCAGCAGCTGTGGCAGCACCTGACGGCAGAGAGTGAGACCAAGAGCGTGCCAGTGGTGACTATACCACCCGCTGCGGTCAATCCACCTGGGAGAGATCCCCAGGAGGCCACTCTGACTAAGGCTGCCATCGAGGACATGGTGCGGGACATAGTCCAGAAGCAGACGGCACTGCAACAACAGCAGCAGCAGCAACTGGGCAAAAAGAAGACGAGGAACTGTCTTGCTTGTGGACAGCCGAAGTCGCGGTACGAGGGAGACGGTTCCTCCATCCACCTCTTCTACCAGTCTGGGGAGGTCAAGTACTTTTACTGCTCACAAAGAGTCCACAAGCTCTATGCAGCAGAAGGCCTCAATGACCCCAGAATGCCGTTTGAGGACTTTGCGGACACACCCTTCTATGCCAAAGAGCTTGAGGCAGCAAAGCTCAGGTCAGCAGAGGCACGGAGGTTGGCTGATCTGCGGGGGAAACGGCGAGCGGCAGAACAGCAGCCCACAGTCGGCTCTGCAAGTTCTGCCGCAAGCCATCAAACAGGGGCCAGAGAGCCCTCATGTGTACCATGCGTTCCGGGTGTGGGGGCAGGTACATATACTGTCCTGCCAGGGTGCTTTCCCTGTACAAGGCAGATGGCATGAATGTGGAAATGACCTGGGGGGAATTTCAGCAGTCAGCCTTCTACAAGGCAGAGGTGGGCTGAGGAGAAGTGGGAGTAGAACACTGTATATAGTTGTAAATAGTTCAAATAAATAATATGACTGTTTTGGAAAAATTGTAAACTACTGTGTTTGTGGGGGGTGTACATACTCCACCCTAACTGGAGACCGAGAAGCACTGAAAAGCTTGGTGCCGCCCGCCGCAAGCGAGAGCTGGCAACGGTAAGCCTCAGGCTAATGTTTACAAGCTGCACGTTAGCTAGCCCCATAACATGAACCCCCCAGATACAGTCATGATCAGTGTGACATTAGAAAAGCACATTTTGTGTCATTAATGAAAAGCCAATGAGCTAGAGTCTAGCTAACATTGACTAGACGGGCATGGCTGATGTTTGTCTATACCGTAGCGTAGAAGATCCCTGTGCAGTTCGACCCTCGACACATTTGCGTGAACCATTTCACCAAGGACGGTTTTGAAAACCTGGGACAATGTAGCTTAAGCAGGATTTTCTATGAAGCTGTTGCTTCATTAATGAAGTTATCAACAAACCCTCATCAAAAATTAATTCTCAGAGCATATTTTATAATAACGATTCTAGTATTGAGGATCCCATGGAAATTGCTGAAGAATTCAATAATTATTTTGTCAATATTGGTCCCGCTTTGGCTGCAAAAATCCCTCTAACACCACTTTATTCTCACGGTACAGGACCTCCTTCCAGTCAACCAATGTTTAATTTTTCTCCTGTGAATGAAAAAGAAATATGGGATATTGAATCAAGTCTAAAGTCAACAAGTGCTGGTTATGATGATCTCAAAATGAAATTAGTGAAGCAGTGTCTCCCCACCATTGTAAAACCACTGTGTCATGTTTTTAACTGTTCTCTTCAAACAGGTGTAGTACCAGACCAACTGAAATGGGCTAAGGTTATTCCCATATTTAAAAATGGGGATCCATCAATATTTTCAAATTATAGACCAATTTCTTTATTACCTTGCTTCTCCAAAATTCTCGAAAAAATTGTATATAATAGATTAATTACACATCTTAAAGACAATAACTTATTGTATGATTATCAGTTTGGTTTCCGTGCCAAACATTCTACCTCTATGGCCCTGGTCCAATTAGTTAACAGAATATCTACAGCTTTAGACAACAAGGAACTCACAATTGGAGTGTTCATTGATTTGTCTAAGGCTTTTGATACCGTTGATCCGAATATATTATTAACTAAGTTTCAGGCTCATGGGGTTTCTGGGACTGAGCTTGATTGGTTTAAAAGTTATCTGTTCAACAGGAAACAGTATGTAGTATGGAATGGAGCTAACTCGACTTACAGTCATCTACAGTGTGGAGTTCCTCAAGGCTCCATACTTTGACCTCTTTTATTCCTTATTTACATAAATGATTTGCATTTAATATCTGAAGAAGCTCTTTTTATTTTGTATGCCGATGACACAAATATTTTCATTACCGATAAAGATGAACACAAGTTGATAGATCGAATGAATAGCGTACTTGATCGGTTGTATAACTGGTTCAAATTCAACAAATTAACCCTTAATGTAGAGAAGTGTGCTTATATGATATTCAAGCCTAAAAATATTATTCTATCTGATCATATCCAGCCAATTTTTATGGCGAACAATGCACTCGAAAATGTTTCCCATGTTAAGTTCTTAGGGGTATTTATTGACAATAAGCTCAATTGGAAAAAACACATATCACAGGTGTCCAATAAATTAGCGAGAAACATTGGGGTTATACGACGAGTAAGACCCGTGCTGTCAAGAAAAATTTGTATGGATTTATATTACTGCTGTGACGGCCACAGGGTGTGCCTTGAGGGGTTGTTGCTTCTGGGTTGCTTTCCTTTGCAGGGAGTTGGTGGGCGGCGCACCATCAATTAACACCATCGTCAACGGGATGCAGCTCACCTGAGGAGGCTTGTCTCAGGAGCATATAAAGCAGCCCTGCCTGCTTGACTGGTCTCTTCCCTGGCCTGCAGCCTGCTCTTTTGTTTCAGTTGTATTGTTTGTTCACTTTATTCTTTATTAAATTCTTTATGTTGTATAAGACCTTGTGTGGCCTCCCCTTCTTGCTACAACCGTTGAGCCAGGTTGTAACAAAAAGGGGAGGCCACACAAGGTCTTATGGTCAGAGTCTGCGAAGCCGAACCGTAGTTCACGTTCAGGTGGCTTTGATGAAGTTTGTAATTACTGCCATGAGAGAGGACACTGGAAAGCGGATTGCACTTATCTGAAGAGCAGGTTTAACAGAGGAGGCAATACATTTACTAAACCAGCTGCCCTAAGTGTTCCAGTTAGGAACCTTCCAGTTGTTTCTAAGACAGGGTTAGATGAAGGTAAAACTGTAGATGGGAATTTTTCTGGCTTTGGAGCATTTGTCTCGGATGGATTTGTATCGGTGTCGGGTAGTCAAAATAAAGTGCCGGTAAAAATTCTACGAGATACAGGAGCAAAGGACTCGTTCATATTATCTTCTGTTCTGAATTTTTCTCAGGACAGTGACACAGGTGACTGTCTACTAGTGCAGGGAATGGGTTTAAAAACTCTGAGTGTTCCTTTGCACAAAGTCAGTTTAGCTTGTGGCCTTGTAAATGGTGATGTCCACCTCGGGGTTCGTCCTGCTCTGCCAATCAGTGGAGTCCATGTTATTCTTGGGAATGATTTAGCTGGCAATCATGGTTGGGTTGATGGTGCCCCACCTGATGCATGTGCACCGATGCTGGATAACCCAACTGATGGTAAAATTGAATGCCCTGAGGTCTTTACCGCTTGTGCGGTGACACGAGCAATGGCAGCAAAAGACTCAGCAACGCAAGATTTTGCATTTGACCATGAAGAATGGGATTGTGAGAGGAATTTGCATGTGCCTGATGCTCTGTCTATCTCCCAACAGGAACTTATCGCTGAGCAACAAGCGGATGCCTCGTTGAGAGAACTGTTTGATCAGGTGCGGCCTAGCGTTGAGGCTCAGAGTGCAGCTAGTGGGTACTTCCTGCAGAATGAGGTATTGGTCCGTAAGTGGGTCCCACAGGGTTTGGATTGTGTTGGTGATCCAGTTTACCAAGTTGTAGTACCAATGAAGTATCGAAATAGGGTGATGCAGTGTTCGCATGACCAGACTGGGCATCTGGGGGTTAAGAAAACGTACTGCCACATTTTGCGGTATTTTTTTTGGCCTCGTCTTAAGCGTGATGTGGCAGTTTATATCAAGAGCTGTCATACTTGTCAACTTACAGGTAAACCAAATCAGACTTTAAAGCCTGCCCCACTCTCTCCAATCCCTGCCGTAGATGGCCCATTTGAACACATAATAATTGACTGTGTTGGACCTTTACCAAGGTCAAAATTTGGTTCAGAATATTTGTTAACTGTCATGTGTCAGGTGACACGCTATCCTGCCGCCTACCCGTTGCGTACTATTACAGCTAAATCTGTAGTTAAGGCTTTAACTCAGTTCATCTCAATATTCGGCATACCAAAGATTGTCCAGAGCGATCAAGGGTCAAATTTTTCTTCAAAGTTGTTTGCCCAAGTTCTAAAGCAACTTAATATCAAACATAGTCAAGCTTCTGCATATCATGCACAGAGCCAAGGAGCTTTAGAACGCTTTCATCAAACTCTGAAGTCTTTGTTGCGAGCATATTGTACAGAGATGCAGGGGGACTGGGAGGAAGGTCTGCCATGGTTGCTTTTAGCAGCAAGGGAGGTGTGTCAGGAAAGTACTGGGTTCAGTCCAAATGATTTAGTATTTGGTCACAGAGTACGTGGTCCTTTAGCAGTGCTTCGAGATGAGTGGTACACAGAGGAACCTCCGTCCAATTTGAGAGAGTATGTAAACGGGTTCAGACATCGGCTTTATATGGCGGGCCATTTGGCAAAACAGAACTTGGAAAAATCACAGGGGAGAATGAAGCAGTTGTATGATCGACGGTCTGAGAGACGACAGTTTGGTGAGGGTGACCAAGTGTTGGCTCTGCTACCAATTGTGGGGTCACCATTCCAAGCTAAATTTATGGGCCCATATACTGTAGAACGTCAGCTCTCTGAGCTTAACTATTTAATTTCTACTCCAGATCGTAGGAAAAGAAACCAACTTTGTCACATAAATCTGCTGAAACCGTACTATGGTCGGGAATGTCCCCCGATTGAATCTGAGATTTCACACACTCCTTCTGTAGTGCGCCCAGTTTTGTCTGCTGGTATAGTGTTGCAGTCAGTTGTTGGTGGGGGGGAAGATGTGGCAGTGCCAGATGATTCTGTACTGCATGGTCGTCTGAAGAACTCTGAGTGTCTAAAGAATATGGATGGCTTGTTGTCCCATTTGTCCGTTGAGCAGCAAACTGAGTTAGCTGAACTGATTGCAAGCTATCCAGGTTTATTTGGAGACACGCCGTCTAAGACAAATCTGATAGAGCATGATATTGACGTTGGCGATGCCAAGCCCATCCGGCAGAGGTTTTACAGAGTATCGGAGGAGAAGAGGAAAATACTCGACCGTGAGGTAACCTACATGTTGGATAATCAAATTGCAGTCCCATCCACTTCCAGTTGGGCATCTCCATGCTTGTTGGTTGAGAAATCCGATAAATCTCCTCGATGTTGCACAGATTATCGTAAAGTTAATACGGTGACCAAATCGGATTCCTTTCCACTTCCTCGGATGGAGGATTGTATTGACCAGGTTGGAGCAGCAAAGTTTGTAAGCAAATTTGACTTGTTAAAAGGGTACTGGCAGGTTCCATTAACTCCAAGAGCTCAAGAAATTTCTGCCTTTATTACACCGTCTGGCCTATTCGCGTATACTGTTATGGGTTTTGGTTTGCGCAACGCACCAGCTACATTTCAACGGTTAATGAATATGGTTGTCAACCGACTTGAAGGTTGTGCGGTATATTTGGACGATGTCGTGATTTATAGTAACACCTGGGAGGATCATCTGAGCCGCATTCAGGCTTTGTTTGAACGACTTGCAAATGCAAATTTGACAGTAAACTTGGCTAAATGTGAGTTTGCAAGAGCTACGGTAACATACCTGGGTAAAGTGGTGGGCCAAGGCCATGTGCGTCCAGTGCATGCAAAGGTATCTGCGGTTGAGGAGTTTCCGGTTCCCACTACGAAAAAAGAACTAATGAGGTTTCTAGGGTTGGTTGGCTATTACCGCTGTTTTTGCCGTAACTTCTCAACAGTGGTGGCCTCTCTGACTGACTTGCTGAAGACGAAGTCCAAGTACATCTGGTCCACCTCATGTCAGAAAGCCTTCACTGATGTTAAAACTTTGCTATGCTCTGCTCCAGTTCTTCTAGCTCCCAGACTTGACCAGCCATTCATACTGCATGTTGATGCCAGCCAGGTTGGAGCTGGTGCGGTACTCCTCCAGACTGATGGAAAAGGTATCGAACATCCCCGTTAGCTTCTATTCTAAGAAGTTTAACACTTACCAACTGAACTACTCAGTCATTGAGAAAGAAGCTCTGGCATTAGTGTTGGCTCTGCAACATTTCAACGTGTACTTGGATTCTGGAATGCCCATTGTTGTACTAACGGATCATAACCCGCTAACCTTCTTGAACTCTCTGCAGAACCCTAACCAGAGGCTAATGAGATGGGCTCTGTTGTTGCAACCATACAACTTGGACATCCGTCATATCAAGGGCACCCTTAACATTATGGCGGATGCTTTGTCACGTGCACCTCTGTAACTTCTTGCACCTAACCGTATCCTCCTTTCGTTCCTCTGCAGTCTGTTTCTCCTCCTCTTTAACTGCTCCACAGGCAACGGTGGCTGGGGGTGGAGCTCCTGTTTTATGGGGGGGAGTGTGACGGCCACAGGGTGTGCCTTGAGGGGTTGTTGCTTCTGGGTTGCTTTCCTTTGCAGGGAGTTGGTGGGCGGCGCACCATCAATTAACACCATCGTCAACGGGATGCAGCTCACCTGAGGAGGCTTGTCTCAGGAGCATATAAAGCAGCCCTGCCTGCTTGACTGGTCTCTTCCCTGGCCTGCAGCCTGCTCTTTTGTTTCAGTTGTATTGTTTGTTCACTTTATTCTTTATTAAATTCTTTATGTTGTATAAGACCTTGTGTGGCCTCCCCTTCTTGCTACAACCGTTGAGCCAGGTTGTAACACTGCCTTATTTATCCCTTTATATCCTATGGAAATATAGTATGGGCAAGCACATACAAAACCAGTCTAGATTCGATTTTTATGTTACAGAAAAAGTTTGTTAGAACTGTAACCAACTCCAATTGGGACGCTCATAGTGCTCCGTTATTTCAAAGTCTGAAGTTGTTAAGCATATATGATGTGAATACTCATCAGATCGGCACTTTTGTTTTCCAGTTTTTCAATAATTTACTTCCCTCTTCTTTTAACAGTTTTTTTATAACCAGGTCACAGATCCATAGTCATCAGACCAGATCTGTAGATCTCCTTCACCGTCAATTTTACAGAACAAATCTTGGACAGTTTTCAATTAGGGATAGAGGTCCAGTCATTTGGAACAGCTTTCCTGTTACTCTACATAAACACTCATCTTTAGTTACTTTCAAAAAACATCTTAAAATGTACCTCATTTTAAAAGCTTACGATACTTTGTGAAACTGAATGTATGTTATATTGTCTTTTTGCTTGTTTACTTTGCTTTTTACTATATGTACTTAAATGTATTTTAATTTTTGTAACATGACTTTGTAGTTGTTTTAGCTCTTTAATTTTATTTTTTTGTTTGTCTTTTTTTCTTTACCTTATTGTATTTTAATATCAGGTGGACATCCCTTATAAGCCCTTCAGGGTTTCTTTTGTCCCACCCGTGCATTTATGTATGTTTATGCGCACCTTCTTGCCATTTTAATCTTGTTTATCTGCACGAATAAAACTAAACTAAAAGAGGTGCGTTCCGACCTTATGTTCATCACAACCGCAAGCTGTAGTATGATTTTGTCGGTAACAGTTATTAGCAATGCTAATTTTTTTCAGAAGCTTCCCTTCTAATGCCGACTACAGCTAGTCTAGCTAGAGTCATTTGCTAAGTAAAGTATGTTGATGTGTTTAGAAACATATTTAGCATTCTACCTATGCTAGATACAGGAGACGTTAGCATTGCTAATAACTGTTACCGTCAAAATCATACTGTAGCCTAATTACAGGTTGCGATGAGCGTACGGTCGGAACAGCACATCTTTTCAGGTTCAGCTTCTTAGCAAATCTGCTAAATTGTCCAAGGTTGTCAAAACTGTCATGGGTGAAATGTTCAGAGCAAATGAGTGTCGAACTTCGCCGGGATCTTCTCATAGACAAACAGCAGCCATTAAGTCTATTTAAGCGATTTTAAAGTTGCTAGTGCTAGCTTTTCCCCTCTGTTTCGGTGAAGTTAGCTAAAGGGTGGACGATAATGGTAGCCTGGCTCTGCCCACCTACGTACTTCCGCTCAATCTAGATTTTGCTTCTGTACTGGGTCTGGAGCTTCGGTACGCATTTCAGATCTTGGAAATAGATTTTCTATTTGGCCCAATCAGCGAACAGAGGGAGTGGCTGAGAATGATAACGTTGATGTTGTGCGCTAGTTTGTGTTGTAGTTCCGTAATGGCGGCGGAGAAAGATGCGAGCGAAGCCATTCGGTCCGTTGTGGCAACAGTGCCGAATATCCAGAAACTAAAGCCGGAGCAAGAACAAGTGTTGCTGAGTTTTCTTGGGGGCAACGATGTTGTGAGCCTTCTTCCCACGGGAAAACTTTGATTTTCCAGCTACGACAGCTAGCTCCGTTACAGTAGTGGTGAAGGAGTTGGCTAAGGCGAACGCTAGCTATTGGTTATGGCAGATCAGAGTGGCTCTGGGCAGATCCAATAGTTTAAAACTTCAACAGAGTACCCGCCTGCAAGGAAGTCAACGTTTCTCAATGGAGCTTAGCCAGACCCTCTGTACAAATTAAATGTACGAGAGTCAGGTTAGGACCAGGCTACGATAATGGGGCCCCCTGGCTAACAGCCAAAATTAGATTTTTTTTTGGCATATACCTATTAGATTTTATAACCGGAATCTTTTAATATACGTGTGTATCTATTTATTTAAGTACAATTCTGTGACTTGACGTTTTTAATTAGTATTTTATCTACATTTTCATGACATTTCTTTTGAGCGTTGAGAGCTAGCTAGTAAGCTTTTCCCCTCTGATTTGGTGTGAAGTTAGCTAATCATTTAATCTCGGTAAATTCTGCTCCAAAAAGGTCGATGGGGACAGCCTTTAAGAGAGAACGCGTTTCCCCATTGATCTGTCGCATCAGAATTTTGATTCGGGTCACGAAAGTCTTGACATTTTAGTGAGAATGCGTCGCCCGCATTGTAGTAGGCGGCACGCCGGCAGTCCCCCGGCGTTAGTTACACTGTTTTGACGTCAGACTCGGTGGCAGTGTTCACAATGTTGTGTTTTACTCCATCCTCCACCAAAAATGTCAGGGAGGACTGCTTTACGTAGATACGAGCCTGCCGAAGATAGCCAGAATAATGGATTTCTTTAACCGAGCCTGTTTTATTCGTCAGTTGCTTGAGAAAGCGACCTCCGTTAGCCAGGCTAGTTTTGCCTGTTTAATAGGTCAGGCGATTTAACGCTAGCTTAAGGTTTCGGACAAGTGTATGTAAAGCCAATTGGGACGAGCCTGGGGCAGAAGGGACCAAAGAAAACTGGGTAACAAATAAGGATCGGAGCCTAAAACATATCTACAACATATACAACGACATCTCTTGTCTCTTTTTCTCATTGAAATCGGCAGTTTGGGCTGCCATATTGGGCGAGATTGGTAGGAAACATGGCGGTGGTCTGTTTGGAAGTGACGTAGGTGGCATCTATAAATAGCATATTGACCAAGAAAACAGAAATTGTCGCCAAAAAGCGACAAGTTTGCAGGTATGCACAATAAGATATGTGATGTCTTGGCAGAGGAAGCCTCTGGGGCTGGTTGGGACATTGAGAAGGAGATGCGCGTGCTCCTCAGGGAAGGGGACTTAAAAATCCCTGACCTGATCTTCGTCAAGGGGGAGTTGGCCCTGGTGGTGGATGTCACAGCACGTTTCGAGTTTGCCCCCAACACGCTGGATGTCGCCCGATCCCAGAAAGTGGTGTATTACCGGCCAAAAGCCCCTGATATCGTGAGAATACTCGAAGGAGTGATGAGGCTGCTTTTCTTCGGCTTCCCAGTGGGGGCCAGGGGGAAGTGGCCGAGTTGCAATGACGACGTACTCAGGCGTCTGGGCGTTTAAAAAAACCCAGGGACAACTCAATTCGCTAAGTTGGTGTCTAGGCCAACTCTCGCCTATTCGTTGGATATCCTTAGGGATTTCTACAGACCAATCAATGATGGCCTGTCCAGGCCGGATGCAGTGTCTCCTGACGGCCGGTTGTAGTTTTGCCTCTTTGGTCCTTCGGGACGAAAACCAAGCTGTTCTCTGGCGTGGGGCAGCTGATACTTAACATGCCCCTACGAGAAAAGGAATAAAGACCAAAAACAGCTGGTGGGTATAGGTACACACGAAAACAATAATTTTTTTGCTGCATCTCAGCGGTATGAGCCCCCATCACCAGCAGCTTTCTGCCCTCCAGGTCGCCGCAGATGTCACGTGACTGAAAACTATGAACATGCATCGCCTCCGCCAAGTCTGACTTATCAGAAACCGGTTGGTTGTTCGGCCTATGACAAAAAAGGAATCTTTTGAATTTCAAGAACATAATTGTGTAAAGCAGGTATATAATAGCCTGGTCCTACCTGGGACTCTCGTACATTTCATTTGTACAGAGAGTCTCGGTTTGCAGTCTACCGTATATCTTTGATAAAACACAGCCCTTGAATAAACGAATTTTATTTTTTGAATAAAAATGAACATTTTGTAATAAAGAAATCTGAAAAAGGTTATTTAATTGGTTAAATTAAAACACAGTATTTATTACACAAGTAAATCACAAGTGTACTAAAATTCCCTCGAAGCACTGGCAGACACAAGTAGCTTTCTTTCTACAGGTTTTTTTAACCCTTGTGCTGCCTTCGGGTCACAATGACCCATCATTCTGCTGCGACAATTTTACCCAATACAAAAACAAAAAGCATTTTCGCTGTGGGGGGGGTGTGAGACAGCCCGACGGTTAAAAGAAAATGCTTCACTTTATTTTTGTATGAGGTACAGTTGTCACAACACGTGGGGGGGGTCACAATGACTGAAGGGTCACAATGACCCGAAGATAACACAAGGGTTAAGCTTCTTCTCCTAATCCACCATGAACTAAACCCACAGTATAACGAGGAAATAAAGACAACATTAGGTTAATATGAACATACAATTGCATGTGCATTCGCTATAACAACCGTAAACTTTTATTGGAGCATTAAATTGTCCATGCTTCGCTTGCTGTTAGCTTGTTGACTCTGACTCACTACTGATAGCAATTATATAAATTCTAAGGACCACTGGCTTGCGCATCCCAAGCTCTGGGTTGCGCTTTAGAAAGTTCTTAAACCAGTTATATCCGGCCTTCCCTGCTGTCTTGGAGAAACCAGATGTTCTTGGCTGCAAAATCAAAGGCCACTTGCTGGACATCACATTTTGTGAAGGGAAACCCCCTCTGCGCCAATGTCTTGAGGGTGGCAGCAAGCTCCTTTTCCGCCTCCTGTGGAAGGTAGGGCTTCCGCCCTGACACATGTTCACTGCCAGTTACCTTTCCACTGATGCGTCTTTGCAGTGTGGATCGCGGCACACCCCATGCTCCTGATTAGAGGTGCACTCTCACTGTAATTCCTTTCTTCACTCCCTCCATGTATTCATTTAAGGCCCCCTTTATCCTCTCCTCTTTTCACAGATTGTAATTGTTTGGCCTTCCTTTCCCTCCCTGTTTTATCTTTGTATCCTTTCCTCTGGTCCTTGATCCTCCTCTCTTTTCTCTCTTTCTCTCTCCTCTCATTTCCTCTGCATTCCTCTCTCCTCACCTGTTCTCTCACTTCCAGTCTGCTCTGCTTGTCTCTTCTCTCATCCTTCCTCCTCTCACTTCCTCCCTCTATCCTCTCGCTTCCTTCTCGTTTGCCATACTAACTTTAAATAAAATATCTACTACCATTATTACGGTTGGGGGGGTCATGGTGTGACACACACACAAACAAACGTGTGTTTGTGAGTGACATTATTTCTGATTGATGCCATCAGGACAGATATTATGCATTGTTTTTTTATGTGCATGTTTTATTTATTTATAGATCTATCATCCTTATAATAGTTTAGTTAGATTTGGTATGCCAGGCTACTTACCGTGCACCTTTCTGGTGAGTGGTCTTGTTTGAATTATTGCCCCGCCGACCATAGTAACCATAAAGCAATCAATTCCCCTGTTACTTGTCAAGCACAGTTATGACAACAGTTTGAAATCCTTTGCAGTCATTGGCTCTAAATTCCAGAGGGGCTGGGACCCCAAACCTTAAATGGCCCATTTTACCTGATGGCCCATTTTACCTGATATCACCCTATGTTCTAACAACAGTAATTGAAGGGTGCTTTCATTTTAGGGTGTGCATGCCTTCAGGGAAAGGCACAACCTACATCCTCTCGTATATATTTATTATTTTCCCATCCTTTACATTAACGCGTCGTCCAATTTTAGCACTACATACACAATGCTTGTATTGGTTATTTTTGGTGGCGAAAGGTTAAGGTAACAGTGGTTAACTAGCTAGACACTAACAAATGTCACTAATGCAGTGTTGCCCATAGATTGAGTAGGGTCCAATTGCAGCGCTCCCTCAGGCCCCTCTAAACCGGAACTCTCTCGTCAGGCCCCGAAGCCGGAACTCTCTCCTCAGGCCCCTCTTTTCATGCGTATCAGAGGTATTAGCGCCACCACTTGTCGGGTGATAACATAGCCTATTTATATTAATAGGCTCACATTGAACTTCGGTTTTAGCGTAAGTCAATAGTGTTTAAGATAGGGGAAATTAGCATTTTGCGGCTAGTGTTAGCTACGTATGGCAAACATTACGAACATTATCACAAAATACTGTTTTAAAATGATTAAATTAGCTGGCTATCACCACATTGATATAATGATCATACAAATAGAGGGGAGATCATTTATCGGTTTCATTTAGCAGACTTGGATAGAAGCGCATATTTCAACTTGGAAATGGCCATTGTCCCTGCAGTTTTTGTGACACTTGCAAATGAACATGTCTACAAAAAGCATATCAAAAGAAAGTGGATCTATAGCCTACAGTGAATTACATAGATTGCTAAAAATTATTGTTTCTCATAAAGCAATCATGTTATGTTTTGCAGCAACAAAAAAGGTATTAGCACCATCGTTGGTCGGAAGATGTAGCCTATTGCATTTATATAGCCTACGTAAGCCAATGGGAATTTTAAATATTGCATATGGGACATCCAAAACGCCATACGTAACGCTAGCCGCAATGCTAATTTCCCCTATCTTAAACACTATTGACTTATGCTAAAACCGAAGTTCAATGTAAGTAAGCCTATTAATATAAATAGCCTACAATATCCTCCGGCCAGTGGTGGCGCTAATACCTCGCATACACATGAAAAAAGAGGCCTGGGGAGAGAGTTCCGGAATTAGCCTACAATATCCTCCGACCAGTGGTGGCGCTAATACCTCGGATACACATGAAAAAAGCATATCTCTGGAAAAAAGGGGCCTGAGGAGAGAGTTCCGGCTTAGGGGCCTGAGGAGAGAGTTCCGGTCCTGAGAAGGGAGCGCTGCAGTTGGACCCTATTGCATAGATTTAGTGACTTTTCACTTTTCCTAGCGACTAATCTAGCGACTTTTGGGACAAATTGCGACTTTCCAGACTTTCTGTGAAAGAAAGTTGCTAGTACTGCCCAGCGAGCCGCACTCAGGTCACAGGTCTTGCTTTCATGCCCAGACTCAGAGGCACTATTTGCTCATTTAAAAGCACAATTGTGTAATGTACAATACAATATACTCCGACATTATTAGCAGCCTACAGTAGTCCATTTTTGCTCAACTTGACTACTACGGTGTTTCAAATAAATACATTTGATTACAACAAAAATCCAAATGAAAATACCCTCGGACGGCGCGTTCTTATCCTGCTGGCCCGTTTAAGTCAGCAGTTCATGGCCCCTAGTCACCAAGGACCAAGTAAACGACGTTCAGTCTGTTTCTTTTTTGTCTTTTTCTTTTCATGTATGAGCTTCAGGCTTCTACACTAACCTTTTCCACTGGTGGCACTTATGCCACTAACCATTGGTTGCACAAATAAGCTGCTCTGGATAATTTTGAATAGGAATTAACCTGTATTGCATTAAATGTGCACTTTAAATACTTGCCATCTTTTAAACCTCATGTCTTTTTGTTTTCTTTAAAGGGGTGATTGACTCAGGGGTGAGTTTGGGGGGTATATCACAATGTTCCTTAAAGGCCATATTGCATGGTCTTGGGGGGCATTTTACAGGTGGGACTGGCAAGTTAGCCCATAGCTAGCATGATGTCTTCTATTTCTAGATAAGTTTACTGGTTGTACTAGTCTACTTATCTGAACTAAAGATAACAAAGTAGATTTTTTTGTAGGGCAAGTGGAAGACAAATTGACTTGCCCCACTGGACAAGTTACAAACTCTAACAAAATAAAAAGCCATGTTACTTGCACTGACCAGCTTGCAAATACTGAGGATAGCCTATCGAAGTTGAGTTAGCCAATGTGTTTAGCGATGCTAGCTAACGTTAGTTTGCTAGCTCTATATAGTATGGAAGTTTATTAGACTCTTTATTCAAATGACAATGCATTTGTCAAATGGCAATTCAATGTGCAAAGTGGCAATGCAATCCGCAATTCAAATGGCAAAGCAGTTGTCAAATGGCAATTCAATGTGCAAATGACAATGCAATCCGCAATTCAGTTTGTATTATTTTGAATAAAAAATTGAATGGACGCTTATTGCATTGCATTTCATATTGACACGCTCTTTTCGACTCTTTATTCAAATGGGGCCCCATTTTTTTGCGCTGATTGGTTT
>CAEFZP010005595.1:12500-56677 GCA_903064625.1 Mallotus villosus | reverse complement strand
GCCAGCGATCACCTTGAACGCATTAGCGGGGCAGGTACACCTCCAACACTGGTCATTAGACCTCTCTGGACCTTACCTGGGAGAAGACAACAGGCGCCTTCACTGGGCCCGTCAGCACTGCTTCCACGGGCATACGTGGTATCTCATTATCCAGAAGTATTGGAGTATAGCTGTTTTAATGGGGTTTTCTCTCTCCTTCTTCTAGGTACTTGGCCTTGTACAAAGGATGGGTTCCCAAGATCATGAGACTTGGACCAGGTGACATTTTCTGTGTTCTTGTGTTTCCTAGTTGCTGTGAGAATGAAAGGCTTGTCTTTGGTCTTTGGGGCAGCCACATTCACTGTGCTTCTCTCTCTCTCTTTCTCTCTCTTGTTCTGCGTCTTTCTTTCCTCCGTCTCTTCCTGTGACTCTTTCTTTGTCTTCCTTCCCTCCTTTTCTCCCCTCTTCCTCTTTCTACACTCCCTGCCTTTTACCTCCTTCCATCTCTCCCTCGATCTTCCTCTCTCCATCCATCTCTGACCTCGATCTCTCACATCCAACAATCTCTCCCTCGCTCTCTCCCTCTCTAAACTATCTATCCTTTTCTCTATCTCTCCCGCCACGAACTTCTCTTTGTCTTTCCCTTCCTCCCTCTCTCCCTCCTTTCTCTCCCTTCTCTCCTCCCTCTCTCCCTCCTTCTCTCTGTCTCTCCATGTAGGTGGAGCTGTGATGTTGCTGGTTTATGAGTACATGTCTAAATGGCTGCAGACGAAACTGGTGAAGTGAAGATGCCACAGACAGCCCACCCACTGCCTTAAACCTAGATCTAGGACTGTAATTCAGCTCGTCCACAAACACACACACAAACACACACACAGATACGCATACAAGTACACAAAAACACAATCATGCACAAACCCGCACACCACACACACAAATACGTTCACACACAAACATGCACATCCACACACACACTCATGACACAGGATCATTGCACTGTCTACCATACCATTTATCATACTTCATTAGAGATATGACAACGTTATCTCACCTTTCATATCCCAGCCAGTATTAGAGCCCTCTGCTGACTGCACTGCCTTCTCCGTCCTACAGCCTAGCAGCTCAACACACGCCATCCTACATCAAAACACACGTCACCCTACATCCTCATCCTCCATTCTGCATCAAACATCCTCCATCCTGCCCAAGTAAACCTTCACATCGCACTGCAGCTCCATTTAATGTCTACAGCAAACGATCACTAACCACAAGCACAGACACAGTCCCACACACACACACTCACGCATCGCACGCGCTGGGACAAATGTGTGCACGCACACGGCCACAGACACAGACATGTGCTGTCACTTCGACGCTGTTCGACGAACGACAGTGAAAAACTGTAGGATGTCCCTTCCTGCTTTCCGTACTGTGTTCCTGAAGCTGGTGCCTGACTGGAGCAAGCAGAGAGAAACTCTTCCTGGAACAATGGGAACGTTTCTTGAAGCTTTAAGATCGTGAGACATTCACGCCAGTGTTTCATTATAGTTCATGATACCTAAGCAATTCCACATCCTGTTAATCGTATTAAGCTGTGTGTCTGGAGAAATGGTGTCTGTCCTAAGGAGGAAGCTAGAAATGGTTTGATTGTGAGACCTTTATGTGCCTTCGAAGCGTTCTGTACTGATTTCACAAATTAATTAAAAGCACATTTCAGTGTTTGTGTTTAAGTGTATTTGTACAATGTGTGTGTGTGTAACTACATGTCTACAATGTGGTGGTATGTGTAGTGTATATGTAGTGTATGTGTATGTGTGTGTGTGTGTGTGTGTGTGTGTGTGTGTGTGTGTGTGTGTGTGTGTTGTGTGTGTGTGTGTGTGGGTGTGGTGTGTGTGTGTGTGTGGTGTGTGGTGTGTGTGTGTGTGTGTGGTGTGTGTGTGTGTGTGTGGTGTGTTCTTGAGAGCCAGACTCTCTGGGCCGCTGGAGGCTGGATTAGCGACTCAACTTATTTTAGCAAAAGGCTACAACAACAATCCCAACATATTCAAATGTAGAGACTACAATGTTTTCCCTTCTCTCTGTCACATACAAACATGCATGCTAGGACACACACACACACACACCTGTAGCTAAACCTCGAGGGATGCTCCCTACAGGACATCATTACCCGTCTCCACCTCTCTCTCTCACCTCTCACTCGCTCTCTTTTCTCCCACATCTCCCTCATTCTCTCTCTTCCCCTCCTCTTTCTTCTCTCCGAGCATCTCTCCCTCTCTCAGCACCTGGCAGTGAGTGGCAGGTTTAGTTGCATCAAGTTTCCATTTGACAGGCGTGGTGAGTGTGTGAGTTGGGAGGGCTTGTGGCTGGCCTGGGGGCCAGCGTTGATGATGGACGAACAACTGAAGCCTGAAGATGGATGGAACAGTAACGCTTCACCCGTCCGCGTCCTAATGGAGTGTTGAATGCCTGTGTGTGTGTGTTTTTGTTGTTACTTTGTAGCACGTGCTACATGTGCTTGAGTCGCATTACAATGCAACTGCCGAACTGCTCCTTTGCCCCCCCCCTCTTCTTTCTCACCCCTTCCTGAACCTGAACCTCGGAGTCAGAAACGGACTCAGCCCCCCCTCACCCCCCCCCTCACCCCCCTCATGTTCTCACCTCACTCCCACTCTTCAGTCCTCACCCTCACTTGACAGAACACACATTTACTCCATTTCCCTTTAGACAGGCGCTGCAATCATACATAAACTCCCTTTTTCCTATAGCTATCCCATATATGGTGTCTGCACAGCAGATCAGTGTATGTGATTATGTGTGTATGTTTGTATTAAAGCCTCGAAGCCCATTAATTAGTGTTCCGTCAAGGCCTGATTAAATGCAGCAGGCACACCCTTCACAGACACAGACAAGAACAGAACCGCCCCAGAACATTCCCTGAGAGACCTGGCGCGCTTATGCTTTTTACTCACCTGTGTGTTAAATAACGTTGTTATTTTAAAACATTTAGAAAATAGTCTGGCTGTTGTCAGTGTGTTTTTTCATCTATTCCAGTGGACACGAACCTACATGAGCGGTGTCTTGCCTTAAGAGTGAGCTGCTTAGTGTATCTGCACCGCTGACGGTCTTGTTTCTGATTGCGCGTAGGCAAGTTTAAAGATAACCATATGACAACTGACCCAGACTCAACACCATTAATTAGAAACATGTGTGTCTCCCCAGTTTAGAAATAGAGACGTTTTAGACCTCAATCCTGTAACATTGCCCTACATTATAAGCACTGGGACAGCCTCAAGGTTATTAGTCTTTTCTGAAACGTTGTTTCTTGTTTACTAACACACTGATCACAGACTTACAAACGCTGGCGTTGATTAGCACAACCACATTTCGGTTCCTGCTATGAGTCAAAGGAAATCTGAAAGGCTATGCGTGCTTTTAGCTGTTACTGTAGCTAGCGTACAGTGGAATGAGACCTGTGCTCCTGTCTGTAAGTTGAGAATTGTTTTTTGTTATCATCATCATTACCACGATGCCTGATGAGTGCCGGGGCATCGTCTGCCAGCAGCCCTATGATGTGGTTCGCATACGGTCAAAAAAACACTACGATCCCTGAGCAACGGTCCGTGACCACTGGATGCGGGAGGGAATGCTTTCCAAGTCAAATCAGCCTTCGCGTCGGGAGCAGTGTTTACATTGCCACACGAAAGGGGCTGTTTATGCTGTTGCGTTGAGGAGGTGGGTGGCTTGGGGGGCCCACGGCTAGACACACCCATCCCCTCTGGTTTATGGATATTAAGGGGGGAGGGGGGGATTCATATTGCGATATATGTAAAAGCTGCCAACTTTTATAAAGCTCTCCGCAACCTCAGTCCCTTGCTGCCTGCCTGTTTGCGCAGGACTTAATGAGAGCGTGCTCGCAAGGTCACGAGCCAGGTTGCTTCTGAGACCACAGTCAAATTAGTCCAGTCTTGGTGGCTCTCTCACTGCAAAATTAATCCAACACGGCTCTGGCCTTCTGGAAACACACAACCAAATGTCCCACAGGGCACGTCCATTGTCTGTTTTCTCCAAATGTGACTAACTAGTCTGCTGGATATTTACGCTATAGAAAACATGAACAACATGTAGGCTATTTCACGTAAAATAGAATGCAATTATTAGAGTGAGAAAATGTAATCACACGTTTTGAGTTTCTCTTGTATGACGTGTTCAAATCTTCAAGAAGCGAGTCGTCCGCAACATTCCTTAGCATAAAGCAGCCATAAATAGCCTGCTCTATTTCCACACTCTTTGCGCCTGCCAACCGAGCACCGTCCGTAGGCCTATTATCACATAGGCCAACTAGCCTACACTGAATTTAATTTTGATGTACATTTCAATTGTAGCTATATTAACGTGTTCACCTGATTAAATCATTCCGACCTGTTTACTCTCTGGAGATGATTGGATTTTAAAGGTGGGCCTAATTGTCCGCAATATTTCATTGACAATAGTCTATAGGCTACACAGAGGATATATTTTATATTTTTCTCGCAGTTTAAGTAAAGCTGGGTCGTCAAACGTACTCGGGTCATGATGACCGGTGGTCCTACCATGCAGAAAGGCACCGTTATGGACACCTCTGCTTGGTAGCATGTAGGCTAGCCAACAAGCACTCATAGGCCTACCTACAGGCTAATAGTTTCAAGGTGCAATTTAGGTCTAGAATTCATGCAAATGTAGAGTTCATATATAAACGCTTTTGAAGGTTGATCGGGGCGTCGTTGTCTCGTTTAGCAGAGCCATTTTGGCCTTTAAGTTACAGCCACCATTTTGGCTCACAGACAGCTACAATTCATAGAAATGAGTAACATCCAAACAATTTAATAAGATACATTCAATTTCATTGTGCAACGTTTAGAACTGTGCATCCTCTCCGTTCATGATGTTTAATGTTCGTAACGACATTCAACAAAATGAAGACCAAAGCCAATCTTGTCTAAATGTGCATTGAAAATCCCATATACTGTCTCTGTGATGATGTCCGCCGTTTGGAATTGCACTTCGTTCAAAGTACCTTAGTCTAATAAATAAACATAATTTCAAATAAACTTCCCTCCGGAGCTCATGATAACGCTACATTTTGAGAGAAGTGATAAAAAACGATGGTCAGTAAAACTGATGCTTTTATGAAAACAATAAAAACAAAAATCAAATACAAACATTAAAAAACAATTGGAAATTGATAAACACCCTGAAACACTTAAATGCAAACTGTTTTCTTAAGATTGCTTATTTGTGAAGTCATACTGCAGGCCTACCCCTCTTTCCCCCAGAGACAGTGAAGTGTGTAGACACGAAATTCAGAGACAAGCTCTCCGTATCAGATATCACAATGTTGACATAAGAACACCACATGTCCCCCAGTACACCTGTCCTGTTGAGTTGTGTTGTGTAGGCCAGCAGGGTCGGCCTGTAATTTAGGATGGAAACACTTTCCTTCCCCATGTCTTTATTTTAATGACGTGTTGAGCTGGTGTTAAGCAGATCTCCCCCCCAGACGAACAGCACCGGAGTCGCTCCTTGGAGAAGGTCCTTCATATAAATACAGAGGAGAGGACGTTGACATACCCACACAGGACACCAGGGGACCAAGGGGAGCCCTCTGTTACTCTCCTCCCTCCCCCTCTTTCTCCACCCCTCTCCTTTCTCCACCCCTCTCCTTTCTCCACCCCTGTCCTTCCTCCACCCCCTCCGTTTTCAGTTTACAGTGCTGAGGCCGTGACAGGGGTGAAAGGCGTCCAGGATGGCTGTCCTACTCTTGAAGGCCAGCGGGGCGGCGACGTCACAGCTGTGGGGAGAGAGAGCACTGCCACTGGGCGGTTGCCATGTGTGACCGGTCACATAGGCCGACGTGGTGACGCTGTACCCCATGTAGGGCGACACTTGGGTGGGAGGGTGGTAGGGAGGGATGCTGGGCACTGTGGCATAGCTGTTCACTGTGGGCAAGCCACTCTGCATCTGCATCAGAGAGAGGGGGGGAGAGAAGAGAGTGAGAACGGGTGAGGGTGATATGCGGAGGGAGAAGAGAGCAGCCTTCCCGGTTTGCTTGTGGAGTGGTGAGAAAAAGAAAGAAAGAGAGAGAGCAGCCGAGTTAACGAAAGAGAAGGGGAGAAAGATATGAGAGTGACAGCAGGAGAAAGACAGGGTTGGAGATACAATAAGAAAGAGTTGGAGAGAGCTTAGAACAGGAGAGAGAGAGAGAGAGAGAGAGAGAGAGAGGTGGAAGAGGTCAAGAAGAACAAATAAGGTCAGCAGAAGGCCATCGTTTCTATAGTCAAAGTTCAGGAAACCATGTACAAGACAGAAGAAGGAGACCTGGGAGTTTAATAAGAGGACAGAGAGAGTGGAAATAAGGATATCATCGAAAATAGGAGCAAAAATGAAAGAAGATGAAACATAAGAAAAACAGGAGGAGGTCAAGCCTGCGTTTTTGGCAGTGTGACAAAAAATAACTTGAGGAATTATGCCAAGGAGCCTATTTCATAAGAGTCTGAATATCTATGCCTGGGTGGTCCGTGACTACTAGAATCGTTTCTGCAGTTGAGGTCCTTCTTGTTGCTGCTAAACAGTTTTGATACTATCTACGTCGATTTTTTTCGAAAAGGTCACGAAAATCTAACACTGCCCTATGCGTCGCTGGTTCTGTGTCTATGCCTCAGTCACTAACTAAAAGTATCATGTTGATAATAAAACAAACATTATATTAACCAATCCTGGTCTTTTTTACATTATTTCAACTGTTTCTTAGTCGGGCTTTAACGAAAGATGACATGCAACCTTCCCGTAATACTAAACACAGAACATCATTGTAATTTATGTCGGAAGGTTTTATACACATAAATCCAACGTAGCAATTGGGGTGAGAAACAAAAACTCACGATAAAAACATTTTGTTCTAGAACAACATTTATGATTTTGGCCGTGTTCACAATAACTCCCTTGCGCTCTGTTATTTGAGCTCATAACTACATCCACTGTGAGTTTTAAAAACATGTGCAACGTTTAGCTTATATCACTTATATCAGTGAACACATTCAAATTGTTTTTGACGAGAATATTAACCTATCGCCTATATCATCATTTAAGTGTCGAACAGGGGTGTTATTATCAGCGTCAAATTGAGCTATTCATTTCTATTGCTCCACTGGTCCAGCATATACTTATGAGGATATTTACCCATTGAGCCCTAATATTCACAAATAATCGAAAATGTAGATTAGAAATTCGATATTTGATAAGGGTCTGAGAAGATCCAACAAATTAGACTAGATATTCAAATTGTGTAGCCTCTCTACATCTCATCTTTCTGTTTAGGAACACGCGCTGATTTGTTATCAGCGTGAAAGATAATTTGTCGGAGAGAACGATCCTGGAAAGAGAGCAGGAACGGAAGAAATACATTCATCACGTCCGCGCCGCTGGCTCTGTTTACGTATGTGCGTGCCTTCACCTTAAATCGAAATTTAATGATCCAATTATTCTTCCAAATGACACAACAGGCCTTCCCATAGGTGCATTGGATTGCTGGGATTGCTCAAGTAGGCCTATACTCTACAAGTGCATTACTGCATGGCAACTTTGAATGTTTAATGTATATATCTGAAACTGTTTAATGGCGCTTTTTTAGGAATTCAGAAAAACAATATAAAAGCCTATGATTTTTTCTTGTTTCTATCTAAACAACAATTGACAATTAGGTGTCTTTTCGACAAAAAGCTGCACAATAATTGACCCGCAACATCACACATCAGTCCCCGCAACCTTCATTCCACTTGTTCCGGTTGTGTGTCGGGCCGCGGGCGGCAGTGTGTGTGCGTTGATAATGTTATTATGTACTAAATTATGAAATATGACCTCTAGTGATCAAGGTGAACAAAAGTTTTTGAGAACAAAAGTCGTGCGTGTACACGTAGACGTAGACCGAACCGAGGAAGGCCTATCGGCCCGGCAATAATACATGGGATGATTTACGATTATGGCATTGTATACGTTATAGCCTAAACCTGTTGTGCTTGAGAATGAAATTCCTAAAACAGGCTTCTTCTTTTTCAGGCTAAACATTTCTGTCGTATCCGTCTTATTTGGAGAGGTCTGCATTGTTTGTCTCCTATACCAGCCATAACCAATGACTGGAGTAGTTGAACGGCGTCAGTGTGAATACGACGAGGAGAGTGTGTGCATCCAAAAATACCTTTCCATTTTCAGTCTATTGTCATTCAAACTATTAATTTAGTACACTGCTATATCGAACCACCCTTAAATACACTTGGTCCACATCGGCGTGGTACTGCTTAAATTATTTAACCTTTAATTTACAGCAAATACATCGAGTGCCTCTGTTGGATTTGTTTTATAATACTCCCCTCGCTTATCACAGTGGCCTATCGGTGAATGTAACTCCCCCTCCCGACGTCCTTCAAACACAGACCCATGCTATTCCACGCGCACACAGAGCGCAATCCCCCTTCTCCCCAGCCTCGACCGATGACGATATACTTTCACAGACATTTATTTAAAACACGAATGTGAATGCCTTGACTCATATACGGCCTAAATCATCAGGGTGACCAATGTGTAAACTACAAACATCAAATTAATAGTTTTGACAAATATGACTTAAACTTCGAAACTTCTATGTTATGAATCAGTAAGATGTGTTATGAATCAGTAAGATAATTAGGCATTGTTGCCATACATATTATAGGCCTATATAGATATTAAACCTATAGGCCTAGGTTATTTCAGTTATTCGGACCAATTGATTGAAGCTATACAAACCTGTACAGAAATAGCATAAAAATGCCCAATATGTGAGCATGAAAGAAAATGTTAATAATAGGCTACATTGAAATCAAACAACCAATACATTATTTTATCCTATAGTCACACATTTGGGTGTGCGTGGTTTTTGTTTGTTATTAAAACTTCTAATACCGTAATATGACAAAAATCAACAGCAATGAGTTATATTTATCTCTCTTGCTCTCTCTTCCAGACTGACTTTTAGTAAACAAATCATTTACAAAAACAATAGGCTATAAATAAACAGGTTAGATGTAATTTTCTATTTCACGGTATAACTAAGGGTAGGATATATAGCCTATTTTAAGGTGTAGGTACTACACGTTTTCATTATAGGCTACTTAATGCAACACGTGTTTATAATCAGTATCTACATCATTATATATCAGGTCTATTAGTAATTCACAATATAGTTTTAGGCCTAATGAAGCCGTTGCTATCCTCGTGTCATTTCATCCATTACACGTAGGCCTATAGGAAACAAAACATTTGACGAAAACATAACATTTGACTACGTTGTTTTTTTAATTTTAGGCTACATAAAGTGACTTTAGGTTTGTAAGTATTTTCAATTCAGACGTATAGGCCCTATAAGATGACACGGTTGTATACCTATCGTTAAGGGGTGGTCAAGTTGATCAAAGGCTAAAACTTCCGCATCACTAATTTCTGCATGCACGGTAGGCCTAATAGCCGTAATCACAAGTTACGGAATTCCATTTATTATGTATGATAATGACTAAAGCAGGACTATAGTACATAGGCACAATAGTGCAGCCAAGCAAAGAACTATATATGCTGAAAAAAAAGTAATTTCAAGATCATCATAATTTGTTTTAAGTGCTAGTAATTTCATTTTTGTATTGTTCTTGCTTCAGATTAATTCAGACTGGGGATTTCTTCTGATACAAAAGAGAAGTTTCCTGTTACCTGTGTGTATTTTGCTTCGGGTTCTAAATGCGCTTTATCCAAGCCATTGACTAGTGGAGAGCTCTAGTTTGGCGGTGAAATAGGACGGACTGTCACTAACTGGGGGCAAAACACAGACAGAGGAGAGAGAAGCAGGTCAGAGAAGACATGAGGAAGCCTCCACGCTACCCCTTCCCCGTATTCAGATGGTCCACACCATGGCCTCGACATGTTGAGGTTATTTGTCATGTAAAACCGATAAAAAGACTTGAACTTTTTAGAATAACTTAGTTTTATGCTTTCCTTTTTAAAGCCTGGTTGAAGTGTTTCAGACATTCTGAAATACTATAGGCTTAGTTTTAACCACAGACTGTGCCATCCCTTCGTTATCGTGTGTTTGTGTGTGTGTGTATGTGCGCGCGCGCGCTTGCGCACGTATGTGTGTTCCGCTGATCAAGCTTAAGCTGCAGTCAAAATGGAATGCAGTAAGACGATTCTTTCTTGTAATGGCCATGAATATCCTACCCACCGCCTTCCTGTGGCGACAAATTAGATTTGCTCTAACCGTTTCCCGTTTTGTGCTTGATGGATATTATACACTGTTCCCGGCGTTCAGAATCGGAAAAGCTAGCCCACCAATGTTGTAACTCGAGAAGGTCAATGACTCTGTTTTTCACATATTTCTTTTAACATCTAGCAATTTATTTTACTTCTTTAAGTGTTATTGACATTGCTAAATATTATTAATGTAATTTCCTTTGAAAAGGTGTAACGTGTTGGCATTTGACTGTTCAATATTGCATTAAAGTAAACTAAAGTTAGCCTATTGATTGTTTTTGCCGATAACGTAAGAACACTGTTTTGCGCTCGAGCGTGCGTGTCACAGTCTGTAATGTGTAAGCCCCATCGAAGAAGCCAAGCTTAAAATATATTTTCATTTTTCAATGTTGTCAGTAAAGAATTGAACGGTTCAAGTACAAATACAGCCATATCATTAGAACAGATTTGTAGTGAAAACCTGTGTCAGAGGCTGGTGAAGTGTGGAGCTAAAAGGTCTGAAGTCATTGACTGTATACCTTTAGTTATTTCGGCTTTCAAAACCTGCCGCAAACATCTGTTAATCATTTGGAAATTCATAAATTGTTTATAAAGGCAGCTTTAGAGAACACATTCCTCCCACTATTTCTAGTTTTTCACGGATATCTGTGTTTCCTTTGAGAAAATATATATTGTTGTTTTGTTTGTCTAAGTTAGGTTAATGGGCCTATAGGGCCGAGTTCTCATGACACGGAGCCGAAGGAACATGTTTCGGTAGCTTGGTGCTTTAGAAGATTCTTCAGACACCCACGCATACTACCTGACAACTTTCTAATGTTTCCCACAAGAAACATGGTCCCAAAAATGGGATTCGCAACACCTAGAATCCATTAATAATGATTTATGGCGGCTCATATTTCACTGTTTCCAAAACAGTTAGGGAAAACACAAATACTTAAACGATGTCTGTTTAGGAAACAACATTAGCCAATGTGCCATAACACACGTCAGAGATTAATAACTATATGATAGTTCAAAGTAGTGTACAAAATAACATTAAAGTGCACAAAATGAGACAAAGCAAGTAGCCCACAAAATATCTGGCTGCAAGACCTAATGCTTTGGACACCTCATTCTGCATTTCAGTGCATCTCCTCGCTGCGACTTCCCTTCGTCATCTCACTAATATTTCACATCCGTTCTTTAATTTTGACTGCAAGCCCTAGACCATATGTTTATTTGCAATAATTTCAACTGTTAAAAGTACCCTTTCAAATCACTCAAAATAACATTGAGAGGGCCCTTGAGTAACATTATGCTTCGCTCCATTTGAACATCTCTTTCTGTGTCGTTTTTGTAGTTTATCATCTTGAAACTTGCGAAGATGTAGGCCTAGACCTATTCAAATCGCACACACACACACACACGCGCGCACACACAATCTCTCTCTCTCACACACAGACTCCACGGGCGCTAAAAACTCGGAATCTCTAAATGTTTAAAGCCACTGGCCCACTCTCCATAAGAAACGTCGTGCTTACTTTGTTGCTCTGTTATTGATCGAATCCCCAGAATATCTGTGACGGAGTGCGAGGAAGGCCATATCCTGTGCATAGCCATGTGTCCGGGAAGGGTGGGCATGCCAGGAGGAGTTGGTACTTTGGTTCCAGTAGCTGCGATGGGAGTTGGATATGAGTATAAGTGGTTGTACGGCAACGTAGGTTGTGGTGGTGGGTGAGGCGCCTGCTTGCTCGACTCGTACTGGTTCTGCTGGCTCAGATTCCCAATCTTGTTGCGCAGGATTCGGCTGATGGAACTGACGGATGGTAGGTTGAATTTGTCGCAGACGCCGTCAGCCAGTAGCCTGTCCCGAATCTCCCAGGCGAAAATGCCAGGATCTCTCTGCTTGTATGTCCGAATGTGCTTGACCACTGTGGGCGTGGTGACCCGTGGCTTGCTGCCCCCGATCGCTCCAGGTAATATAGAGCCAGTCTCGTTGTACCGGGCTAGTATCTTGCTGACGCAGCCGTGAGAGACCCGGAGCTGTCTGCTTATGTCACAAGGCCTGATTCCCAGCTGGGCAAGCTCTACAATCCGGAGCCGGATGGCATTGGGCAGCGGTCTGCCGTTAACAAAAACACCACCTAATTGGTTCACCTCCCCAAAGGCTGGCTCTGGTAGCATGGAAACAAGTATAGAGATAACAAAATGAACTGTTGCCCATGAAAACTTCATATTCAGTCATAACAGTTCTTAGGATATAACCAACGTCAATTAATTTCACTTAAACATATGTGATACTCTGTACATTTGGTCTGTTACAAATAGGCCTACATGTGTGCAACCGGGAGGGTTGTCCTAGTGGTTTTATCTAGACATGATGTAGCGGATCTATCATAAAACAGATGGAGTAGCGTAGAAACATGGCCCACCACCATGTTTCTTTATAAAAACACATCGGCTATTCGTTTGGGCAGCATCGTCCACGATAATCCTAAATGGACGCAAATGAAAACCTCTCTTCAATAAAGTAGCGGTGGAATTGAAGCTGTAAGCTAAGTTACGGCTGTTTAATATATTTACTGTAGCTAATGTATTTCTATAACAAATGCTCATGTCGGAGTGCCTACTATACTTCGTCATTGACAAACACATTTTTATGACCTTACCCATTGTGTTAATTCCACAAAATAATATTGCGATATCGGAGTTACGCTGTCCGTCCAGTCCCGAGTCCAGTTTTGCTGGTGTCCAAACTTCTGTTAAACGAGAAAAAATTGTCTCACGCGCCAAGGGTGCGATAACGATAGTAGCGAGAAGGACAAATTTGTGTTCTGTTTCCTGATGGCAAGGGAGACAGGCTTACATTTCAATCTGGAGTATTCATGGGCCGGACTTCCAAACTTCTCTCCTCTGTGAAGATCAGCCCACCAATACAATTTTAGCTCAGCGTATAGCAGCGTTCCTATTGGTCTAAAACTTTGACATGACATGTCACGTTTTGCCAAGCTTCTCCCTCTTCCATCCAAACGAAAGACTGGGTTACCACCATGAATTACAATTGTTATAACCTACACACTGAAATGGTAAGTAGACAAAAATATTCAGATTCATTTTGGATCATGGGCAAAATGTGTTTGAAATGTAAATGTAGCCTAATCAATAAAAAATGACGTTAAAGGCAACATTTTGACTATGGTAAAAGCTCTGTGTTCCTGTCCAAGAGTGGTGTTACATGTGGATTTGGAAATGATACGTTTAGATATACTTGACATCATAATCTTGTTTTCTCTAAATAAATCCATTAAATGCAGCGATGTTCACCTCTTGTAGTATTCATTGCTGTGCTCTGAGATGTTCATCAAAAGCACACATTTGTAATTGACGTATAGGCCTGCAGGCTGTAGCCTACATTACGCAGCGTAAGTCCGATCTTGCCGTTTCTTTAGTTGTGATGCAAAATCGCTTGCTTTATCAAACATGTTCCGTCATTGCAAAGCATGCTGTAGGCCTCCATTCAAACACAATATCTAGTGAAAAGTTCACATTTGTCCACATTTTTATTTTAAAACTACATGGAGATTGCACCCTATAGGCCTGCAAGTGTTTAACATATCTTCAGGTGTCATTATACCAACGGGACAATTTCAAATCAGATGTCTTAACTAAACATTTCAAACCATAACGCTTTCAGAGGGGTGTAATTTCAACTAAATAAGCAATAGGTTTGCATATGTTATTTACGCATAAAGACGAGACACATCCTACTTCGTCTTGTTTGTATGTGATTTATTTACTTAGCATGAATAACATCCACAAAATATATTTCATGCACTTGACAGACTGGATGCCTATCCGCAAGTAATCCGAGTCTTTGTTTCCTGTTTACATGAGAACTATAAGTTAACTCTAACTATGAAAGTTCGGTTCGGCTTGAGCTCGCGGTCACATTCTCTCTCATTGCAAAGGGACACGTAAACTTTGTCTGCATACTACGTTGAAAAAATGGTATTTGGGATCAAGACCATGTAAACACTTGTTTAACTTTCAGCTCAGTTCAATCAATACAATACATGTGTACACATTGATGGAATACAGGCCCCCAATGGTGCCACAAAGACACAAAAACTTGTGACTGAGACCTTTCTTGATATCATTCTTAGAGCACGCACCCTGTCACGCTCTCTCGGTGTATGGGTGTTCCTATTTGCGAGGGCTTTCCCAGCCCCCGCATCACTGGCCCTAACGCGTTAAGGATAATGTTTACCATTGGAAAACGTGCTCAGCTTGTTTCCATTTAGGTGTTTCTGATGGCTGAAAAAACAAAAGGTCACATCCAAGCGATCAGAGTTCTTCTGGGCAGTTGGAGTTTGTTGATCCTCCCCGTCAGTTTTTTTGGGGGGTAAAACCAACAGATATTCCCAGACCTTTACCTCTTTCTTGTGATTCAGGATTTAAAGATATTTAGAATATGACATTTTGTGAAGTATTGTGATGTCCGTTCATCGCCCTCTTAGCATGCTCACCTTCACAGAAGCGCATCTGTGCCAACAAGGCCACAGTGTAATGCGCATGCCACCACACCTACTTAAAACCCGTCAGTGTTTTCTTTGTGATGCAACCGGTGTCCACCGGTGGGGCATGAGTTATGTCTTTCTTTGTCTTAAGTCATTCTGGATTGACACTAACCTGAGGAGAGAATTGCGCTTTGAAAGATGAGCTTGAAGACGAAAGTGAAATTGATTTTTCACGGTGCTGAAAAATCTGTCATCAGAGATCGGGTGGTATTGCCTTCAAAATAAGGTTGATCCACTGATGGATGCACAGCACTTTCCAACGGCTGATTTATAATATGTATTTATTCACATATAGCCTAAGAGTAGTATCATTGTTATAATAATAATAATAATTGTTATTTAAACTTTAAAATATTGTTGTAACCATACAATTATGTTATTTAGACAAATTTAAAAAAAATGTACGCACAGTTATTCTTAGGTTTTAAGAAAGGTTATTTCATGCAATTCACAAACATTGATTTGCGATCTATGCAATGAGTGTAAATATATTTTGTATTAATTATCAACTACAGTGTGTATAGCATGGGGTAGCATTAGATACCGCATCTTGTCAAAGATGAACCCAGCTAAACATGATGAAGATCATGATTAGTATCAGTCATCGAAGACATGTGCCTGCTAAACTGTGATCTTTGATTACAATTAAAATAATCAAATTAAACATGAGTTTGCTTTATAATGCTAAACAGCTGGAACATGTTATATTTATGCTATACGTTTCCGTTCTTTAGTCAGAATTGCATCAGTGCTCCTTGCTCCTCACTCAGTATCGTCACACAGAGATTCTAAAGAATGCGTCCGTTTTATTCGACAATTAGACCACCATGCAAATCACCAATCCAGAATCATCCAAGGCGAATAGTTTAAACGGCATGTCAAAGCATCACATCACTCCTGATCCGGCAAATGGGATTTGTCTTTTTTGTCTTTTTTTTATGCGTGTAAAATTCAACTAGCCTTTCTTTCTCAATTTATCTATAGTTTTTGGACCACATCCATCGATCAAGCTCAGTAATGCAAAACTATGTATATTAAGATGCCAACACGTCAAAGGGCGTAATATTCCAAGTTTAAGTGCATGCATGAATCAGATACTGTTAATTGTGTCACATGCCTTGCATTGTACAGGGAGATAAGAAGACCTGTCAACAGTTTTTTAAGGTATACAATGTGCTTTATCAAAATAATGACTTGAGTGCAAGACTACATGAGTTAATTATATTAACATGACTGAGATCATATACATTGCATTCGGTCCATAAAGCCTAAATAACGTAAGATAAATTAAATAATCTCATAGCCTAATGTGGGTCATGATGAATATCTTGTTACCAAGACATAGATTTTATTCCTACTTGAAGATGATCTTATGTTAGGCCTAAGTATTTGCTATAGCACTAAAAGCTTTGTTAAGAAATTCCGTTATAATTGGCAGCACTGTCTTTAGCGCAAATATACCGTGCAGTGTAGAGCAACCTGACCTATCGGCTCTGCAGACCATCACCTTCTAAACCCTGCAGTCCTGTCCTCTCCTGCCTGGAAATATGAAGCGGCACATAGTACGATTATAGTTGACTCATCTTCTTTTAATAGCCTACGTCTAAATTAGCTTATTCTTTCTATAGGGGCCACTATATGGGACTGTTTTTACTTCTATGGACTACGTTATTTTCATTTCGCTGTTCCATTTACAGTTACGTAAACCATGCATCTTACGCGGTATCCTCATCACGAAATCCATTCAAATTCCTAAATGGAACAGAGAGTGGACTTGGCTGCAGGGTCCTGTTAGTATAGGCTGTGTGTGTGTGTGTCTCAGCATCAGTAGCACCACCCACCAGAGCACACACGGTATCTCAGGTAGCCTATTCTGACAATTGTTTAGTGCAGATGTTGCATTTTAACACAATTTAAAACTGTATCGTCTGTATTGCTAGTCTGTAAATTGATGATTCACATTCATTCATTGTATGGCTGGAGATTTTTCAGAAAATCTCGTTCTAGATAACATAAAGGTCGCGAATGAACCTTTTCAATGTTTTCACTTTCTCTTTATAGCCTACTGCGAGAATGGTATTTCCCATAGATTCATTATCTGGTTATCTCAGTTTATTTGTGGATATAGCCTCGTTGCCTTTATAGCCGCATACAACAGTTAATCCCTTGCATAGAGGCCTACAACATAACGGAAGGTTACCATCAATTGAATTAACATTAAATAGTTGTTAAGAAGCAAATCAGAGCAACGTGCGGATGAGAAATTAAATTGACTGAAGACAGTTTAACTTTCTATAGCCAATGTACCTTGAAAGGTCATATTCAATGAACAGTAGGCCTATAGGCCTAATTAACTCGAAAACATTGCTAACACTGGCATGTATTCGTTTGTATTCTGGAAATAGCCAAGCCTACGTCTACCGTCACCTTTGTAGGCTACGATCATTTGTTATCACGTAGCATATCCTTTTAGATTAGATTAAAATAAACCAACATTTTAATTAATTGATAGATCTTTTCACACAGACAAACCCCCGTATAGCAGTTGTATTTTAGGGGCGCTACAGGCCTAAGCAATCAAACTATAGCTTACTTAAAAGTTCTCCATTGCAGCAACTAATAGTTATTTAATGCATAGCTTCAGCCATGATTCTTATTGAGTTACGCGAACTATTCAAACTCGTTCACATCGTGTGATCTGTTTCAGTTTTTAAAATTTTTACAAGTGTCAACTTTTGGTGGATTTTGAAACACGCAGATACAACCGTTTTACCCAAAGCCTATATAGGCCTATTTCTCCGTCCACAAACCAAATGTTCGCCTTCTCTTTCTTATGACCACTATTCGACTGAAACGATGTGAGATTGTTAATTTGGGGTGGATTTAGCCAATGGGAAATAGTTAGGCCTGTATTATTAAGAAAGTCCTTGTAGCCTAGCCTACTTTCTAGATCACAAACGTGGAAAAAATGAACCCAGTCGTGAATGTTTGTAGCGAATCATTGCACGTTGGAAATGGCCCATCTCATGCAGTTGCAATTCAGTAAGGCCTATACAAAGCAGTTCAGGCCTTCATTACAGCCACAGTGAATGAACAATTACTCTTAGCGTCCTACTGCTACGGACACCTAACCATAACCAAGGTTACACATTTGGTCACGGCAAGACATTTTGAAATTTTAAGCATGATAATTTTTATTTCCGCTATCGACACTCATTTATTCATGGACCCCATATCAATAAACTATAGGCATACAAGTACCAGGTAACAACACATTCTCAGTCTATACTTTTGAAAAGGGTTATTAAACCTAACGAATTTTGTGATTTCGTGAAGGTATTCCTATTTCTGTCCCATAACGTTTAACAAGGCATCATAATAGCCAAGGTATGATTATCATGATTCTTATATAGGCTAATAGCTATTATTATCTTGATGAAAAAATATATAATTAGGATCTCAGCCTTCTTCTTCCTATGATACCTATTAGTAGTGGTAGGCCTACGCTATTATAGTTGCTTAGTCGTTTTGTTATTAATATTGTCATTATTGTCATATGATTGGATGGCATACATAACGTAAACACAATGATTTACTGTACATTTAAAGGAGGCTGCTTATCCGTTAAACTGGTCTAATTTGAGCGACGAGCTGCACCATTTAGCTTTGGATTTGTGTCCGGCTCTTCAAATCCCCATGTTCCATGTCGCTGAGGTGGTGACGATGCGGTGGTGAGCACAGTATCAGTGTGTTGACGTAGGGACGTAATGTTCTCCAGAGCACATGTAGACATTAGATTATCAGATGTAGCAGTGATGAGGACAGTGAGACTGTTTCCCCATCTGATGTGGCCTAATAACCTCAATCAAGCTAATCGCTTGGAGTACGGTCAATTACTGCTTTGGAAAGGCTTGTCTAAAATCAAAATGTATAAATCTGGTAGGATATGATCATATTACTGCTGCCTAGCAAATGCCTTGTTGGTCGAGCAGTTTAAAGCACCCATTGATGACTCTCACCTTTGTCGTCTAAATGGCATTGACACCATTAAAGCCCTTTAACAGGTTAACACTTCTCAAAGGTTGAGTGGCCCTGTAACTTTAGTGCTGCCTTAATGAGGACGAACGCAGGTTAACGACGTATGTAGTCGTGTTTCAGAGGGCTGGATTTCACGTGAGAAGGACAAAAGAAACAATATTTACGACACTTTTAAGCATCCATCACTTTGACATCTGCTAGTCTGGCACCTGGGATTCATTAGCATTAAATATGACATTCCTCTCTAATGTGGAGCCTTGTTTGTCCAGTTAAAGGGATTGGAAAATCTGAAAACTTGAGATTTAAATTTAGTGCACTTTCGAGGTCAGTTGTGATGAAGAAAGAGTGGAAGAAGAAATGACTGCAGGCTATTCTTTGATTAGATCGTGACAAAATAACCATGAAGATCACTGATAATCTTCTTTCTGAAGTGCTCAACATGGCTGAGACATTATCAGAGTTTTGTGGAGCCTAAATTATGTGGCGTAACGACCACATTTCTAGTGTTTCTAACCTATTCTGATTACTGAGGTTGAGGGGACTGAACTTCAACTCTAACCCAAGTCTGAACAGTTGTGAGATACTGTGTTTTTCGAAAGGCTGAGTCTTGCCTTTGACATCAAGCACGAAAAGCCATGCAGCTATCAGTCCAGGGATTTTTAGAACTGGTTAATTTACTTAGCCTATAGGCCTACAAAAAAATGACGGTAAATTAGATGATGTGATGACGTTGTGTTTGTATCTCTTTTATCCAAGTGAAAACTCCTGCCACACCGATGCGGTGGCACCGTTGGCAAGATGAAATGGCACGGGGGCAGTAAGCGCTATAACGGCCACAACGGCCGTCTTTCAGCATCGGAACGACTATCATAGTCTATAATGATTCAGGTCATTAGGCTACTAAAACAGATGATTTTTAACTAACCCGCGAGCCAATCGCTCCATAACGCCTCAGTTTACAATCAAATTATCTTTCCGTATGCCCCTATCTGGCGAACAAGTCCTTCTCGTAGGCTATGTTTCATGTTTGATGGTTGCGCACCGACATAATTTAATTTCTGAACCAGTGGCGCCCTCTTGTGGTTTTGAAGATATGCTTAGACCCTGGGCGGTGCAGGCTTTAACCCTCCTGGGGTGTTTCCCGAAAGCATCGTGAGCCTAAATTGATCGTAGAGTCTATGGATCTTAGTTGTACGGGCCGGTTCCTGAAGCCATTGTAGCTAAAGAGGCACTTGAAAATTATCGTAGATTAACGAGAGCTCTTAAGGAAAGAGACTCAGTGGAGGCCCTCCCTAAAAACAAGGCTGGATGTGATGTGAAATCGAAAAAATATAACTCTTTACATATAGGCTATTTCAGAAGTTAAACTGTAACTGGGATATTTTTCAATGAACTACAACCCCAATTCCGGAAAAGTTGGGACGTTTTTTTAAATGAGAATAAAATGAAAACAAAAATACTTTCACATCAGATGAGCCAATATTTGATTCACAATAGAACATAGATAACATAACACATGTTTAAACAGATAATTTTTACAGTTCAATTCATCCACTAAATCAAATTTGTTGCCTGCTACAGGTCTCAAAAAAGTTGGGACAGGGGCAACAAAAGCTGAAAAAGCAACACATTTGGAAAAGATTCGGCTGAGAGAACATCTAGCAACTAATTGAGTTAATTGATATCAGGTAGGCTATGTAACATGATAAGCTATAAAAGCGATGTCTTCAGAAGTAAAGATGGGCAGAGGCACTCCAATCTGTGAAAGACTGCGTAAAAAGATCGTGGAATACTTGTTCGTCAAAGTCAAATTTCAAAGGCTTTGTAAATCTCATAATCTACAGTGCATAATATCATCAAAAGATTGAGAGAAACTGGAGAAATCACTGTGCTTAAGGGACAAGGCCGAAGACCTTTATTGGATGCCCGTGGTCTCCGGGCCCTCAGACGACACTGCATCACTCACTGGAATACTTCCAGAAACCACTGTCGGTAAACACAATCCGCCATGCCATCTGCAGATGCCAACTAACTATCTATCATGCAAAAAGGAAGACATATGACTTAACATGATCCAGAAGTGCCGTTGTGTCCTGTGGACCAAGGCCCATTTTAATGGACTATTTCAAAGTGGAACAGTGTTCTATGGTCCGACGAGTCCAAATTTGACATTCTTGTTGGAAATCACGGACGCCGTGTCCTCCGGCCAAAAGAGGAGGGAGACCTTCCATCGTGTTATCAGCGTTCAGTTCAAAAGCCAGCATCTCTGATGGTAAGGGGGTGCATAAGTGCATACGGTATGGGCAGCTTACATGTTTTGGAAGGCACTATGAATGCTGAAAGGTATATGAAAGGTTTTAGAGCAACATATGCTCCCCGCCAGACAACGTATATTTCAGGGAAGGCCTTGTGTATTTCAGCAGGCCAATGCAAAACCACATACTGCAGCTATTACAACAACATGTCTTCGTCGTAGAAGAGTCCGGGTGCTGAATTGGCATATGAAACTGCCTGCATTCCAGATCTTTCACCTATAGAGAACATTTGGCGCATCATTAAACGAAAAATACGTCAAAGACGACCACGAACACTTCAGCAGCTGGAAACCTATATAAGGCAAGAATGCGACCAATTCCACCACCAAAACTCCAGACACTCATAACCTCCATGCCCAGACGTCTTCAAACTTTTGAAAAGAAGAGGAGATGTTACACCATGGTAATGCTCCCGTCCCAACTATTTTGAGATCTGGAGCAGGCATCACATTTGAAATGGGCTCATTTTGTGCATACAATTGTAGAATTTCTCAGTTTAAATATTTGTTATGTTATCTATGTTCTATTGTGAATAAACAATTGGCTCATGTAATTTGAAAGTATTTTAGTTTTCATTTTATTCACATTTTAAAAACGTCCCAACTTTTCCGGAATTGGGGTTGTAGACTACACATGCCTTTAATCAAATGGTGTGCGAATTACGTAAGCATTTCATAAATGCATCACGCTGACTGTATAAAGTGATGACACCTGCTAGGCTATATGTAGGCCTAAGCTATGCCTACATCACGTGAACTGTTTAACCACATACGATATAACTTATATATAAAAAACGATCATAATTATGATATAGCCTATGCAAAACGTTTTCTGTACCGGCAGTAAATAATACTTTTTGTGTAGGCACCGTGATAACTCAATATATTTGAAGCTGCGACAGAACAATCATATTTCCGCATCCGGGAAGCGTCTTAAGTGGGCCTAGTTCATAAGACAGGACGTTCTTGTTAAGAGCATGTTTGGGAAACGCACGTCAAATTCGTTCGTTAATTTGTTTGAAGAAAACACTCTTAACAACTTAGCTCAATCGTTACCGGGAAACGCAGCCCAGTTTTAAAAATGACCGGATATTATCTTAAAGAATGGGTGAGACTACAGTAAGAGTGTAAAATTAATTTCAGACATACAATATGTCCATTTATCAGACGGACATTCCCCTCCCCCAGACCCCCACATGCATGTTGATGCAGCATGAATATATCTGAGTAGGCCTATTTGTTATAGTCAAAATAATCCAAAGGCTTTTTTTCTCAAAAACGACTTGCATGAGTTCAGGTCAGTGAGGCCTACATGCCACCAATACCAAATAGAAGTTCAAAATGTGTAATATTCACAAGAACTTAAGTTGATTAAAAATATAGGCTAAGGTGATATATTATAATATAAAATTCCACCACTGTACACTTGACGTTAAAATGTATTTAGAGCCTACTGCACCCCTCTCTATACAGCCCCAGTCTGGGTGAATTACAAGAAGGAGAGCTTGCGTAAATTGAAAATGGCCTATAATGACTGTCTTAGAATACTCTCTGAATACGCTCTGAAAATGGATCTGATAACAGACCCTGGCCGTAGCTCTGTCAAGTACACCTCTAAGATCTGGGAACACTGGCATGAGTGCCTTTTTTAGCTCTTCTTTCCATGCATATTTCTATGTAATGAATTGTTTGTATGTTCTGTTTTTTTTTACCATGTTGACTTTGAGCTTGTAATAAAATGTATATATAATATATAGGCTAGTTTATGTAGGCTGCATGTTCATTCTGGCTTTATTATCACCAATATTAGGGCGGTTATTTTGGACGGCAGACACATAATTGATTAACATGAAACGTATAGTCAACAGGCGGGTTCAAGCTTACTCTCTACCAAACAAGTGTTTTATCTATTAATTTCATTTAGCGGGCGCTTTTATCCAAAGCGTCGTGCAGGGTGGTATTTGAACTGGGGAACTAATGTCAAATTCTCTACCACTGAGCTTTACCCGTTTGCGTTGAATGGTTTAGCTGATGGACACACAGTAGGCTACAGCTATATGCCTACCATTAGGCTACACATGTGGTTTCCTAATTGTGTTCCCCAACTCTGAAAATAACATAAGCAAGTGGGTACGTGTGTCTGATGTTTGAGTGTAAAGACTCACGTGATCGTTTTTTATATTCAGACAGTGTGTGTCATTAGTCCAAATAGTCCTGGAGGCGTGTCGGGCATGTCCAGCACACTTCAGACACGCCCATAGGACTTCGGATCAATGTGAATGCTTGTCCTCACGAGGGCAGCACAGCATTACAGAGATAACATAGCTGAAGCTGAACACTCAACAACGTATTAGCAAGAGTTGAGATCAAAGTGGGCTGTATGTATGAAGAGATTACTTATACAAATCGTCGCTAGGCTTTATTTTATTCTCACGTAAAAGAAATAACAAAAACTCTGAATCACATAATGTTTTTGTTTTACGCCTTGTCTTTACAATAACATAAATGGCGGAATAGCCAACTATCACGGCTTTTTCGCTGAACACAACGTCTTACTGTAAAAGCACACAGCCTTTTTCATAGCCTAGGTTAGAGTGAAAATAGCAGGTGTCCCTATCAGCAAGTGTCTATACCTTTGCGTCTACTTGATTCTATTTTAAACATGTAGGCCTATTGGTCCCATAAAAATAAAAAATAAAATAATAACCGTTTTAACCAGTGGTAAGGTTTGGCACATGTAATTTCATTAGGTCACTTGTAGGCTAATTCACAACATCAACGTCATAGGCTATACTTGATGCAAAAACGAACACAGCTCTATGTTGGCACATGTTAGCCTACTCTATGCCACGGGGTTTGAGAAATGTCGTTGAGTAGATCCTGAGATAAGAGTTTAACAACCAGAGTAAATATTTGGTGGTGAAGAGCTCTTGGGAGTGTGAGAGCCCTCTTTCGCTGTTGAAGCCTGTGGATGTTTAATAGATTAAGGGGCTGTGAGGTCATTGTGGCCGCGCATTCCCAGTCTGTGAACATGACTTCTCTTTGCCCAGAGAGTTTGTGCTCTCTAATCAAGAGCTCTCTGTAAACCTACCCACTCCAGCGACCATAGACCGACATACTGTAATCCGTTTGTGTTTGTCAACCAGTAGGCTTGTGGGCTATAGGTACACAGAAATGCAACAGTTGACACTTCACTGCAAGAACAGACACGCTGATTTGTCAA
This sequence comes from Mallotus villosus, assembly GCA_903064625.1. Classification (NCBI taxonomy): domain Eukaryota; kingdom Metazoa; phylum Chordata; class Actinopteri; order Osmeriformes; family Salangidae; genus Mallotus; species Mallotus villosus. The sequence continues at coordinate 32,259 of CAEFZP010005595.1, read as the reverse complement.
ATATTGTTTAGTCCGATTCGCTAAGAACCATTAGGCCTACTTGTGCTTGACTTCTTCTCGTGCATTTTCAAGTGTTTGATGTTGTGCAGGCCTGCGTGTGGAGTTTCAATTCCAAAGATGTATAGGCCTATGTCGGCCCAAACATGCGTTAAGACTAAATGTTAATAATCCAGATCAATATAATTTATTGTATATAGCCTAATGGTAAATCAGTGAGTCGTTAAATTTGATTTCCAGATATAAAAGATAAAACAAGTTCGTTTCAAGTCATATAGGCCTATTGCAGTTATTGGTGGCAGTAGACGAAGGCCTACACCAGTAGATAGCGGCCCATTCCGCTCCATTCAAAACCATGACAACAAGCAACAAGCTCGGATTTATCCTCGAAAGTTAAAGGACATTGTGTCGGGGCGTCAATCAAGCATTATTGCAGGGCTGAACAAATGCAAAATCTTGACTGGAACAAATGCTTCCAACGGGTCTCCGACGCGGGGCTACATTTCCCTCTTTTGTTCTCTCCTCTGGTTGGCATGTATTTGTGTTCCCTCCCGCTCGACCACCCAGGACGACTGGGAGCCGTGTCCACTGCTCTTCTCGCGGGGACTGGCGCGTTGTCACCATGCGCTCAGAGAGCAAACCGTCCTTGGCTATAGGAACTGCACCAACCTGCCTCTTCCTGAAGTGTTGGATGAGAGCCACTGTCAGACTCTCTTAATTCTTAAAACACACCTCTAGAGATTCATTATATGCCCAATGCCTGTATTTGTTTGGCAAACACTCTCGTTCTAGGTGACGCTCGGAAAACGCCAAGAGCAGTTGCTGCTCTGTTTTTATAAGGTGGAGCAGACGTGCGCATCTGCAAAATAACTCGAGTAAAGCAATTTTCTTTTTAAAAACGGAACAGTGTCTAAAATGTCTAAAGTTACATTCACTTCATTAGGCCTAACTTTTTTCAAAGTTTTCTTCAACTCCCTAAAGATAAAAACAAAATGCCCTATACTCTATAAGCCTACTTTTTGTTGTTTTCTTGAAAAAAACCAATAAGTTTCAGGGTTTTTAAAATACCTGTTTTATGGTTGCACATCAATAAAATCATTAGTTAAACCAACTCCGGGCATCACACTAATTGCTCACTTTGTGTGCCAATATTGGACATGTTATTTTGGCGGGTGCAGTGATGGGTTGGGCTCTGTTGTCACTTGCCACCCAAGACGTGATTCAGCTGCAACAATTACCATTATCTGTTCCCGAGTTTTCACGATACGGGACGAATTTGTAATGATGACGAGTGTTTCCTTCAGCCATTGTTGAAGAGTCGGGGTATTCTTCTGCGTGTTCACACCTACCGCCATTGGATAGCCGCACTCCAGTCATTCAGGTACTTAGCATCCTTGCAGAGAGGGGGGCACTTTATAAGCGGCTTGTGTTAGCAGCGTGAAGTGCTGTTTATATAAACACTGAGCCCCATGTACACAGTGGCATTCTAGGTTGTGTTTGACAGCGTCCGCCTCGCTATTTCTTGAGTGGAGACACCGCTGTTCTCCCACGACATCCTCTTGTGGTTTATTTGGATAGTTTTGCGTAAAAGGATTCGAGTTCCTCCAGACTTCATGGCTGCCTCTACGAAGTTCAGTTTTTCCGTTAGGAGCATCCTGGATTTGCCAGAGCATGAAGGCCATATCATCCCGCAACCGTCCCCGGTCCATTCCTGTTCCAGCTCGCCGTACTCCTCGTGGATGGACAGCGACCCGAGTCCTTGTCCATGTAAGTCTGCCAAATCTATATATCATAGTGTGCGTATTATCTAGCCTACATTTCAAATGATGTTTCTATGTGAATTGTGTAAAGCATTTTTGTGTAAAGATTATTTGTAAATTTGTCTAAATAACACTATTCAAAATAATATATAATATATTCCTCAGCATCCGACGAAAGCAGCCTGGAGAGCAAGGTGGACGTGTCCACCATGGATAATGAGTCAGAGAAAAAGAAGAAGCGCCGAGTTCTCTTCTCCAAGGCCCAGTCCTTTGAGCTGGAGAGACGCTTCCGCCAACAGCGCTATCTATCCGCACCGGAACGCGAGCAGCTGGCTCACCTCCTCAGCCTGACGCCCACGCAGGTGAAAATCTGGTTCCAGAACCATCGGTACAAGATGAAGAGATCACGAGCTGAAGAAACACAGGACATAAATCAACCACCGATGCTGCGCAGGGTTGTCGTGCCCATCTTGGTGCGCGATGGGAAACCGTACCCGACCTGCATCATTGACGCAGATAAAAGGAGTTGTTTAGCACCCTGCTCCTCTCAAGCACCCTTCAGTTTGGCCTATCCGTCTTTTCAGCATCCGTCGCCTTTTGCTTTCCCTTCCCGATATCAGCACTTTTCCCACCCGACAGCATCCAGACACACCTTTGCATGGCGCGACTTTCTTAACGACTCCGTTCACTTTAGCTCTTTCAAATGACAATTGCCAGTAGCCTACAACCTTACCACCGGGGCATTTTGTTGATTCACCTAAATCGACATTCCAAGTTGTATTAATCCCCATAAAAACAGTATGAGCTACTTAAACTCACATTGGATGAACGATTTTGCACATATTTTATTTTTGTATTTTATTAAATGTTGGTTACGAATGATATATAGATTACTTTTGACTAATGTGTGTGATTTTGGTATGGTCATATAAGATATAAATAGCACTGACAGCAGCCTATACAACACAAACATGTGCTACATGGATTGTTGTGTGCTTTTATAGTCTTTATTTTTCCTAATTGGTTTTAATATTTTGTATTGTCATATAAAAAGCACGCAATATATTTGTCCACGTTTACAAGAGCTGATGATTGTTGTATCAGGAATTGGAACTGTTAATCTTAATTTGTAAAGTTAGGCCTATGTTTGTTCTTTTCATCTAATGGGCATGGCATTCCAATTCTCAATTCTTTGTTCTTAATGTTTTTGCCCTTTTTATAAAGTATGAATAAACAGTTTCTCATATTTACTTTTTTCAATTAGCTTTATTTTCCTACTTTTAGTTCAGTTTAATTTGCCGTATATCAAGTTATTTCAGGTATTCATAGGCCTAATGACCCAGATCAATAAAATGTTAGTCTGGGCAATATTTTGGAACATTCTCGTATTCTGGGATATTCTAGATTTGGTTATATGTGGCTTAAATATAGCCTATAAAAATGAATATAAAAACATAAATCCTATATATAATATATATATATATGATATAGGGTTACCCTATATATGGCTATATCATGTAGATTGCTAGTTTACGAAATACTACATCCACTAGTTTGATCGAATCCCAGACATTCACATTCCTTGTAAATGTGTCTTGAGTGTACTGAATCTATCGAACGCATCAAGAAATCCGCTAACAAGCCTTTTATGATGCAACTTCGTTAAGAACCCGAAAGCTGAGCAAACATTCTTAAGAGAAAGGCCTAGAATGAGCTGAGCATCACAATACTGGTAAACATTCAGTTCTGGAAGTCTAAAGCTTCTCTTTCTCTCTCATTAACACAAGTCTTTGAGTATTGGCTCGTGAAGTCTACAGTATAGGCCTCTTTCGTAAACAGGTGCAAGAAGTAAATGTAAGCAAATACTTTCCAAATCTATAATTTGGAAATCGGTTTGGAACAAACATAGGCATCCATTATTTCAAAAAATAAATGTTGTATACAGTTGCTGTCAAATACAATGCTTTTTTGACACTTTTAATTAGTTTTTGGTTTAATTTCTTACATTTTGGATGGCAACCCCATTGGCTCAAAAACGCACTGGAATAGGGCCCATGATGCAGAGCATGCGTTTTGAGTCAGTTAATAAGTTAAAGCTCGTCTATTTTTGCGAATTCAAATGAAATATTATAGACATAGGGCATGACACCATGGATGAACGATACGTTATTACGGCGTTGGGGGTGTCTTTCACGACCTTAGGATGTTGTTTGCTCGTCCTGTGACCCAGTGTGCGTATCGTCGCTGTCACCTGGTCCTTTGTCCCGCCCGCTTGGGCCACCTTGTATCACATATGGAGGGGACTGGCCAAAGCCCTCTGCTCGCTACATCTCCCCTTAAACACTCTTTGTGTGTATGTGTCTCTCTTTGAATGGACTATTGTCCCTTCTCCAAAAGGGACCCAGACAAAATCCTTAGTGTTTCAATTCTCGTGATGTTTAATCAGTCCCTGCGACAAATTTATGAGGTTTAACAGCACAATGGCGTTTTAGAGCGTGGTGGGTTTTAAGGGTGACAAAGACAGGCTTTTAGAGGTTGCCATTGGTTTTTTAAGTTGGTTGGAGGAACTTCTCTGAATAGGATGAGTTCGATATTACCCATCCATCCTCTTCGTACAACAGCCCCTTGCTAACCGCATTGAATATAAGATAGCATTTATATAAAAGGTTTTTAAAAAGCAGCTCGCTCAACTTGAATGTCAAACTTAGCTTTCCAAAAGCATTTTTAACATGAACCTAATTTGATATAGTTTTTTTCATATAGTGATTGATCAACACGCAGCAGAAATGTGGTTTCGTTTCTCATTGCATGCGGGCCTAATGGTTCTTCTGAACTGGACTATATAGCCTATGTGTGCCAGTCCCCTGTTGCTCTTTTGCTCCTCAGTGTTGGTGACCACTGACGGTATTCCACACTAAGGATGTCATTCTCACATCCACCCTCGTGAAAAGACATATTTAACCAAAAATGTGTCTAAATGGTTTACATGAGTGTGTGAAATGATCTATGTCAGTTGACTTTGGGAATTCCAAGGTCTCTGTTTTTGTTCAGTAAAAAGTAATTGTGGTTGCAAGAATGTAGGCCTATATCACATTGTTAACCTCACATACTGTACGAGGAGCCCTGAATAGGGTCGCGTTAGCATCCTAGAGGGAAGCTCCGTGTCTGTGTCGAATACTGGTAACGCGTCATGAAGGCGGTATCCCCGCCCTTGCTGCTCTCGTGGACATCATCCTATTGACAACTTCACTGACAGTAGCGCGGACTCCATCTTCCGGGGAACAGGTGAACTGGTTCAACCTCGAGGTAGTGGGGCAGTGAGGCCTGTTGATGTTTTTCACTCAAACCTCCACTAGATGACAGCATAGCACATCTATCAGAATCAGAAATCAGAATCAGAATCAGAAAGGGATTTATTGGCCATGAAAGTTTGCACAGTCAAGGAATTTGCTTTGGCAGGAAGGTGCATACAATAAACATATAGTATCCTTAAATTGTAAATATGTGGACTGTCTATACTAAATATCTATACTATATAAACTATACTATCTATACTAAAGTGGAATTATATTTAAAATAAAATATACAATAAAATATAAGTTGCCTAATTTACAATATAAAAATACAAAAAATACAAATCTATTTAGGTTTCTAGTCAGTAGCTTGTCTTGATTTCGTAGTTCTGGTTTTACTCTGAATTGTGTCAAGTTCTAGCAACGTCTTGTTGTCCTTCATCCAAAGTAAGGCGATGGGGTGAATTTTACGATTACGTTAAAGCAATGTATTAAATAGCATGCATGGTACAATAAACAGTATGCTTTACTTTCATCAGATTTTTTTTTCAAGAGCATTATCTCCCTCGCGATCAGCTCACAAACAACAGGCTGAACAAGAACAAAGCCCCGCACGCGCCACTTCAAAGTCTCCTCATTATTCCGAGGAATTAGCATGAGCATTTGGACTAATTAACGTTAATTGGCCGTAATAGCAGTGTTCCAGAACAGAAAAGAGCTCCTGATTTAGATGATTGAGTATGCCTTTTGAAATTTGGTAATTAATGAAGGCATATACCCTGGAGGAAACACGTTATAATTCTAATTGCCCGTAATTGTATGTGTCGCGTATGGAATTATCACTGTAGGTGCGCTCACCTGTCGTCGAGAAATTATTTATTGAGAGAATGAACGGATATGAGATAATAATGAATATCCAAGGAGTGACTTATCTTAAATCAAAATGCAGGCTAACGCTCGGAAGAAATATGGGATGGATGAAACGTGTCGTTTTGGATGTAGGCCTAATTGCGTTTTCTACAACAACAACAAATATTCTAGATTATCATTAGAAGTAGCCTAGGCTAGTAGGCCTACCGTAGGCCTATTTCTTCGAATAAACGACTCTGCGTTTATTAGCCTACACAATGATCATTTTTGGTGCGGCGTTTATTTGAGTGTGGCGTTTATTCGAGGGCGGCGTTTAGGCTAAGAGGGATTTAGAGAATTGCAGCTGCGGTGCAGCCATAGACAAAACAAAGAATAGACAAGGAGGTCAAACACAAAGCCTAGTATAAAATTTAAGCCGCGCGTATGTCTAGAAATCTTAAGCAGTACGCCAAAACGTCCTTACACTTTCAGCTTTCAAACAAAGATATGCAGAAAGCAATCACCAGCAGCAACAGATCTGTAGCACGTAAACTTGGGGTTGATGAAAGGCCAATTCGAAGTCAGATACCTCGCAATAGGCCTATTGTAGGCCAGACTACATGTAATTGTCGCGATTACATTATTATAATGTTTAATTTGTTTTCAACCAATGTCATAATTGATAATCATTCAGTATAGGCTATTATTACATGACTTTATTTGGAAGGCATTTTGGAACGCTCGTGAGTGAAAGAGTCGACAAGCTAACAGCAAGCGAAGCACGGACAATTTAATGCTCAGATAAAAGTTTACGCGGTTGTTGATTGGATGTTAGCGATCCAAGGAAACCTCTAGGCCTATTCCTTTGTGTACAGCATGCAGCCAACGAGGTTGTTCTATGTCTGTATTATACTTTGGTGAACGTTATTTAGCCTACATGCTGCGCATGTCATTGTTCATATTTTCTTGTTAGGCTAGCATAGTGTGGTTAGTTTTCATGGTGGATTTGGAGAATAAGCTTCAAATAAACCTGTAGCAAGTAAGCCACGTGTCTGCCAGTGCTTAAACGAGGGAATTATAATACACTTGTGATTTACTTCTGTAATAAATACTTTGTTTTAATTTAACCAATTAAATAACTGTTTTCAGATTTTTGGGTGCAGCGTTTAATCGAGGGCGGCGTTTATTCGAAGAAATACGGTATTATATAGGCCTATATATTTTTTACATACAATTGCTTGTGCACGTGGTTTTTGTACACATGAAACATGAGCTGTAGAGTCGACTTACCAAGTTTATCAATTGCATCACTGCCTGGTGGTCAGTAGATAATATCCAATGTTCGCCAGCAGAAGACGCTGTCCTTCCTTCATTCACTTGGACACGTTTCTGGGCTTTGTCACTAGCATGTTAAAACCAAGTACTGTCTCGTTTACTCGAATGTAGGTCTATGTGGCTAACCGTACAGCAGCCTACCGTGGTTGTACAACGAGGATAACTTAAACGAACAAAACGGTATGGTTTGGATAATTAATTAATAATATAAAGCACTGATATGGGCCTACTGATTCAGTCTACAGCAAGATAAACAGGCCGATGAGATCTGATCTAGAATAAAGCCTAATATAGGCCTAATTCATATTTGAGGTAAAAAAAATGTTTTACGAAAAGCGGAGGTCCAACGACAAGGTCTTTCTGGAGGCCAATTAGACATCCATAGAAACAAACTATAATCAGTGATTACTATGACATCATTATAGATGTCCTATAGGCTAGGCTACTGTAGCCTACTGGTAATATGATTACTTAATTAACTAGTAATATGACTATAGGTCTATAGCCCAATATCACCCTTACATTCTGTAAAATGAGATACATCACATTACATTTACATTTAGCAGACGCTTTTATCCAACTAACGCGACTTACAAGAGAGAGCTTTACAAAAGTGCATAGGTCACTGAACATAACAACGAGATAGCCCCAAACATTGTGGGTAACCAAACATGAAGCATACATTGTGAAAACCAAATAAGTCCCAAAGGGAAGAACCATAAGAGCATGTAGTTAGACAAGTTACAATTAAACAGCATTGAACCTCAAAAGATAAAATTGCCTAATCTGAAACGTGCCAAACGGTAATTTTCTTACTGATCATTAGGCTATCATTTGAAAAGTGAGTTAGATGTTATTAGAATATAATTGTTTTCACCAAGATGGGGACATCGAAGACTGGAGTGTTAAGCTGTTGACCTAAAGGATCAGACAGTATTGTAAAGAGTTGTGTATTGTCGGTTCATAAACGCTGCGGAAAATGATTCAACGGCAGAAACCCCGCTGGTAAAATTAAAATAAACAGGTTACATAATAGGCTACATAGTTTTATACTATCAACTTAGCTCATAGCTACCGTATTTAAATGAGAGCAGATTCTTCATTTACTGGACTATAGTTTAGGCTACTACCACCATTATTACTATTTGTATGCTGCTACTACTAGCCTGCTACTAGTAGCCAAATTAAATCAACAACAACAATATTAATTTATACGTGATACCACCACTATAATTGTGTAATTGTAACGAAATAGCCTACAAAATACATAATATGCTACAAATACAACTACGGTATTACAACTAGTCCTACAAATAATAACAATAAAATAAGAAGCTGTATAGGAATTGAAATTATAATATTTATGTATAGGCTACATCGTAGATGTAGGATATATTTTTCATTACTGTTATGGTTATTTTGTGTTGTGTTCTGTTGCAGTAATCGATCATGTCATTTTAATTAATGTAACACATTTTCAAACGGAAAACGTTCATTTTCAATCGTAGGCCTACTCCTATGAAAAAAGCACAAAGTTATTCATAGGCCAACCTGTGATATGCATGCGTATCTGGAGCTAGAGATGCTCGTGTAATCCTCTGGCATACTGGGTGGTGTGCGCGACAATGTGACCAGGTCTGGATCGCGGCCTGTAGGTGAATTATCCTTCAGAGGTGAGGCAGGAAACATATCGCGTTTTACTTTTACGCAGAAACGAAGAATGATTGACTTCGAACATTAAGGCTCCTTGAACATTAGAGGGAGACGCGGCTGAGGGCTACCTGTCTGTTCCGCAGGAGAGGAGTACTTGAGCTCCGTACCTGAGAGACTCTTCTACTGCCGAACACATTTTTCTCTCCTTTGACTGAATTTCTGAGAGAAGTGCATCTGAATTTAGGCGACACGCTGCTTGCGTCCAATGATATCAAATATAAAAGGGGTTAATCATTTACGCAGCCACTTAACACGCGGATGTGTATTTATTTACTTATCCGTCAATTTTCCTCCCTTGTCGCAAGTGCACTTTTGCATGTCTGAGTACGATAGGGCATAATACAAACACGCCTGCAATCACCAGAAGCCTCTCATGGCCATTAAAAGTCAGTAGTTCAACTGAAGCTTTTTCAGAGACGGAGTGGTTCTCCAACTCTCAAGTCCAGCGAGGCCTCCTTTCATCAAGAGGTCCTCGTAAACATCACTACAGTTAATAAAGTGTATTGTGGCCACTGCGACCACGAGGCTACTGCGGCATGTTTATCCACGGCGAACTGACAATAACACTTCCACACCCAGCAACAACTAGGCTGAAACATATCCGGAGCTACTTCAGGAAAACGAAATAAAACATTTATGCTCATGTGTTTCGATTATGGGTTTGTGGGAGGGGAACTCGTGTCTTGCCAACACGCAAGTCAAATTATGCTGGGCGCGAGGAGGATAGAGCAGCTATGTATTGTTGAACTAGTTGCTGATGCCCCGCCTCTGATGGTAGCCTTAAACCTGGCACCCAGCTAAAACAAACGAAAGCCAGCACCGAGCTCCCACTCAATCCAATTAAGGCGGACTTCAGGCGCTCTCGTACGTGTTCATCTAGCGGGATCGACGTTGAGACAACAGGAACAGAGGGGCTTTGGCCAACAAAAAACAGAAGGAGAGATTGCCTTGCCTTCTAATTTCTCCCTCTCCAGCCCCAGAACAATGTCGATGAGCCCTAAGCATACGACTCCTTTTTCTGTTTCCGATATCTTGAGTCCTCTTGAAGAGAGCTACAAGAAAGTAAGTATGGAGAATAACAACTTGGGGGCACCTCTCTCATCGTACCGTCAGCCGCAGGTATCTCAGGCGATGCAGCAGCACCACATGGGCCACAATGGGACAGTGTCCGCGGCTTACCACATGACTGCTGCCGGGGTATCTCAACTATCACACACGGCTATGGGGGGCTACTGTAACGGCAACCTGGGAAACATGAGCGACCTTCCGGCTTACCAAGACAGCATGCGGGGAAGCGCCACAGCCACGGGCTGGTACGGAGCCAATCCAGATCCACGCTTCTCAACCAGTAAGTACAATCGTCACATTTCTGACTTGATTCGGGTAGGTATAATTCTATGGTTTCATATTCTTATTCCCGTTTACTCGTCACTGGCAATCGGCAACTTTTCTTGTCAATTCCATGTTTTAATTTGGATTTAAACGATCACTGTGTCCCGGCCGTAGTTCAGCTGACTGCTCTGACAGTTGGTTGCCTTGACACCGTGCACTTGATTCGAAAGCAGTCCACAAAATTAAAAAGGATGAATGTAAAATGGTATTTAGCCAAGTTGCAGTCTGATTTATTACTGAGTTCATGATTTTTGTGGTTAATGGTTTTATTTGCATTGGAAATATAATATTGGATAGATGCTTAACTCACCTGATAGGATATTATCTCAGTCATTAATTCAGCTAGGCTTATATCTATTTAATGCCTATTTGTAAAATCCTGTAATTCGTTTAATTACACAGAGATTGAATGGCTCAACTTTAAGTATACATAAAAAATGTTGTCCCTTTTTTATTCTGAAACATGCTCCCTTTTGCTTTTAAGTCCCACATCTAACAAATGGTGCCTTATTATTCTTCCCCAAACCTGATGCATTGTCACTAATATACACATGTTTTTGCTTCCAGTCTCACGCTTTATGGGCTCTTCATCTGGAATGAATATGGGGAGCATGGGGAGCCTCGGGTCCCTGGCGGACGTGGGCAAGGGCATGGGCCCTCTGTCAAGCACCCCGAGGAGAAAGAGACGAGTGCTGTTCTCCCAAGCTCAGGTGTACGAGCTCGAACGACGCTTCAAACAACAGAAGTACCTTTCGGCCCCGGAGAGAGAGCACCTGGCGAGCATGATCCATCTGACGCCGACCCAGGTGAAGATCTGGTTCCAGAACCACCGCTACAAGATGAAGAGGCAGGCTAAGGACAAGGTGTCGCAGCAGCAGATGCAGCAGGAGAGCGGCTCCTGTCAGCAGCAGCAGTCCCCGCGACGGGTGGCTGTGCCGGTTCTGGTGAAGGACGGCAAGCCATGCCAAGGTAGTGCTCATACTCCGACCACCGCAGTGCAGACTCACCACCAGCAAGGGGTTAATGCAATGATCATGTCCAATAACAGTTCGGCCCTTGGGCAGCACCAGAGCCAGCAGGTGGGCAGTGCAGGTCACTCTCCAGATTTAGTTCAGCACTCGGCCAGCCCGCCGTCTCTACAGACCCAGGTGGCCGGCCTCTCTCACCTCAACTCCTCCAATGCTGAGTATGGAGCGGCATTGCAGTGCTCTGCATTATTGTACGGCAGAACATGGTGACAGCAAAACAGACAGAGATAACAGAACACACCACTGCAACAAACAAAAGACATTTGCAGCTAATGAGAAATTGTACTTAATGTGCGTGTGAACAAACACCATGCTAATTGGTTTTCCATTCTCCTGAAAATGTTTATTTCATTTTGACGGCTGGATTTGCTAGCAGCATCTGGAAGGCTTGCGGACAACATGTCGTAATCCCAAATACTATGAGGATATGGGAGTTCAATCCTTACACCTGGAATTATTTATGTAAATTATACCGAGAACCTTAGCCACTTCAGAAACTCATACACCTGTTTGTGGCTCAGTTGGGTTTTAATTGTGAGAATCTTCAAGGGGCGGGGGATGGGGTGGGGGGCTATTGTATGTGAGTGCTTATGAACTTTTTTCACAGATTGCTCTGATTTATAATAGAACTTAATGTACGACGTAGCTTGTATATTTCTGTAAAAGGTTTGAATATATAGTTTTTAGCAATATGTTGTACAAAGTTTTTAATGCTATGGTTTGTTGTTATTTGAGTTCCATCGGTATTTGTATGTTTTATTTCCTTGTAACTTATATAGATATTTGACTTAAATATAGGCAAACAATCCTATTAATAAATTATGTAAACTAAATTCAGATCCCTTTATTGAAATTGGCTGTATGCTAGCCGTCACTGGTTTGCGTACAACAACAACCTATAGTATTGTCTAGCAACAGATGTAATGGAAACATTATTAAGAATATTTTACGATATATAACAATAGATTTCTCATAATCTTAATCCGTCATTGTATGGTCCAAACAAGGCAGTTTAGAACGTACGATATTTTCTTTTGCTAATCGAACCTAGTGGGGTGTTTGGCTCCTTGAAAATTAGCAAAAACTACAGATGAAGGTTGCCTGAGAGCCAAATTCATGTAACAAGTTTTTTGTTGAGAACATGCTACAGCCTCTGGTGCTGCTCTCTCGAGTGTAGAATGTTTTATTATATACAACGGTATATATATATTTTTTTTTACTAAATCGGAATTTGAACATGTTTATTCAGATATATTATTAGGATTTCAATGGAATAATTATTTTATTTTGTTCTTGTTTTGAAGTTGGCCTTAGTGTGCATTCGGTGTGTACCTCTTTCAGGGCGCGCTGCAGCATGTGAGTGTGGAGTCTGAGTCAGTCAACTGAGGTGGGGATCAAACAAATGTTACTCAAAGGCCGCTTATCGTTCAGATCCCTGACCAAACAACGTTATTCATCTCAAATAGCCAAACTAAGAAAGGCAAATTCTCCTCCTTATCAGAGGTACGTCTATCAATAATCAGTCAGTGAATTGAAAGGAAAAAGGTTTCCTTTGTTTACACATTGATAAGTAAAAATGAAACGTCTTACGTATTTTTTCGTTTAGAAAGTAAAACAACTTTACGATAAGTGTTTACACCTTCCCGAAGAAAACAGCATTTAGCAATGTCAGCTACAAATATATGTTCACCTGAGTCACTAAACAATTACGAGCAAAATGCTCGTGTTGACATTTAGTGATATTATTTCGAAGCCATTAGGGTGTTCCATGACCTCATTTTAAAGATACTTCACATAACGTCCATCATGTAGGCCTATATCGTTTACTATTTACGATCCTCTACGTTTTAGTGGATCATAGTTGATCTGAAAAGGTTAGGCCTACCCAAGATATGGAGTAGCCTACTAATTTCAAATTAATTGTATGTGAGGTGGAGTGGCCGGGGCCAAAGATTAACCGTCTTTCTCACGATTCAGGTTAAATACATTTTCTTGGTGTGAGACGTTCTTAAAGCTCTGGTTTAAATATTTGCTGACATTTTACATCCAGCCTAAGACGTACCCGTTATTGTCTACCTCTGTGAGATGTAACAGAACCGCCAAAATTATACATTATACATAAATATTTTTCAGATGGCCTTTGTAGGCTACTATACCGTTGCGATTAAATGTTGTTTTTTAAAATGTTACTTCAAAGAAGCACGTCATCGTAGTCGAAACCTGGCGCACAGATTCATGATGAACAGAAATGGACAGTCACAACACAGCCCTGTGGAATCTCTGCACTCCTTCGTGCATTGTTATCAATTTACCTAAGATCACTCTTTTTTTAAACGTTGTGCTATAGGCCTCTGCTACAAGCTGCAATCATGAACTAATGGTTATAGTCATGAGTAAGGATATCACCAAATCCATAAAGTATGCGCTAGGTCTATTAATCTGCCTGCCCCTTCCAATAGAAAATCCCCAGTAATCCGATACAATGTTTTCGTGAATATTTGTATTTATAGTTTTGGTGTAGTAGCCATACCTCTGTTGACACATCAGTTGTGCGGGTTTTTGCAAAAACCCTTCAATGGAAATGCTTGTAAATAACTCAATTAAAGACAACGTCAATACAAGGTTTAGACCCTACGCTTAGGCTATTTTTATTTTGTAGAGGCCATCGTCTACCTTATGCATGAAGTGACCGGATATTACTGTAACGTGGTGCTTGTTGATACACTTTCAGTATTGAAAAGTAGTCGGTATGGAGAGAATGTTGTCTGTTTTGACAACCCTACCAGTCCACCAATAGGGGACATCCACGTAGTCTAAGCCTAGTTTGGCATTGTAACCTTTCTTCTGGTAGCCTATATAGTGAAAACATATTTTAAATGATTTTGTCATGGATTTGAATCATCTGTAGGCCTATTTTATTGTGTGGTGAGGCTCTGGGGAAAACGTAAACGTTTGACAATGTGACAAACTCTTAGCCGGCTATTTGATCATTTGCATCAATTATTCCAGGATTATAGCCGACTGCAGTCCTGGAGAAATCTTGGAGAAACCTTAACCTATGTTCAGATTTCACTCATTTAGAAAAAAAAGATTACTTTTTACTAGTTCCAGTACTTTGAACCAAGACATGTCTTGTTGTCAGACATTTTCAAACGTATACTAGCAACAGAATGTACGTTCTATTAGGTATTTGCTGTGGTGGTTTTGTCCGCAGAAGCACTAAGGGTCTTCGGATTACATTAGCATGTCTTTAGCGCCGTGTGTGGTCTTTGTATGAAGCTTGTAGCTGTTGAAAATGACTTGTAGGAAGCGTGTTTGCTCTCATCGCTCTCTTTTATACAGATTCATAGTACAACTCCGTGAGTCCTTCTTGCTTTAACGCAGGCAGATCTCCACCAACCACAACCAATTATTCCCTAATCTCAAGGTAATCATATTTAAATTAGAGTGTACAAAGTTCGGACACCTCTCTCACTTTGGTAGGTCTGAATTTTGTGTTGTATGGTGATTATTTCACAATAAAAACGCCAAATCCTCGAACCAGTTGATTGGACCAGCTTTGATTGAAGAATCCCTCATTGAGTCACACTGTGATAGGAGGTTTATTTCCGCCAATGTATATATATACCACGAGCTAATGGGAAAATTGGCAGCCAATGAAGGCAAAAAGTATACATTTTAAGACAGGTACAGCTTTGACCTATCCCACTGAGCATCAACGTTATATGATCACCACCAGGCCACAAAATGTTGGCATGGGGTAGGCTACGGCCTTGGGATGGCCAATGCGTCGCTGTCCGTGGTGCTGAAATGATTCCCTCATAATCGAACAAACTGTCACGACACTCACATCTTGTGATGGACAATCCACCATGCATTCCAAAAACACACTTAGAATGAAATCAAATGAATATATGTTGAATATGTGCATATTTGCAGCTATATTTCCCGTTATTTTGACAAGAAATGTAGTGTATAAATTTTGTCTACTCCAGATTAAAACGCCTCGAATGTTTATCAATCTTAAATGCCAATCGATCTTTTGTTAGTTTCTTTGACATCTATGGTATGAAGCTATCAGTGTATAGTTGCAACACTAGCAGGTTAATCATTCACAGGCACACAAAACCCTGTAAGGTTGAGATGTTAAACTTGTATTTGGTGGGTCCCATTTTGTATAGTCTGATTGAGCTAAAAAGAGTTAACCTAAATGTAGGCTGTATAAGGATTTTTGAAAGCGTAAACTCAAAGTTCTTTCTTCCTTCGAAATAAGTTTTCAAAACAACATTACTCCAGTAAGCATTCCATAATGTGCATGAAAAATACGACAATTACAAGAGCAATCATCTCCTTTGGTAAATCTTATTGTCAACTGGTAGCAAAAATCGCTAATTGTCCTGCATTTATCTGGTTCTTGAAGCGGAGGGTCATTTGTGGACTGAAATACTTAGCATGCAAAACGGAACACAGGATGCTGTAATACTTGACCTTTCAGCATAATTGTTGCAGCAGTGAAATGCAGCGCATTCAGCGCGCACTGAATAGAGTCCTTTCCCTCAGAGGAACAAAAAACACATTTTTATACCTTCGTTTTTCATTTGGTTTTGTTTCTTCTGTGAACATTATTCTTCTAATGGCCATAGCTGCAATCAGTCCGCCATTTGAATGGGCCGTGGAGACAGACGTAAATTGCAGAAAAGCTACGTCTTGGTTTTTGTACATGAGTGAGAAAATTATTTATTCCAAAACTAGGTTGTATTTTGAAATGGACAAATTGGAGACATTCAATGACTCAAACGAGTGTGAATTGCCTTTTTCGTGAAGGCTTATTTCACGCATTAGGCTACTCGTGCCCCTTTGCCTTTAACATGTAAGGTTTTCATGGACAGTCTATTTATCTTTACATTGATACATTTTGGATGTTGCACATGATCAGTTTTCTTACATAAAGCTATGCTGCTCTGAGCGTGCGAGCAGGTCAGGCACATGCACAGAATCTAAATTAGAGGCTTTCATTGATACATAGGCTACCTCAATTAGCCACGTTTCTCGGTTAGCAGAGCTAACCTATGACTGATAGCAGCACGACATGTGGCCCTCTCTCTCTTTTAGCACACTTTCAGCTGATCTTTGAAACTATAATGTGCATGGATGTGTGTGAGGGGGCGGTTTCAGGGGGCTTCTCCAACGTTTGGATTTTTAAATTAGGCTAGAGGCTTAAGTAGCATGGCTTTATAAAGACGTCATCAAATCATCTCAAATCTTCGCGCTACAAACAGTAAGCAATTATACAGGGTGCGAGTGCTTTACTGGATTACGTTTGAACACTATAGGCTACAGCCCAGTAGCCTTGGCCTTGGAGGTTACAGTACCAGCGGGAGTCCTTTCGGAGCCAACGAGCCATCACTAACTCAGTTCTGTGTTAAGACCAAGTCCTTTATTTAGTGATTTGTAATCGTTTCTCCCGATGTATGTTTCACCAACTTCATTCTTTACTTTATACAGACAGATAGCTTGCACACGTGTCTCACAAATTCCCCCAACAAAGCCGGGGCTATCTTATTTCAAGGTAATGGGACCTTAATTGCTGGACATTAGGCTATAACCCCCGCTGGGCTTGGGTCTGTTCGGACAACAGATTTACTGAACTGGATAAATGGATTAATATGAGAAGAAAACGCTCACAGAAGCCCATGCTTAGCAGAGGCATGATACGCTACCAGCCAGGAGATGCCACTGAGCTGGATTATTCTACATAATTTGTAGGCAGTAGCGGACTGGCCATCGGGAGCACCGGGAGAATTCCCGATGGGCCGAAGCACTTCTGGGCCGTAGGCCGCTTGCCTTATTTTATTTTTTTACTAGACTACTAATACAAATTTCGGCAGAAGATCGAGCGACACGGTTGGCCAGCAACACGGTTGGCCGGCCCCCCTTTCCCCCAGGACGGTTGGTCTATTCCAAATGAACGTATGCAGCCCTTACGGGCTGTCACTGTTGTGTGTAAACGGCACTAACTGACTAATCGAAAGCTATAGCTAGTAGGCTAGAGACAATATAAAGATGGAAAACCAGGCTAAGAAACGTAAACGTAATTACCTTCACTAGACAATGTTTGCCAATTGGACAAACGGCTACGGTTTGTTTGTTTTACATCAAGCTCCAAAAACAAATTTTCGCTCAAATCAGTCAAAAAAAGTTGCTCGCGCGCTATGCGCGCTCGCATTAAGCGTACAACTACCTAACATCACATCAGCCACAGAATTGGCATGCATTAGCAGGGCGCTCGCTGTGATGGCGAATAGCTACGGGACCGGTTCTGGTGGGCCGGTCTGGATCAAAGTCCAGGGCCTATTTTTACTCCCAGTCCGTCCCTGCTTGTAGGCTAACATGAAGAGTTTGATTTACCCAAACTGATATTAACCCATTAATAAACTGAGGATGAACGGATTATGGCGAACTGTTTGTAATAAACTGAGGATCGTAAACTGATTTTTTCTTTTGCGTATGAGACTGATATAGGTCTAATTTGAGTGCTTTGGCGTTCGAGACCATAGGTCCACACTGTAGAGTCAACACTTCGCCACTAGCCATTTTCAGATTGTTATAAAGAGGCGAGAAACAGGCATGTGATAACGTTTATCAAATAATGATAACAAGCAACATAATAAGCAATCAAGATACTTTATTCCAAATAGCCTCAGCATTTTATGGCATGTCAGCTTGATGAGTTCCGACTAAAGAATCACTTTAAGTATAGGTCCTATGTTTTGACCAATGCGGGGATGGAAAGGCAAATACATCTATTTAACTCACACCAAAGAAACAAATAACTGCAACTTAATGAAAATACTGGGGGTGGAGGTGTGAGGTGCGGTGTAGGCTATATTAGGACCTGTTGAGACTTATTCGGTTTTGTTCTGTAAAGCCGGGAGGAGGGGTGCTATTTGCCCCTAATGAAATATGTCATTACGAGGAATTCATTCGACACAAAGGGGACGGCAGTCAAAAATTGCCCCACTGCTGTTCAGTAATTATATAGTTTGCCCTGGCAGCGGGCCTTCTTGCGCTGAGGCAGGTGGCAAGTCCATCATGCAAATGGTTTGGCTGTGCCGACATAATTAGCCACAGCGAGTCGCTTAAATTAACAATTAGCTAACATGCAATTCTGTCTGCAACGCGCTAGTTCTCTTCTGTGTTGTCATTGTGTTTTTTTCTTCCGGCAGTGGAATCGCAGATCATTGTTTCGTGGTCAATTCATAAATTCGAGGGAACGGAAACCAGCAGTAGGCCTGCCTCTATGGGCGACTCGACACGAGCACACTTAAAACTCCAATGAATAGCTGTTTTCTTCACAGAAAACAACTGATTGGCTTTCGAAAAAAGGCACTTAAACTCAATGTAGATCATATAGCCTACTTTATACAAACCATGGCTATGATGTTCACAGGTTTCACCAGTGTCCCTGACTGACGTTTCATGCTTAGGCTATGTGAAAATAAAATGTCTGCGCGGGATGTGGAGGAAACGAATCTTAACGTGGTAGAGAATGATGATCTGGCAGATACTGAGACTGGGGCAGGGGCCACATGCTGGGTTTCAGTCAATCCTAAGGTTTTGCTATTCTAACCTCTACACTGATCCCCTTGCACCCCTGTGTCCTAAATACCACTGCCTCACTACGGAGCAATCACAGCCCACCCACCCGCCTATTATGCTCCCAGCCCCCTGACACGACACAGGAACAAAGTAGACATTAAGCAACATTAAACCGGGCGACGGGAGTAATCAGGAACCCGTTATCTGTTAATGAAGGCAAACACATGCGGAGCGATACACACACAGACTAATCAATAGAGACGTCGGACAAAGCGAATCGGAGCCCAAAAAGGGAAATGCAAATCAATGTGGAATCCTTGTTTGCTTTGAAACCGTTCAGTCCATTTCCAGCAATTACGTGTTCATTAAATGTAATTCGTCTGCACACAGCAATAACAGTTGTTTCTCACTAGCCGTTTCAGACACTGCGATGGACAAGACAGTCCACTGGCCGGTAGCCAAAGCATTTAAGCCTATAGACCAGTAGTAGCCATAGGCCTGCTATTCAAGGAATGAATGGTTGACATGCAGAAAAGGTCTTTCTCCACAGGTTCGTGGTTGCCCATTGCATTAGGATAGCCGTGAAGCAACGTCCAAGTCTCTCATTTGATTGTTATGACTAAAGCTTTAGAAAGACATTGTTTTTCCATGAAAAAAAAGAATGAATTTGACTGAAAATGTCATGCAAAAGTATATGTTCCAATGTTGTATTTTGATATTAGGCTTACCGTTAACTAAAATGTTTAAAACCTTTTAGAAATGACACGTCTTAATTTGTGAGATAGATACAGCC
>CAEFZP010005595.1:0-7500 GCA_903064625.1 Mallotus villosus | reverse complement strand
GCATTTAACTTTCATTATCACATTGTGACATTCTTACTCAGAAAAATACCCACGTTGGCTTCTTTATTGAGTTTATTGTAACACGTTTTTGTATTCCCATGTCAGAAACGGGGATCAGGCAACCTGCCTAAACCTCCCATTTCATTTCCTGTGTGGGAGGGAAATAAATCCACTTTTAACCAATCAGACGGCACTATGGTGTGCATGCGGAAACGCAATGGCGGATAGAAAGAAGCAGCTCGAAGGGAACAAAATGTGTGATAAACCCGTGGGAAACGTCTCAGCTATGTCTTCCATCAGTGAGATATTTACCTACAGAGACTGTATCTCCACAATTTTGAATCTGTTTTCACATTTCGGGAGCGAGGTTGGTTTATAATCTTCTACTTAGCTGAGTGCTGCAGGATTTATCATACCATTATGGCTCATGGTCTCAGACAGCGATTTGTAATAATATGATGTACGAATGAACCTAAAATATAATGTAACTTGCGTGTTTCTCTGATGTCGCTTATTGTTATTTAGTAGCATCTATTATTTCTGAATTGAAGTTAGCTAGCCTAGCAAGAATGTTATCGTTGCATAGCCCTTTTGTTGCATTTATAGCTCCTCCTTCTTGTTTACTAACTAGCTTGGAACATACCGGCGAATAAATTGGGCATATGTAGTTATGGATAGTTAATTTAATCCCGAGTCGTTAACTAATGAAACAAAG
Source organism: Mallotus villosus (assembly GCA_903064625.1). Classification (NCBI taxonomy): domain Eukaryota; kingdom Metazoa; phylum Chordata; class Actinopteri; order Osmeriformes; family Salangidae; genus Mallotus; species Mallotus villosus. Next base: position 6,785 of record CAEFZP010005595.1, on the reverse strand, counting down.
TATATTTTATCAGCCTCTAATGTACATTTTGAGAATATATTTTTCCGTCTTCAGTCAACCCGCTGGGTCTTTGTCTTTGGCTTAAGTTAATACAGTATGGTACGAGTTTGTCAAAAATTGGTTTCTGTTTTTTTCTGGTATTTTTAAAATTCTTATTCAGCTTAAATTAAGTGAAGCTGTTCTCAAGATCAATGTCAGCGTAAACACCCTGGATGTGCATTCCAGTCAACCTGCTCACGTGTACAACTGTCTACAGCGCCACATCTCAAAACTACAGGTACCTTTTGGGGATTATATAGAGTAGCCTCGATAAATAAACATTTAATCCTGCATAATTGTACTTTTGCCCTACCTCATTCCCCATATGTTTGTGTGTTTGGGGGGGTATGAGATTCACCATATTCACCACGTCAACGTGCTGTCCCCTCAGGCCGTGTCAGAGAGCCTGAAGCCTCAGGTGGTGGGCGAGGCCTGGCCCTCTGCCGTCGGGGCACCGGTGGAGGACGAGGTCCCGGGCTCTGAGCATACCCCACTCCGAGGCCCTGGAGATATGACAGAAGGGGACGGGGAGGGCAAGTCGCAGGATGATGACCTCACGGTTCAGATCAAAGCCAGTAAAAGCGAGGTGAGTTTCTGTGAGCAGAGCAGACAGCTCTCCTGGTCACAAGATCTTAACTGGCCCCTCAGCAAATTAATAATCATAAGTAATTGTCTACCTAAGTAGGCTACGGAAGAGACGTAATAAATCAAATAAGGAGTCGTTCCCTGGGCTGGAGCCAGGGAGAGCTGGCCATGATTCCAGAGGGTTGTGACTGAGGAACAGCTCCTTGATGGACAATGAAGAGGATGCTCATTACTCTCAGAGATTGCATGTGAATGTAGAACAAGAGGGCCCGCATTTAGTTGTATATTTATTTTAGCAGCCAAATAAACTGTGTTTGTACTAGTCCTTTTTTTCTTTTCTCAAATGGCAAGCAATTCCACTTTTTTGGAGGGGTGGAGGGAAGGCAGTTGGGAACAATTTTGTATGCTAAGATGAGAATCACGATGCTTCCCTGTACCAGGCCTTGCTCATTGTCAGAAGGAACGAAAAGGGGACAGGGGATTGATTTCTATCAATAGCTTATAAATCTGGAATATCTCATCTCTCCCCCGAAATGGCTCCTCCTGACCTCCCCGCCACAGATTGACAGGAGGATATCTGCATTTATGGAGCGCAAGCAGCTGGAGATCAATGAAAACAATGTGCGGGAGTTCTGCAACGTGATCGACTGCAATCAGGGTGAGGACGGAGAGTGGGGTGGGGGTTTGCTGCCGGCACACAGATTGCCAATGTTTGGGAGAGTGCTGATTTCCTCAGGCGAGAGGTCAGGCTGATCTGCAGAGAGAGAGGAGGCTCAAGTAGCTAACACACTCTGTCTCAAAAATAAGACTAGCTTTGTCCAGAAACCCTCCAGGGGAACGAAGGGGAGAAGTCTTGTACTCCAAAACAAGACTCGAGAAGCACCGTAGTAGAAATTAGGTCACCGTCACTAGAGAGGCTTGCTAAAAGCTCTTTGCACCTATTCAAATACATTTTGGCTGCTTTAATTCATCTTGGGTTACTTGGCTGATGCAGAGGAGATGATGTGGATTTCAGATTTTCACTTTCAGATTATTTTGTTTTGTTTATCGTCTGTGCCAAAGAAAACAGTTGCGCGCGGACTGAAGCTGTGTTCACACCCTACCCTGGCTTTAAGAGCCATGTGAAAGGTAAGCTCCCTTTTTGCTCCACTGTCACTCCACAGCCTTCCCAACTTCGCAGTTTCGACAGAGTTCCTGTTTTTGTATTTCCCTCAATACTTTCAAACTCGACCCACAAACGTCAAACGAAAGTCTTCAAGGCGTCGACAGTTTGATTAATGACTTGATCGACTGATGTCCTGAGGTTCGTGTGGGTGTCACCCGTGTTGTTGCAGTCACCCGTGTGGTGAACACCTATGGGCCGCAGACTCGAGGAGGTGGAGGAGGGCAGAGCCAGGGAGGCCAAGCAGGGTCCGTGGGGCCTGAGATGGGCCCACCAGTCAGAACCTGTGGGAACACGGCCATCGAGGAACGCCTCCACAACATCGAGTCCCATCTCAAGCTCCCGACAGGTGAGGACCAGCTGGAGCGGGCGGGCCGGCAGAGAACACGTCTCCCTCTAAAGAACCACACGGTTCCCTCTGAAGAACGTCCAACCTCAGCACGTCGCTTACCTGCTCATGTGATATCACTGCTCTTCATGGCATTTCATTCTTTTGTTCTGCTTCCCAGAGGGTCCAGTTCCCCTCAGTGTTTACCAGCGGCTGAAGACGCTGGAGGATCGGATCCTGGAGCTGGAGGGCCTCTCTCCAGAGTATTTCCAGTCCAACGTGAGTTTAGCGTTGTTATTTTGAAGTTGAAATGGATTCAAACATTATTCTCATCATGTATTTGTGTGTCAGAACATTTCTTTCAGACTCATAGGAGGGCGGGGGTGGGGGATTAGACCCTGTAACCTCGTGTTTTTCCAGTTAAATGCTCTACCACTGAGCCATACCTATCCTCCATTATACTCCAGGGCCACAGGTTATGTGCTGTTTCTGGGTAGACAAAGGCTGTCTCTGGGTAGTACACGGGTTCAGGTTTTCACCAAACACGCTGGCCAACCTACAGTTTGACCTTACTACTCTTGACCTTGCTCTGTCTTAACCAGTAAACAGACTTTGTGCGTTAACGTTTGTGGAATAGCTCAGAGGCAGAAAGACAAGTAGCTCTGCCGTTGTCCCCCGGAACATTGGTTTGACATGACCTCCTCTGCTCTCCATACTTTCAGAGTTACCTTCACAAGCGACCAAAGATGGGGTCTGCTCAGGTGCGTTTGGCTTCTTAACTTCTGTCGCTTCAAATGTTGTGTAAATGACCCGATTGGTTGGGCAGTGCCTAGAAAAGCTTGCTGGAGGTGTGTGTGTGTGCGTGCGCATGTGCTCACACCTTTGTGTGTGTGTGTGTTTTCAGGCCTGCAGTCTGTCTGAGTTGGAGGGGAAAATCAGCGCGGTGAAGGCGGCATTACTGAAGAGAGTGACTGAGTTTGGACCTGGATATGGAGCTGAATGTTCTCTCTGATCCATCACTCTCCTTCTCTCTGCCTCTTTCTTTCTGACTCTCTTTCTCTGCTCCTCCTTCTCTGCCTTTCTCTCTCACTGACTCTCTTTCTCTCTGACTCTTTTTCTCTGCCTTTCTCTCACTGCCTCGCTCTATTTTTCTCTGCCTTTTTCTCTGCCGTTCTTTCTCAGCCTCTCTCTTTTACACACACACACACACACACACACACACAAACACGCACATACACACTCTCATCATGGTAGAACATCCATGATGTCTGTCAGTACTGTAACATCTGTAAACCTATGAGGAGGATTTCAACATTAGCCTGTTTGATTAAATTAATTTGCAGATAAACATTGTATTTTTTCCCCCTATCATCCTCTACATATTTCATTGTGAAGTGGAATAGGATTGGTTTTGTAAATAAATATTTTTTTCACAAGCAAACTTCTTGAAGGGGGACTGATTAATGGCTCTAATCACACATTGTACATGAACAGTATTAGTCACGCTGTGAATTAGATGGTAATTAATTAAACTTTGAAGTCATGTAATTCATGCTAGATGAAAAGAGTTTTCATGAACTAGAAATATCTATCAGCAATCCAACCTGTTCTTGTATGGTACTCAGACCCTAAGAGCTCAGTGTGAACATGAGCACGCAGCATTCTGTTCACACCAGGTGAAAGATCCAAGCACGCTTCAGAGTAATGGAGGGCAATTCTGCTGGTTTGAAATGAGACTGTTATGGTATGGCTGGGTGCATTGTTAGCGATGTCAGTGTTGGCCTATGCCATGTGAGTTTGTATACCATCTCCTGTGTATATGAACAGGTTATTGAACTGTGTGAGTAATTGGTTTGCGAAGGTGCAGTTGATTCGTCTGCCATGCTGCTGAGTGAGGATGATCCCCCTGATGGCTGTCATTAGAACAAATGACCTGATTACTGAAACGCTGTGTTCGAAAACACATGGAGCCCAAACACGCCAGTGGCAGATTGCTCTGTCTGGTGACGTGAATCGTAGGTTAACCCTCCCCACCTTGACAGGTGATATTATACCTTATGTCGTATTGATACAATTCAAAAATGTTACTGGTCATGAAATTCATATTAGCGTAGCACACTTTGCTCCTGACTCGCGCAAGTTCCAGATTGTCACGTCTCAACAGGAATGGCGCCTCAGCTGAACTGATTGATGGAGTGACCTGGAACACAAAACGAGAAACGCTGGCATTGTTCCTTTTCTGGGGGTAGATAATAAGGGGGGGGGGAATCTCTTTTCAGGTGAACCTGGCTCGCTCAGCTCTCTCCCTGGCAGCCTCTCCCAGACTTCTGTCTCCTCGGCCCTGGGCCCACAGCGCTCTGAGAGGGGCCACTTGAGCGTGGGGACAATGTGAGCAGGGGGGGCTGAGTATTGTTCCCCCAGAGCCTTTGTCTCAGACACAGCTCCCTTATATGGGTTCATGAGAACAAATTGGTTGGAGTGTAACAAATGGATTATGGGTGTGGACAAAAGAGGCTGTGTTTGGAGGTATGTCCAGTCCAGGTCCGACCATGGCGGGCCTGTTGAGTTTAGCAGGCACACTAATGGGCAAATGAAGTACAGCTCACTAAATATCTCATTATCTTGATCCTGTCTGTTTTGTGCATGAATACAATGACATTACTCTCACTGCCTGCTGTTAGCCCTTGGGCAGAGCTGTGGAGAACAGACTCATCTCTCTGTTTAAATGCTAGAGAGAGAGAAAGAAAAGAGTGGTTGAAATGCTTGGGTTACTAAGTTAACTTAGATCCTACCTCAACCCCTCCAGACAGGATCCTGTCTCAGAGAACCGACAAAAAAACAAGTTAAACTACAGTTTTCAAATGCACTGTTTTTTTCTCAGTCAAAACCCCAAGGCAAATGTGTTTCTTTTCAAACCCACATTGCACACTACACTTCTGGTTCAAGATTACAAAGTCAACATGTCAACACAAGTGTCAGTAATAATGATTACTGCATTTGGGTGGAGCCTCTGTGCCTTTTCAGAGCCACAGAGGCCCCTCTCACTGACTATACTGCCAGCCTGTCAATCTCTCTACTCCTGCTCTTGGGAATCTTTGGGGAAAAGAACAGTTTTCCTTCCTGGACAACAGCCTTCATCATCAGTAAGGAGGTGGGGGGTGGAGGTGGGCAGAAAGAGATTCATATCCATTCATAACTCCCAAACTCTTAATGGGCTTCACTTTCTCTCTCCTGTGACTCGTCAGCTCCAGGCTTTATCCCTGGGAGCTCTGTGTCAAAAAAGACTGTTGCTCGTTTGTGTCTGGAACAATAAGGAACAAGGTTGGATCTCTCACAGGGGACAAAGGACAGAAAACAGGCTTTTTTCTCTCTGCAGAACATTAGATTCTGACACATTTTGCCATGGCAGTTTTGTCTTTTTTTCTTCCCTTCCTCTTTCTCCGTTTGGCCTGAGTGCTCTTGCTGGGGGTCTTGAAGCGACCACCTGTTGGCAGTCTGGTTTTCATTACTGGCACGGCTGTTATCACCGGGTGCAGAGGCTTGTGGGGGCTAACACACACTCGCAGCATGCGCGTTCTGTAGCTGTGTCGCTAGGGACGGACTGCAGAGCGGGTTCCGTTCGGCTCACGGGTTCTGCGGTTCTATTCTTTTCCAACAGCGTTGTGTGTGAAGCTGTTCTCCTGAGCATGAGAGAGTCATATAATCGTAGCTGTCATGTACAAACGCTTCTAAAAGACCCAGATTACCATAGCTCAGGCTCACATTCAAATGGAGATTCTCTTGTTTATTCCATAAGTACAGGCTACAGTTATTTTAAAAGGCACGGACCCACTGGAATTATCTTTCTTTGATAGAAAATCCCACAGTGTTCAGTCAATTACTTTCAGAGCCACCAACCCCTGCGGGTCTTTGGAGATTACATTTGTTCTTTTTTTGAATTGAAATTGGACCATTTCCCTCCCTAAGCAGCTATCAGAATGAATACAGTAGGACTATGATTTTCATGGATGTTGCTTATGCTACAGTAAATGCACACGCCTTACAAACACATCAAACACAACCAGCATCAATAAAAAGAAGTGTTTCGAATTCAACATCGACCCCCTTTAGCAGTGGTCAACAAGCATTGACAAAGAGATTTGTTTGTTTTTTACATCCTCCACATGAAAACATCACGGACAGTGCTGCTGTATTCCTCAGGAAAACCCAAACCATTGTTTACCAGTGTGTTGTTTTTCATTCACTAGCTCTGGCTGAGAGGTGCTGGGGCTTCGGGACTGGAGGGCAGACAGACAGACAGACAGACAGACAGACAGACAGACAGACAGACAGACAGACAGACAGACAGACAGACAGACAGACAGACAGACAGACAGGTTGGTAGGTTGGTAGTCAGGCAGACTTGTAGACAGGAAGGTAGATAGGCGGACTGGTAGGTAAGTGACAGACAATAAGGTAGTCAGACATGCAGACAAGCAGGCAGCCAGACAGACACAGGCAGGCATACTGAGAGAGAGAGAGACAGGTAGACAGGCAGGCAGACAGGCAGGCAGGCAGGCAGGCAGGCAGGCAGGCAGCTGCTCTCCCAGGCCCCAGCCCTGCAGCCGTCTCCAGCCTCTCTGGAGTTAAATGTGCCTGTGATATTGCCAGGCTGGAGCAGCGGGAGCCGAA